>CM060835.1:40727500-41295000 GCA_030762175.1 Metallyticus violacea | reverse complement strand
TCTCTTTATCTTCTAATATTTCCAATTCCAGAAGGTCTATAAGTGAATACTTCTTTAGAGGGACGTTCTATTTATGTAAAACATCCAGTTTTTCGTATATTTCTAAGCTTTTTACGCGACTGGTACTACAATAATGAAGCCTTCTTTAATATCTTGATTTCTAAGCCTATCTCTTCTGGTTCAGCTCTTTACCTCTCAGTAGAATATCATTCTCTGATGTCTCTCTTATTTTTATGTTCTTTTTTTTTTTGAGTAGTGTTTAGCGCCCGTTTTTACTACTGAGGCACCACAGGCGGTGGACACTGGTGATAGATGAAATGATATATTGGGAAAGAATACTTTTTAAAGGAAGGAAACGTTCCAGGCGTAAGTTCAGGGTACCTCCCCGGCATTTGTCAGTTATGAAGACTGAGGAAAACCTGGAAAAAACCTCTGTCAGGGAGGACGATCCTGGCGGGATTCGAACCCCAGACCTCCCGCTCACGAGTTCGCGCCTTAACGAACTCGGCCACCCGTGGCTGTATTTTTATGGTGAGTTCATGTTTCATAACAAAGTGGATATTGTAAACCACAACATTATAAAATATTAACAGAATGCCTTTTTTGTTTATAAACTTTCTACTTATACAACCAAATATTACTTTGAACGCATATGCTCTATTTAAAATGTTTGTATAATTTGAGATGTGTTGTCTCACATGTATTCTAATGCTACAACATTTATAACTATCGTTTTCTAAATGCATTGACTTTAGTTTTCTGCGTTTAAATTTTCAGATTTTATTCTGTACATTAACTGCAAGTGTTTTTCGTTATCTTGAATGATTATTTGATAATCTGTGTATAACCATAATATTTAAATAAAATATTATTTAGTTTTATCATTGGAAGTGACATCTTTTTTATGACCTGATTATATCATCTTATAACATGTATACCGCCATGGGTGGCCGAGGTCGTTAAGGTGCGGACTCGTGAGAGGTCTGGGGTTCTAATCCCGCCAGGACCGTCCTCCCTGACTGAGTTTTTTTTTTTTCGGGTTTTCTTCAGTCCTCATAAACGGAAAATGCCGGGAAGGTACCCTAAACTTACGCCTGGAACGTTTCCTTCCTTAAAAAAAAATCCTTTTCCAATATATGATTTCATCTGCTGTATCATCAGTGTTCACTGCCCGTGGTGCCTCAGAGTAAAATAGGCCGTTAAATACAATTAAAAAAAATAAAAAAGTACATGTAGATACTGAAAATATTGATGATAGTTCCACAGCTCTCTCTTACCCCACGATTTATTATTTCTTTCTTGGATGTCTTCTGAGTAACTTTTATCTTTAGTGTATTCGTGTATTTTTGAACTAAATTTAGGTATCCTCTATGCCTTAATATTTTCCATAAATTTGTCTGGATGGAAAGTGGTTTTTTTTTCTAAATATATGACATGTATGACTGACTTTCATTTATTTCAAAGTATTTACCATTGGGCTAAATCAAGTTGTGTATTCATTTGTTTTTTTGGATTAAGTTTATGATGCAAATTAGTTTTTTTTTTTTTTTTTTTTTTTTTTTTTTTTTTTTTTTTTTTTTACATTATCGACTACCTCTTATTCAAAGTATGGCAAGGCTGCCATTTAGTGCTACCATGCCATTATCATGCAGCGTGTCACTACCTATAAGAAATGTGAATATCCTCTCATTCAGTTAAGTTAGAAATATGATTTTCACCTTGTCTTGTGTAGAAACTCTCCAAGTTTAATTATGACCCTAGTGCGCCTGCACATGGTATGACTACACATAGAGTTAAAATAGCGGAATTCACAGTTCAGCAGAAAATGAAATGTTGTTATTGGTTAACGGAATTAAAGTTCCCAATTGCAGTGCAAAGAGGATTCAGGCAGGAATATGGTGCAAGTGCTCTAGAGCGTCATTGGCTGTTAGTTAGTAATAGGTTTTTGTGTTAAGAAAAAACAGCATCTGCAGCTAAAGTTGAAGATTTTAGGCAAACATTTCAGCACAGCCCACAGAAATCAATTCGACGGACCAGTTCAGATCTGGGTATTTCAAAGTCAACTGTTCACGATATTGTCCATAAAAGATTGCGACTTAGAGCATACAAAACCCAAATTGTGCAGAAGCTGCAACCAAATGATAAACCCAGACAAGCCGAGTTCGCCAATTCAATGTTATCTCACATTGATGATGATAATGTATTTCTCCATTCATGTCGCATTCTCGGGTGAAGTCGCCTTTCACACGGCTGGTAAAATGCACTGGCATAACTGTAGAATACAGGGAGAAGAAAACCCATATATCGTAATGGAATACGCCCGCTGTTGATTTGGTTTATTTACGGACGCTCTTTAACATCTCAGGTCATCAGTGTCCCATTCAATTCAGGGCATGAAACGGCAAACCAATTTTGCTCAGAGGCCTCTTTTTTCAGGCTTCAGGTTCTCTTTCGTGCCGTAAATGTACGACACGGGACCTGCGGCTTTACTTCTCCTCCGAAGGGAGAAATACTTAGGATTTTTACTCCCGGAAAAAATCCATCGATCCTGACGGGTTTGAACCCGCGATCTTGGGTTTAAAAGGCAAGTATGCTTACCGCTACACCACCAGGATCGACGAAATACGAACGTGATAGTCCTAAAGATAAAGTGTGGATAATATGGGAATCTTATTTCTAACTTAATTGAGTGAGGAGATATTCACATTTCTTATTGGTAGTTATTCTACCACACACATTGTAATATAATAGTATTGGCATTGCTGTGTCTATCTCAGTCAATAAGTAGTTAATGCTGCATCAACCTGCTTGTAATTCTTCTGGAGTTGACTTTGACTCTAGGCAGGAAGTTTTCTCAAGTATTCCAGAGGTGGACTGCTTGTGACCTCTGTTATATTGTAAATGTGTCATCATTTGTGTTGCTGAACATTCGCCCGGTTCAGTACTTAATTTGTGGACCGCATCTTCCAATTTTCTTTCAGAGAAAGGCGTGAAAACTCCAGTATCTGTTACTGTGGGAAGTCAACTGCAACTGCAATTACTTCTGAATAACAAAATTCATCTGAGCACTTGGAACTGCTAAATGTCGACCTGAATTCACTGACGTGTCCTACAAAATTAGAGGAAAGGTTTTCCATCACTGACTACACAGCTGTGAATTTGCTTTTGGATTCTGGAGGTACAGGTAAGTCAAGTCTTTAGATAAGGAGCTTCCATAAGTCATGTACCTCTATTGATTTCAGGTGACGGGAAACAATATTCTATCTCTGCTACTCATTATAATGTATAGGCCTGTCACGTAGAGTTCGTTAATTTGAATAAAACACTGAGAAAATTAGCTCCTGCATCTGTATACACAAATACCAACGTCTTTACTTTAACATCATTTCGCTACAACACCTAAAGTCCAATAATTGAAGAGAGAGATGTCAAACATTTTAAGTGTCATTTTCTAAATTTTACAGAATAAGCAAAACACTGTCCAACTCTGCTAACATTTAAAATAATTACGTTTTTTTAATACAAAATTGATTTGAGTAACAAATCGTTTCAAAAAATACAATGGTCAGAGGGAAAACATCAATAACAATAAGAAGGTTCTATATGCCATATGACGGAAGAGTCGGTTATAAGTATCTTTCAAATTTTTGTTACATTTCGAGGTTTTACAGGAAAATATTTACAAAAATAACATTAATGATTAACAGGAGCATATATTATAGTGCTATTAAGTGTAATATATGTTATAAAGGGCAGTACTGAAACATGTACTAGAATACCGATCTTCATATTTTCTCCTCACAACTAATAGGAAGAGTTTACACAGGGGTTGAAATTGAGTTCATAAAGCTCTCCATGCTCTTCAGGAAGAAATAGCATTATTGATGAGAAGACTCTCTTTTTTCAACCGATAAACGCGGTTTGTCTTTCAGAAGAAGCACAGGTTGCTGTATATCAACCACTAATTTTCCTCTCTTTAAACATTCCTTCTAATGGTGAGTAAGTTCTTTTAGTAGCTATTTGAGTTGAATGAGATCCAGATACTTTATACATTTTTATTTTGAAATATTTCACGTATTTAATGTTAACAGTGAATAAACAACATTCTTAAAATCAAAGAAACCACTAGACTCTATTGCAACCACATGAAAAGTATTTATAGTTTTATATTAATCTACAATCCTATGTAAATCTTGGGGAATGAAGGCCTTACTTACTCTTCTTCTTTTCTCTATAATAACGAAATCTCTATCGCAGCTCAAAAAGCTATGACCACTTATTCAATATTTCGTACTGTAAATATTTTCCTTATTAAACTAATATTATCATGGCACTTAGAACACCAGACGACAGCATAGCATTTAGAACTGCGCTATCTGTTAACGAGTATATCTAATACTTCATCGATGTATAGGGCACTTAGAACACTAATAGGAATATGCATGTGGGCACATAGAAGATACTGTTGAAATAAAACGAGTAATTTTAAATACGGTACTTAGAACGTTTGACATTTCCAAACTTCAATTATGAATCCTAGGTGCTTTGTTAAAGGGTTTATTTCCTCCAGGCTTAGCATTTAACTAAAAAGGTTTGGGTGTGGACTCTGTATCGACTCTCACGTATGACCCACCGGTGTGAGCTTTGATTTTTCAAATATGCAAAATTTCAATACTTTTCGGAGTATTGGTTCGTCCGGAATGCTGTCGTTACATTGATTTTCTAAAATAAGGTTTGAACTTTGTATAAAAATGTATTAGCAGCAATTATTATCTCTATAAATTTTAAGTGGAGAAGACTGCAGCTGTTACCGAGTTAGATAGCACCTGTTCATTTGAACAGAATCGTTTACCTCTATTGGGTCGTTAGGAAATAAACCAGAATTTTGTGATTTAAACTTAATAATTTTAAAATTAACTTTATTAACCAAAATAATCACCATCAACATCTATACATATTTCGCAATTAGTAGAAATTTCGTTTATAACATTTCGATGAAAATTGTGGCTCCTAGACACATAAAAACTCTAAATGCGTTTGAGCTTCTTGGTTATTGACGACGGAAACTTGCAGGTGTTTGATAAGTGAAAGCTCGGGAGGATATACTGCATGAGGTAAAGTTTCGCACCCCAGTTCTACTTCTAAAGTGCTCTTTGCGAGATGTTACCACGAAAAGGATAAGCTCTTTTCTATTGACAAAAGCCGGCTATTTTCCTTGTAGCTTCTGATTCATGTTTCCTGTTTCATGACAACGCTTTTTGCAGCGATGCAGAAGATTCGAGAGTGTTAAATCAGCCGCAGATCACTATAAAGTCGTCATTATCTTAGTAATTTTTGGTGTTTATCGACATTCAGTCATTGTGCCTATCCTTTGTAGTTGTCGTACAGAGAAGGTATCGTTTTCGTTGTCCAAAAGCAATGAAGAACAATCTTCAAACCGACGACTTTGCTCTTTTAATATTGTGGGATTCATTTATCAAGTTTTTTTCACTTTTCTTAATTTCTTCAAGTAATCACAAACAGTTAAAGGTGCAAATATTTCTCAACTTCAGGGCTGAAATTCCCAGTTTGAAACTTTTCAAAATAACGTTGAACTATGCGTTCTAAGGCTTCATTTTCAACTTTCTTTTACAACATTTCGAGCGGTTTGCGTGACACTATCCAAGGAAAGTCATACGCAAATCCATGTTTTCCAACACAATTATAAAACGCTTATACATTAATCTTCAGCTATGGTAATACTGTGGGTGGATGGATGGATGGTCCGGAGTGGAGGAGGAGCTTTCCGCACTTAAGTCTTGCACACGGAAGGGATGAGGTAAGGGAGACACTGGGCGGTGATTGCGTGGACGCGGCTGAGAGTCCCTAACATGTTTCAGATAGAACACCCCGACGCCGGTAAAACCCATCCCGAGTTGTACGAACCCCTGGAAAGATCCGCTTTCATACCAGACGCTAGGAAAGAAATCTTTATACAGAACAAGTCATCATCACACTACGCTAGCCCACCTCGTCCTGGCACTTTCGATCCTGTGGCAGAACCAACGAAATGAAATGATATAAAATGAGAAAGCAGAAAATTCGTAAAATGTAAATATCCACCCAGCATTCACTCAAAGTGACCAGGGAAAACCATGAATATGACCGACTCAATGGGAATTGAACCTAGGACCTCCCGAATGTGAGTCCAAAGCGTTACCGCCTGAGCCACTCCGCTCGGTATGGTAACACTGTAAAAAGCGTAAAGTTTTAAAATGAAATCACATATTGAAATATGTGTATGGTAACGGGTCATCGACAAGTTCCTCCGCACTCGGGTGATGTGCACTGCACAGGATAAAGTTGACATTCCTTTCTTCCCTCTCTTGAAACACATTTTTAGCAAGTAATCCGTCCATCGTTGCTAATGTTTGGTCTTTGGAATGTGTGGTTGTTTTGGTGGTTACATGCACACTATAGCTATACGTTTGGCTCGCGGTCGGTGATGCCACCCGAATTCATCTCCCTAAGGAATACTGGGATGTACTCAATGGCTGTGGAGCAATTCAATATGACCCTTTAAGTAATCATATTCACAGTTTAAATTGAATAACATGGAAAAACGCCATTAATTTCCGAACTACTTAATACCTGTAATATGCAGTTTGCTTATTAAGAAAACACAAAACTTGTCATAGATTTACAGTCAGTTGTGAAAACAGCGCCTATCTCTATTCATGATTTTTAACTTAGACAGTAATAAGATGTAAATGGCGCCCATTGTTAACATTGTGAAATATTCTTTACGAATTTCCATATATTTTCAAAGCGAGAAAAATAACGTCACATTTAGTTATTGTCATCGAAAAGAACTTCTAACACTCAACCTTATAGACAACGAAAACTACGGAAATCACACAAAACATAAATCATAAAAATTAATAAAAACGTAAATAATATTTATAGAGTGTAGTTATAAAATAGAGAAACTATAACTTAATGAAGTTTAAGCATAAAATAACCCAATTTCCCTGATACCACGCAGAAATTATAAAGCAGGATTATCATTTACAGCCATGTATATTATTCTACATTGCCTTAAATCAGAGTGTGCCTATTTAATAATTTGCTTTCATTATACACTTTGTCTAACGGTACATGACTACCACCTAAGTCTAAAGAAAAAAAAAAAACAAACAAACACTTAGGCAGTTTTCTTCATGTCATTAAATTCTGACTTATAAAAGTGGTATGCAAACTTTAACTGAAAAATTCAATCATACTGTATCACAAAACTGGAACATGGCTGTGAAGTACCAGATATCGATGACAAAACATGCCGTAACCCCTGGATGGTATGCAGCTCCGTAAAGCGTGACGGGTTGGAAATATGATAAAATGCGAACCTGCATCATTCTAGATTTCGAAACTCTGTCGTTTGTGATACATGTAAATGAATATGTTGATAGTTACAGCGGCGCAATCTGAAAACGTGTTTGTTGATTATAGGAGCTTTATGAAGGATGGAGACTCAAAGATGTAAAGGACACAAGACAGCTGGGAGGCAAATACCTTATCATTGAAATTCATGCAAAAACTATTTTATACCAAGTCTTTCATGGTTTTGCCTCGCGTTTCATTGCAGTTGAAAGGGTCGGAAGTCGTAGTGGCAACTTTGGGCGAAGGGAATGTAATATCCGCGCAACTGATTCAAGTTCTTGCAATTACAACTACAATTGTCTTCAAAGAGATGTACTGGGAAAAAAATTGGTTTGGGGAGGTAAGGGAACCATTAGAAGAAATTGGACTAGGTGACAGCAATGCCAGTGCATTTTGGAAAGAAGTGACACAGAGCGTGGAAGATATAGAGAAGTAGAAGATTTGAGTTAACACAAAGGATAACCGTTTTTTTAGACTTATATAAAAAAGTTAAACTTTGCGGATGGGAGAAGTATATAGATAAATGGAAGAATGGTCTGGTATGGATGCGTATAGGGGTATTATTTCTAAAAGTATTAAGAATAAATTTCAAAGAAGGGTGTTTTGTGTGTGGGGAAGTGGATAGTGTGTCTAATAGAATGTGAAATGGTAAAAAGGCGGAGGGATAGTAACTGGGTTGAAAATTGGGACAAACTACAAAAAGATGTATGACAATTAAAATGTATTCAGGCATGACAGTAGAGAAAATAAACAAGATTGGGGAATTCTTAGGAAAAGTAAGGGAGAAGTGGAGGGGAAGTATAAGGAGGGAGCTTGAAAATGGTAATTTATTTTAGGGGCTCTTTACCATAGTTACATATAACCTGGTGGTTAAGGTATGCGATAACCTTGGTTTTGGTACTGCTAAATTCTTAAATATTTTGTTTGTTTTGAAAATTTAATTGTAATGTTGATTGATTCATTTGTTCATTCATTGATTCATTGGTGCATTGATTCATTAATTCATTGATTTATTCATACATACATCTACAATTACAATGAAAATAAAATGTGCTTTATGATGTTATTCTGCTACATCCACACATTACTGGCGTCGTTTTAGGAAACCGTCTTTCATATGCTTCAGTTCATCTTCTGAAATGGAGTAAATTTCTCGCCTAATATTTTCTTTCAGCTCTTCTATTGTAGAGGTTTGTTTTATACTCTTTATTTATCAATTTCCACCGTAAATAAAATAAAACATATTTCTGCATTTATGGTCTACTAAAAGAAGATAAGCTCTGTTTTACCTGTGTGCAATTACTGGGCATAATGCAGCAATTTTCTAGTCATGCAAGAGGGTTTGGTGTAGAAAATCTGATTTTTCTGTAATCCACGTAAATGAAACCATGATTTATTACGGAGGAATATGACCGCGGATCAATTAGTTTGTATCTAATCTTCTTAACATTTAATTACTGAAACTTACCCTGTAGAAGGATCACCTCGCAGGCTTCACGTTTATATTGATTGAATTTCGGAAGATGAACTGATGATCATGTATGGCACTTTTCTAAAAATATTCCAGAAAGTATCAATGCATCAAGAAAACATTTACAGCATCTCCTATCATAAGGTACGTGTAATTTTCATTGCATTAAATGAGAAAACTTGAATCAGCTGTGCTGATATTACTTTCAATTCATCAGGAGCTACCGAATGTAATTGAGATATTTCTGTATATTTTAGACAATTTTTCATATTTTATAATGTATTTTCAAGATTCCATTGCACAAACTGTCAAACTTGTATTTCTTCATTTTTAAAGAATATAACACACTAGTATAATGCATAAAAATCAACGAAACAATAATAATATATTCTGTGGAAGAGCCACTGATGCCCCTAATATGACTGTATCAAAAAACAAATGTTCCGCTAACAAACGTAAACTCTTTCCAGCCAACAGTGACACAAAACCTGCATTCATTTTTAGCGAATTGCGAATGAATTCATCCTACCTACTAGGTATGGAAAATGACAATGATAAACATTTATATATATATATATATATATATATATATTAATTATATTGTATATATTACATGTGTGTGTAATGTCTCTCTGTTAACGCTCTAGCGGCCCAAATTTTATTTCTCAACGAAACTCGGTATATAATCATAAATTAACAAACGATTGGTCGAGTTCGTTAACCAGTGAAATTGGATCATTGAGGATGGTTGTTAACCTAAAGCGAAAATTTAAAAATCGCTGTAGCGGCCGCAATTTTTTGTTTTTCTCAACTAAACTCTGTATGTACCATTAGAATAAATTAATAAAATAGTTTCCAAAAATCAATGAAACAATAATATTAGGTATGGGGGTTTACCTGAAACCCAAAATTTGAAAATCGCTCTATGGGCTCCAGTTTTTTTGTTTTCGTAACGGAATTCGGTAAATACTATTTAAATAAAATAAGAGAAATATTTTTTAAAAACAGGCCGTTAGGAGTGGGGGTATACCTGAAAACAGAAATTTAAAGATTGGGAGTTAAAGCAAATTTAAAATCGCTCTAGCAACCACAATTTAAAAAAATTTAAGGAAATTCAGTCTATGCCAATGAAATAAAAACAAGAAAAATAGTTTCTGAAATCAGTGAAATCAGATTATTAAGAATTCCATTACTCTTAATGGGGTGACGTGAAGTATCCCTTTATCCTTTGATGGTGTCTTTGACGCTAGAGTTTCCTCGCAGCTCCGACTAATATTGTGTTGGTATTTCTTGTTTCGAGGAAAGAATGACTGTGGATAGAATACACGTGTTGTGACGATTAAAACCTTGATTTATTCAATTTCTCTGGGTGTCTCAGGGTTCACAATTAGGAAATATTTTATTGAGTAAGTCTTAAGAAGTTCTTAGCGGCGCCGGCACTGAGCTCACATGAACTTTTGTCTCTCACCACTCCAACAGATTTTATAAGGAAACTTCTACGCACCAGATTTTCGTCCTTTCTACTAACAAATGATTACCGACGGACATTACACTGACTACAGACGGACAATACTTAATTATTCGAAAAGGTTCTTCCCGTAGATTACTTTTCTGCTAGCTCGCTACACTATCGCGCAATTGTTTTCCTGTACTATCGTCCTCGACTGCTCTGATCTCACCTTCTCTTGTGTCTCCACTCTCGTATACTGTGACTGTGACAAGCAAATGCTGCTTTCCACTGCAATTTCAAAACGTAGAATATGGCTGATCCGCTCCTCTAAAAGAATTCCTAAGACTTCTCACCCCAACAAAAGTAACGGTCTTTACACACGTGATTACAAAGGGAGCGGCAGGTCACTTGCCCTGCCTAACATAAAGGAACCTTACACGTTTGTTTCCCTTGCAATAAACCTCTGTAACAAACTATTGAATGACATCTTCGTACATTTCAAATATACCCTGAGAAATGTGTACTGAGGAAATTATATGAAATGAGTATGTAAACTTAATTTAGGCAATAATACATAATATGCATACATACGCTTCATTCAGTCGCAACGATAATTGCCTAGAGAATTCGTGTCCGGGGAGTCCCCGTCTTAATTTTTAGTCCCAAATTTTTGTGTCCAAAGAGAGATGGTTAGATCTTCATTTACTACAGTCACGGCGTCATGGACAGAGCGAAATACATCTGACTCTAACATAGACTGTACGGTTTTGTTTTTAGTCCCAATCTTCTGTGAAAATATTCGTCATCCAGTTATTTTAATGGGTTTGTGCTGTCGCGCGTTACTACCGCATTATGCTAAATTATTTGTATATTGAAAGATGTAACATATTTTTATAATTGTTAAGACCTATCGCATTTTTTGTTACCCCCACTTTATCGCTCATCGACAAGCGGTTAACATTTTACTACGGTGAAGTTGAAACCGAATTTGTTGAACCAGAAATGTCACTTTACTCCGCGATATACCGAAAACCGAGGTTGTGGCAATGGGCATTAATATTGATAAGATTTTTATTGCTTTAGTAATATATCTGTCATAAATAATGTCGGTGTAGTATGAGCTTTAAGTTAACAAATATTATTTTGAGGAGAAAGCATTTTCAATGACAATTATTTCTTACTTAACGCTTTTAATTATGGAGTATGACTCACTTAGGCGGCGTCATAAATCAATATTTAGAAAGGAGTCAGCAAAATTATGAGTACAAACATTACGCCACGCCTAGTTTCGCAAAGGTGTTAAGTTTATTAAGTTAGCGATTGTACTGCAACTCAGTTGACCATCAGGTGTTAACCGTAATCCTCACGCACACGCACGGGCACGCAGTCATTCGCTCATTAATTACACTAATTAGTGGTCCACTCCAACAGATGGCAGACCCTACCGCCTCTCTCCCCAGTTTAATTTATTAACTCTGCGTTGGCTGCCATTTGCTTATCGGCACAAGAGAAGGGCGATCGCAAAATATATATATACATATATACTTTTAAAATTATATTTCAGGAGTCATTTGTTTTGAAGAATAACGTCTGTTAACAAGTTTATTTTGCCAACAAAAAAATTACTTTCCAGGAG
Source organism: Metallyticus violacea (assembly GCA_030762175.1). NCBI lineage: Eukaryota > Metazoa > Arthropoda > Insecta > Mantodea > Metallyticidae > Metallyticus > Metallyticus violacea. The sequence goes on along the minus strand of CM060835.1, from coordinate 41,283,024 downwards.
ATGTTATCGGGGTACGTGTTCCCCTCTAACCCTCAGTTTAGCGTATTTTACTGTGACCAAGGTAAGCCTTAGTTAATTACAGGACAACTAGAAATGGGATTCTCTCATCTGCCCTGAAGGATGTAGTACCTTAACTAAACAGACAATTTTTTTTTGTTTGCCTTTTTAATTTATACTCTCGCTATCAGCAAAGAGGAACCGGAAGTAAGTTGAAGGCAATTACGTCACTGTTGCTACTTTATACCTGACCTACTCATTGCAAGTGTTTAACGACAGAAAGGAAGTGGTATGGGTTAACATAAGTTTTCACTTCTCCACTAATATCCATTGTTATAAACCTTACTTCTCTCAACTCATACACACTAAATTCCATGTCTTTGCAATATCTCATAATAGAATTTGTAAAATTATAATACAGGACTTCAAACTAATTTTATACTCGTATATTTGATATACAGGATGTCCCATTTATCTTGCTCAACTAAAATAGCTTTTTTCTGGTAAGTCAAATGAAAAATTGTTTTATATTTATAATATAAAAATGAAAATAAAGTAACACCATTAACAATGTAACAAATTAACAGTAATCGTAAAAGTAGAAAAGGATAATACACTAAGAAAAAGTTACACTTGAAATCGCTATATTTCGAACTCGTTGAGCTCTCAATGGCAAAAAGACAAGTATATTATTTCCAATAATACAGGAGACGCAGCAGAGAGCTTCGTTTTTTAAACGACACGATGCACATTTTATTCAAGAATACACCTTCCCTCTCCAAGAGCATCTCATGCTCAAAATGGCGACATTGGCATTCACACGTAAGCCCACTCTGTGGATGAAGATCGCCCTAGATCGTCCTATTACTTCCTCCTGGATTGTTGTTGTTGTTATTATTATTATTATTATTATTATTATTATTATTATTGAATAGTGTTTAACACTGGTTTTACTACTGAGGCACCACAGGCGGTGACACTGATGATACATGAGATAAAATGATAAATTGGGAAATGATTCTTTTTAAAGAAGGAAACGTTTGGACCTAAGTTTAGGGTACCTTCCCGGCATTTGATATTTATGAGGACTGAGGAAAACCTGGATAAAACCTCATCAGCGAGAACGGTCCTGGCAGGATTCGAATATTAGGCCTTCCGCTCACGATCTCGGACACCTGTGGCAGTTTCTTCCTGGACGGCGGTACAAGAGTTGCTGCATGTCCTCTGGTGTTGTTAGACATTTCGATAAACAGCATCCTTGACAGCTCCCATTGAAGAAAGTCTAATGGCGTAAGGTACAACCAAGTCATTAAACAGTTCGGTTTCTTCAATAACTGTTCATTCCTTACCAGTTAGTTGGCCTGCCTGATCCCCTACCCAAAACAGAGCTATCTCGAGAGATGGATGTATCGAAGCTGAGCTGCTCTCTGGCCTACTTGATCTTCGGATCTGATCTTATTGGATGTGTTTCTGTGGAGCCACCTGGAGACTTTATCGACCTATGTTGCTGCGCCGCGTCCACATCTTCTAGACACTACAGCATGAGTGTGTGAGAGAAATTTGCTGTTGGGGGCACTCAATAATTTGGCCCTTATGGAGGGATAGAGAGGGAGAGAGAGAATTTAATGAACAGCGCTACTGAAACTGCTTGCATTTCAATTTTCTAGCGATCCCTTTCCCGTCAGCAGCGTCCTCTCTGACTGAGGTTTTTTTCAGGTTTTCTCGGTCCTCATAAATGTAAGGTAGATAGCCTAAACTTGGGCCTGAAGCACTTCCTTCCTAAAAATAACCCTTTCCTAATTTATCATTTCATATATATCCTCAGTGTCCACCTCTGTTATGCCTCAGCAGTGAAAACGGGCTTTAAATACTATTAAAAAAAGAGGTTCAGAATGCCAGATATAAAAGAAGCCTTTCTACAGGCAGAAGAAACATTCGGTGAATTAACGTAGACTGAAAGTCGTTCCATAGATGACGTCATAATTTAGGTAATTTGCTGTAGCAATAGTGCATTCTACAATTACTGTGAATATGCTTTGTTTTAGCTGCTGTGGACAATATATTTTTCTTATAGTTGTATGGTTAATTTGTGTTAAAAGTTTTTCATTTGTACAAAGATCGCAGCAAAGGATAAACGATATGTCATATTGAAAACGATAAATGTAATAATCATTTAACAAAACGCTTTCACATTTATTATAAAATATGAAGGAAAATGTGTTAGCATGAATGATTTTATTAAATATTCAATATAAAAATAAACAAAATAGAGAATTATACAAATTACACTACTCAGTTAAAACAAATATCTTTTTTCGTACTGTAAGCAAAACAGGGTCTTCATATTTCCTGAAGAGACAAATTTCATTCCTAAATACTGATATCAGCGGAATTTTGGGTTTGCAGAAAAAAGCCCCCTCCCCTCCAATATCTAATCAGTCACTCCTTTCAACTTTGTATTTATCAATTATAAATATTCTGTCTCAATTTAGTTGCGGATTTTCTTATTTGTTCAATATCACAACACCGTGGTTATCGCGATATTGCAGATACCCACGGAATTAACTTTTTCATCGCTAATAATTATCCGTACATTTTAATTATCTGACTTGTTTATTGAATATCCTCAACAATTTCTCCGCCCTTTACATGAATATCTTCCCATTTTTTCCCCTGAACTTGGTATCTTGTTCCCAGCTATTTATGTTGGTAGCTACTCAGTTTACCCAAAAGCGATGTCTCTCCATAACCCATTTTTTATATTCTAATTCAAGATATTAACCTTCTCTCTGTATTGATCCTTCCTTCTACGCCTTTCAGCTTTTTTGACCACATGAAAATCTATCTGTCATGTTATTTTTACATATTTTTGCCATTTAAGTCACCAAATATATCTTGCACTTCAATGTCTTCAATCCTTAACTTAATTTCATATCAAACACCGATCTCTTTTAATTCCATGTTTCCCTCTTGTTGTCTTGTTTTATCCTTTCTTGTAAAATTAAACATTACCTCAATGTACAGATTAGATCAAAGTTGTCACTTTTGAAGCACGTGGTTCATTGACACTATTCGATATACGAGGTTGGTATTATACTGGGAGCTCAACAATTATATTACCCCATTTTTCCTATTTTCGGTTTAGCCGAAAGTGATGCTATGTCTCCAATTTTATTGAAACTTGAATATAGTCACAGGCCGTAATCATAAGTTTAAAGTTTAAACTGAACCTAAAATAACAGGAACCTGAGTGGAGACATTATTAAAGTACAATTTGGAGCTTAGACCTACACATTAAGTTACTATTAATGTAGCAAAATTGCACATAGGTATTTTCCCACCGCCACGGATGGCCGAGGTCGCTAAGGCGCGGACTCGTGAACGGGTGGTCTGGGGTTCGAATCTCACCAGGACCGTTCTCCCTGACTGGGGATTTTCCCAGGATTTCCTCAGTCCTCGTAACTGGTAAATGCCGGGGAGGTACCTAAACTTAGGCCTGGAACGCTTCCTTCCTTTAAAAAAAAATATCCTTCCCAATTTGTCATTTCATCTCATGTATCATCAGTATCCACCGCCTGTGGTGCCTCAGTAGTAAAAACGGGCGTTAAACACTTCTAAAAAAACGCATTTTTGCTATTCCCTCTTCAGGACGGACGTATGCATACTTTTTAACAGTTCGTCGTTTATTTTTCAGAGGTGCCAACTGTTATATCATTCTACTATATAGAATTTGGTACCACGTTAACGTATTTTAGAAATTATATGTATATAAAGGTACCGTTAAGTCCGCCAATAACTTATTAGTTTTAAATTTTTAAGATTGTAATCGTATTGATAACAATATTAAAATGTAACCTATAAATTACGTTTAAGTTTCAAGAGGAGGCTTGTAAAACGAATATTCACTTACGTTATGGTCCAGTTCACTAAATTATGGTTTAAGAAATTTGCCTTATTGAACTTTAACCTTTATCCCTGATTCTATACGCATGTATTTTGTCGCACAATCTGATTGCTCGTATAATATCCCTATGGGCTGTAACTACAGACAACATTTCAATCACATTATCGCGACTGTGATGTTTGTTCATTTAGTGCGTTTCTTTCTGCTGGTACAACCGTGAAGTGATCATACTATGCTGCCATTTTGTCCTTTAAGATGCGGTTTCAGCTATAAAACTATATGCACTTTTTGAGGTGGATAGGTGGTTTGGCATATTTGTACTACCTTTAAACGGAATCACATCACCTCCGAATATGTTCTAATAATTTTTTTATTCACTGTTCTGTTATTCTCGCCAAGTTTAAAACTTTTATTTGTGTTGCGTAACCATATAAAAGTTTCCCCCCAATTTTATATGAAACATTCAGCATATATGTATAGTTTCTTATTAATGCTAGTTAAAATCTCTTTTAAAAGTACCCACACTTGATTCCGCTATACAAATTAGATTTACTATACTAGGAACACAAAGTGACCTACCTACAAAAGTAAATAAAAAAGAAATCATAGAAAAAATACAACAAAACATCCTAACAAAAAAAAATGGTTTCTATGATAAGTCCCTGAACTGATACTGCATTCAAATTAACTTTCTTTTTACTTAATAAAAAAGTCTAAATCTTATGTTCAAACTGATAGCTTTCAGCTTCTTGACAATGTACCATCCAATCATATAAATAATTTAGGAACGTGCTGCATTGCTTCCATTATTCTAAGTTGCTTTCTTTCTCGATTACTACTTATTTTAAAGATCTAACAAAAATAAATTTGTCCAAAAGGGACAAATTTGGGAATCTTGCCGGCCGACCTAAGTATTGACGAAAGTTCTGTCCATTGGGGTAGAGCGCTATTTTGTTAGAAAAGGATGTAATATCCGGATAGCTCTTTGTTGACTGGATTTGGAAACAATTTATGATAAACTGGTATTATACCCTGCCAGTTCGGGGTGGCATGGGAGTAACAAAGATATGCCGTTAAGTGCCAGTGCGTTTCTCAGTTTCTGAATTCTTAGGAAGTGGCCGGAGTGAAAATTGCAATCAGTTGCAATAACTCGTCTCCGTGTAATGAAACGACCTGTAGTCTCATTGTGGAAAGAGTGAACTTCTCTACAGGAAATTTAAGGTAAATGCTTTATAGCAAAATCAAGTCAGTGACGCCGTACATGTCTCACAAAAACAGTTTTAAGAAAATAAACAGAATTATGGAAAGATGTACACTTCCCCCTTCTATTGGGCAAAATCTGTACCGATAAATCAAACAGATGACGCAATTATCTCAGAAGTGTAAAACTTGAGGTGTCACAGAATTAATTATAAAATTTAAGTTCTCCACTTGTTTCAGAATTCGTGTGCAGCCACTGAGTATCGGTACTACCTCTGGGTGTCAGGCCAAGAACTTTTCGAACCAACATCATGCATCGCTAATGGACAGCTGAATTTTGGCAGCACAAAAGTTTTAACGTCAGAACGAGTCACTTTGTATTCCAGAGACTTTCTAATTTTTATTACATAGACCAGATGTTTCATTTGCTTAGATATTAAAATATAAAATATCTTGATTCAAGGAAAATGTTATAAGCTGTGATGATAGATAGGGGTCAATTTAAATATAGAAATAGTTGTTTCCTGTGTATAGGACATTAGACTATGCAGATGGCGATTAAACAAAAAACCTGGGTCTTAAGTACTCAATCAGATGAGAGAAGTTCGTGGTTCCGTGCTTGGAGGAGGACAGTTTATCAACAAGACTGAAGATCCGTGGTTCGAATGCCGGGTGTGACCAGAATTTTTCTGATTCTTCTTTTCTTATTATGTCTGGTAATATTAAATTTATTTGTATTACAGTAACACAACCTATTTTGGAACTGCTGACTAATCCGCTTACCTTTAGTTCTTTCTTGTGGAGTATGGGCCCTTTTATTACTAAAATATAAGTAAAGAACACGTGGATGGTCCGAAAAGGATTTGTGACCATCCTCAAATTGCCACTTCTCGTCAGACTTCCAATAAGCTACACATTGATGTTTGTAGAAAAAGGAGCGCTTTACTAATGCATTTACTTTTGCAATTGGGGGGGGGGGGGTGCTCAAAAAGGATATTTCACAAATATGATCTTCTGGATGGCGTTTGTGACATTTCAAATGGATTGTATAATTGCTATGGTTGAATAAAGTAAAATTTGAAAGAAGAAATAATGGTATACTGTAGTTCTTCCATTTTTGATCATGAACGTTCAGGACATCCAGTAATAGCAACGAATGAGGAACACATCAAAACTCCACAATGCTATTAAATGATCGAATAGTGAAGATACGTGATATTGCAAAGATATCAATAGCTCGTGTGTTTGGAACATTTTGCAGGAACGTTGGAATATGAACACGTTCTCAGCGCGATGGGTTCCGCGAGGAGCATTAGAATGAACGTTTCTCATTAGTGATTGAATGTGCTGAAACAAATTTAATGGAATTTCTGAATTGTTGCATTACTTTTGGTGAAACATGGCCACAGACGAAGCAGTAATCCAAACAATGAGTGCAAGAAGGTAACATCTTCTGGAATGCTCAGGGTGCTGAGAAAATTTACAAAAAGACAAATCTATCAAAGAAATGTATTTTGTAAATGCATTTATTTCATTTATTCTTTCAGAGTTTGACATTCTCTTTCAACTCTAACATTTTCTTTTTCATAAAAATAGGAAAGCTAGGAAAAATAATAAGGAAACTAACTTATAAACTTACAATCATTTCATTGCTTTTGCCTTTATTGAGATAGTATCTGCCATAATATTCGCAGGGGTATCTATTCATTCATTATAAAAAATGTATATTTTTTGTACATCATATATTTTTTTTCTCTTGAGTAACACGCGGTATTTAAGCACAAGAAGAATATGTCTACTCTGTTAAAATAAAGGTGTTAATATCCGGAACTAAAGTTTATGTTTCCTTTTGTGTAAAGAGTTGGCATAAATTAATAAATGAAAACGCAAGACATGCAAGAAGGCAAACGATGTGTGAATGTATGAGACTGTACATGCAAGCTCAGTTTATTCAACATGAACACATTTGAAGTATGATTAGATAGGAATTACATGGGAAGGAAATACGTTATCTTGTTCATTATACTGTGGAAACCAGTTTCGTAAGGCGGTTTGCCAAGTGATCAGGCAGGTGTTTTCACACCAGTCCATGCTTCTCATTGAAGAGTGGGGAGTCAACGTATATTGCTGAGAAGCCCTTGCTTTATTTGCTTTTCGGAATGCATATTCATACGATGCTTAGGTAACCAGGATAGTGGTTCTCGGAATCCTGTAACGAAAATGATCACCTGCGACATTCATTTCGCAGCAGAAGAGAGAGACAGGAAGAAAATATAGCTCTAGGGCTCTGCAAAAAGGGGAAAAGAAGTAACTAAAACATTTTTTTGTTTATTGCTATGTCGAAATTTACTTCTTTCCGTTACTGAAAATGTACCAGAAATGGATGTAATTATTTTCCGTACTCCACTTTTACCAACATATGAATACACCGTGAGAAATTTAATAAATTCATATAAAAAGTATCTTAGAACTGTTTCTATGCCTACGTGTATGGTTAAAATACTTATCAAATCTAACGTATATGCTCACAAAACATCTTTGTTAGCTTGCTTGTTAGTTGATATGGCTTACTGTACACCTTAAAAATAATTCGTTATACCCTTTCTCGTCTTTCTTTTGATTTGTGCAATAGCTTTGTTAGATTTGTCTGAAATAAAAATAGCCCAATGAAATGAAGCAAACTTTTGAAATTTGACCAAACTCAGTTCGATATCGCAATGAAATTATCGTAAACTTTTATTAAACTCCTTTGCCGTGCTAAATGCATTTGTTTGTTTTCTGGTCAGTGTAGCCAACTCCCACTATAATTCCTGAGCAAGCATCACAGACCACTTTTGCTAGCAGGCTAAACAAATGTACTTTCACTCAATTGTTTTTTGCGTATTCAGCCAAAGAGTCTGAAATCATTTTGTAAATATATCTACCTAAGCAACCATATATAAACACGTTGTTCATAATGATAAAATGTTATGTGTTTTATTTTTCTTAGTTGATATTAGTTAATTGAACGGTAGCTATTGTAATAGTCCACTTTCGTCTATTGCAATCTCACTGTTTTGTATAGATAGCTATTCATATAATATTTTATACAATTGTTAATATTCTGTGCATGAATTTCAAATATATATTATTTTTGTTATTCTATTCATGAAATAGTCCTAAACCAGTATTTGGCAGTTGTGCATTGCATAACTAACAATTCGGCTGGAGTGTGTTCATAACACAAATATACAATTATTACAGTTTTATAGGCCAGGTTTAGAGGAATTATATTTAAGTTCTTATTTTATTCGTGAAATAATCCTAATACATATCAATCGAGGGTCTGAAATTTCCACTACATTCGTGAATTTATCGGCAATCTCAGACCCTCTTGTGATATTAAATTGAGAGCCTTTCATCAATGTACGGTGTCAATGATGCCTTATTCGCCCATCAAAATTGAACCTAATTAATAGCTTTAAAGCATGGTGCTCGAAAACTAAACTGATAGTTTTTTTTCTGCTACGTTCATGTTTTATTCCTATAATATCTGCTTGGATTCTACTGTGGATCTAGGAAACCTATTCTCGTGCATTTTTCTGTTCGCTATAAGTAGCAAACGATAATTGTTATATTAGTGTTCAGTAGTAGTATTTTATTTAATTTAAACATCCATTCGTTTCTGCTGGAAATAAAAGCTAATAAAATTAGTTTATGTTTTCAGAAAGATCAAACAGGTAATTCAGATCCCTTCAGTGATTATAATACAAGTACAAAGAAAAAAAAGCATCGATCTCGCATCTTACCGAATCCCCCTCTTGCTTATAATTTTTCTTAGGTATTAATTGAGTTCTCAAACTCATGCTTATTATTAAACAAATATTCGTTAACCTCAATTAAATTACCGAAACATTATCAGCACTTGTGATATTACTGAATATGGTTATTTCGGAGGCGCATAATAAATAAAAACCTGAATCTCCTTCTATGATTCTATGCCTTTCAGTTGTTTATTTGTTGACTTCTTCAGCTATTTGTTGAATAAATTATGAACTCTTTGATGTCTAATATCTAATGTCTGCGTACATTTTTGCATACATTACAATATTTAATCAAATTAAAGTAATTTGACTCAGTATGATGCAAAATATTGTACTGGGTCTTTCATAGTTTCGTCACCCGTTTCACTGCAGTTGGCGGACCGGTAACTCTCGGCGAAGCGAATGAAACATTCGCGGGTCTGATTTAAGTTCTCGCATTTACAACTACAGTAAATACGTGCCTTGTGAGAGTACTTGATGGAGATGTCTTGCTATATCCACACTTTTCTGACATCTTTTTAGAGAATTGTCATCCACATGCATCAGCTCTCCACCGTATTTGAATCATATTAAATCTTAGAAACGTAAAGGCCACTGCATTGTAGGCAGGTAATCCTGATGTTTGAGTAAGTTTCCGTAATTAGATGTTTGTTGAGACAGTTTCATATACTGATGAAGAATGGTTCTGTTTGCACAAAATAACAGGGTTTGCATTAAAAAAAAAACAATTTTAAACATGAAAACCACCTCGAATGAGGAGAAATCTGTGTATGGAATTCCCCAGCCAGTAGGCCCATAACCCAAATAATCTCACACGCAGGAGTCGGGAGAACTCAATGTAAGATGCTTGCAAATGTGGACGAGACGACCGAGTGTTAAGCGTTTTATATCGTTGGAGAATTTGACCCGAATAAATCATCTAAAGTGCATGTAATCCGCTCTAGGGAACTTATGAGGAAAAAAAAACAAACAAACAAACAAACAAAAACAAAAGACAATAGACAATTTCGTGAATAACAGCTTGAAGCTCCTCTGCCTTGAGCAGACAGTTTTGCCGGCGTTTCCTACACGGCTCTAAACTTACTCCTGTCGATAAAATCAGAGTATAATCCCAAAAGTTAACAAATTAATATCATTAGTCAAGAGTTTGTCAAGGGCTGTACCAGAATTCAAACATTTCCCTAGAAACTTGCAGAAATTCCTTTATCTCCCGAACTGGTGCCGACACGTTGGAGAAACTGTTTGAAAAATGCTGCATATTACAGGAACTATTTCACTCATGTGACACTATCTTAAAATGGACCAATGAAACGGGGGAAAAAAAATTGAATTCTGACCAATCACAGCTGGACTACGAAGTGAAATTATGGGGGAAAAATTATTAAACCTGTTTTATCACGCGACGTGCATTTGTTTTGTGGTCAGTGTAGCCAACTCTATACCTCCACTACATAATTCCTGAACACGCATCACTGACCAGTTTTGCTAGAGGTGGTGAAGAGTTATATATAATGCACGGACAATCAACAATCATAACGCAAAATGGAGGGTTCTTCAAAGTGTTTTGGTGATGCGTCAAATGTGCAAATTGATCTTATCATTAGGAATTCCAAACCACAGAATGCAAAGAAAAATAGAGACACTGTATATTATCTTTTTGTTTCTCTTAGTTGGTATTAGAAAATCGGACGTTGTGATTGTAATAGTTGACTTTTGTCATTTAAGTCTCACCGTTTCCAAAAGATATTCATAAGTATAACATTTTATGCAAGTGTTAAAATTCTGTATGCGAATTTCAAATATGTATCACTTTTATTCTTATTCTATTCATGAAATAATCCTAAACACATATTTTGTTCTTCTCTGCTGGCAGTGCTGACAATTGGAATTCTTCTGTCGCTAGATTGCTTGAAAAGGTTAAGTACAAATACACAATTATTACCATTTTGTAAGTCAAGTTTAGAGGAATTATATTTAAATTCTCATTTTACTCGGCTCGTATAATAGTCCTAGTAAATATCACTTGAGGGTCTGAGCTTTCCACTACTCATTACGTTCGTAAATTTATCGGTAATTTCAGACTCTCATAACATTACAGCGATAATTTTCAAGATATGAAAGATATTGCGCATACTCTGGAAGAAAATGCCTTGTTCGCAAATAAATAAATGCAATTAATGACTCTTATGTTCATCAAGACTTAAGAACTTGGGAAATTTACATTCTTAATAGATGTCATCTCTGCGCTTGAAGCTACTGGGAGGTTCTTTTACCAACAAATTGAACTTCCCAAAAACTACCAAAAAGGAGGATGACTGAATGTTCCAAAAGCTGAGGGACAAAAGTAAGAAAACGATGGAGAATAACTAAGGATTAAAACACCTTTGTGTGGCAGTGGGATTTTGGTCGGGAGAAAGAAATGCATTCTGTGACAACCTTACTGTATAAAGTATAGTGTCCCGTGATTATATACATGTACAGAGTCACTTTAGTATGAAACTAGTAATGTTAGAAAGGAAAACTCAAAAATATTTGTGACTATTTCACACACACGCAATGTGTGGCTCTGAACATATGACGGCGATATTCCCACTCTCGCCACACGAGCTCCAATGGCAATGTTCCCGGAAAGCAAGCTCATCAGGTTTCATTGCCTTTTATGAGAGTGAAACTTCAGACGAGTACATAAAGTCCTTGGTGTTTAACAGCATGCATAGACTTCTTAGGACAAATGTCTCTCACGGACACGTTATACAATTCTCCATTGACAGTTTGTTTTCTTTGATCATATATAAATCCCTTCTTCACAAAATCTCTTGTCACTTGATGTTGAGACTGCCATCTGAGGGCAATCTAAACTGTAAGTGCACTCTGCGTCTTATTGTATTATAAAACACTCCTGCGGGATCGTCGTTAACTCACTGAATAGCTGCAGAATTCAAACTGAACTGAAATTTAAACATTCACATACTTTGTTTCAATCCAACAATCAACAAATGAACAACGAAAAAGTGGCAAACAATGCAGTGATAATTACTTATGCCACCATCTATTGTATCCGAAGGTAATTATACATTTCAGGATATTTAAAACAGGAATTATTTGAATCGTTATTTTCAGTGACATTAATATAAATGTCATCATTTACATGGTTACGACATGATAGAGTTTTTCTGTGGACAAAGTTTATTGTCCAGTGACTTCCTTCAACTTAGGCGCTAGTTTTCTGCTTTTAAATAAACCCTAAGTGAGAAACGTTGCGGGTTAACAATTTAAAAAAATTTTGGTAATCTACTGTGAAGTAAATGATGGAGAGATCGTGTAGTGTGATTTTTCTTTAATCACTACAGACTTGCTGAAACCATTACTATAATTATTTTTCACGCTTGGTTTATCTTTATGAATTACTATTTAAGTTAAGAGGGAAAATGATAAAGTCGAATTTGTATCATTTTGCATATTTTCAATCAAATTGAAGTGAAGCTCTTACTGTCAATGACTATGTAGTGTGTTAACATTGTTCTGAAGAGATATTTTGGGTAAAAATGTGCCTCCCTTAATGCTTTTAAATGCCTATTTTAGGCACAAAAATGGAAAAATTTCAAAGCCTGATCATTATAAATATTAGACTTAAAGAATTAGGTCTAAGGCCTGATTCGAACCCTGTATGGATTATATGCACCACGTTAGACTTGGGCACAATGAGGGACTGAATTGCTGTATGGTTGGCATTATACACATCCGCCGCCTATAAACGCGGGACACAAAGCAGCACAAGTACTATACATTTATGTATTACATAAAGTGTTTCACTGACTTAAGTGGGGGTAAATAAGACAAGGTTTTAATTCTCTTGTTTATGCGTAGATAGCTGTTAAACTGGTAACACTGCTCTTATAGTGCGTCTCTATACATTATAACACATCACTGTCATGGAATTCTGCATGTGGGTGATAAAGCAGATTTAATATGGTTATCCGAGAGGAATGTGATTATTCCACAATCACTCACCACTCTAATTATCCTCTATGGAGAAAACAAAGAATAATAAAAAAGTGAATGTGAGCTGGCAAATTTCATAATGTAAATGTTGAAAGTGGTATTTTTCTTGACTTTATGGTAAATCATTACTTCAGTAGGTATATACAAAAACTGCTTTAAAATATTAAAAATTATATTAGGAAAATGTTTTACATTCTCATTTATGCAATGCCATACTAAATTGTGTTTTTTCGAATTCTTATGAATGTAATGTTTATATATACATGCAGTATAACTAAAGTTTATTGTAACTTCCTTTAGCCGTAGAGTGCGGCAAGAGAAGTCAAAATGTCTTACCCCCACCAATGTTAAACTTAATAAATTCATTATCGTTTATCTCAGAGACTATTACAGAAAGTTAGCTGATTTTTGCCTACTGTATTTGTGAACACTTTTCCATTTGGCTAATGAAAAAAAAGGTTGTATTGTAATAAAGTTAAAAAATTTTAAACACCAAACATTCTAGTTAAACAATTTTGATTTTGATTTTTTAAAAAAACTTTGCATAATATTTTAAAAAAATCTTTCATAAATTAGTTGTTATTCTTCTAACAATAATCCTTAAAAGTTTAAACTTTTTATGCTTACAAGTTTCTGATATAATGGGGCATTTACATGCAAAAGTGAATTTTTCAGAAGTTTTAATTAAACATTATAATTCAAAGAAAAGTTCATTTGTAAAATAAATAGAACCTCAAAAACCTCCAGATTTAATCTTCCACCTCTTCCTCTAGAGATTCTGATATCCCTTTATTTATAATTATTTATTGGAATATTTATTTATTAACAATTAGAAAGAAAGATCTCCTCCCTAGAGAAAATATTTACAACACGATTAATAGTTTAACTAGAAAAGGGAATGTTCTAAAATAACAGAAAAGATGAGACATATTATTTTCAAATAAAAAAAACTGAATTAACGTACCGCTTTAAAACATATATGAAAATAATAGGAAAAATTGAAGTACTCAAATTATAGGAAAATTTGAAGGGGGAAAAATAAAGTTCACTTTCCTTAAAGCTTTACGCAGGTTAAAATTCCACTTAATTTCTTATCCTAGCAAACGGTTTTCATAATTTTCAGCACACAAAGAGTTCCATGTTAAATAGCTTTTCACCCAAATTGTTCAACATTTTACTAAAATGTTAATAAAACTTTATAAATGACTGCAAGATTAATATCATGTTGGATACCTTTTTAAAGTCATATTTTTGCAATGATAAAAAGACAATTATGTAAAAGATAAAACTTTTTAATAATTTCATATACATTTCAAAAATGAAGGGTATTGAATAATTTATGAAGAGTGTGAAAAAAGTATATACTTTTTTTTTCGAGCAGAAAGGGTGAAAAAACATAACCTTAAGGTTAGGAGTAGAGTAGTGTTTAACGCCCATTTTTACTACTGAGGCACCACAGGCGGTGACACTGACGATACATGAGATGGAATAATATACTGGGAAAGGATTTATTTTAAGGAAGGAAGCGTTCCAGGTCTTAGTTTAGGTACCTCCCCGGCATTTGCCAGTTATGAAGACAGGAAAACCTGGAAATAACCTCAATCAGGGAGGACGGTCCTGGCGGGATTCGAACCCCAGACCTCCCGCTCACGAGTCCGTGACTTAACGACCTCGGCCACCCGTGGCGATTTTAAGGTTAGGAACAAATGGTTGTGGTGCCGCAGGCGTTAGATCCAAAACTGTAAATATGTTTATGGATGGTAAAGAAGACTGAAAGCACAAGAATTTATTCTATAAATACAGAGCATCACTTCAGTGGATCATATGCCATAATTCATTAAAGTACAAGTACAGTGTTCGTTCATAAAACTTGCCTACATGTAATTCTCAAAACGCAAAACCTGCATAATTTACACCTAGTGACTTGTGGTTAAATTGAGGTGCTTCTAATAACAATGGTTTACACTTGACTAATTATGTACACTCCTCACATTGCCCGTAGTCCACATCTGACCATTCTCTAGTTTCCCTTTCTAATCGTAATGTTTTTTTTTACGTTTGTTTCGCTGTGTATGAAATACCAGGAAAATAATATTGTATTAACAGCTGGGTTAATAAGATAAAATATTAATTAAAAAAGAGCGGAATGGGTGATGCATGGATGAAGAGAGAATGCTTAAGGAAGAGGCTTTGGAGACTAATCAGATTAAAGTGTGAATATGTGGAAAGAAGAAAGTTTATTTATTGTATACAAGAAACTGAAGGTAAACCTTGGGATATCAAGATATACTGACAAATGCAATAAACAGGAAAGAGAAGGAATTAATTGATAGCTCAGATGAGGATGTTGAAAATTGAGAGGGTTGAGAATTACTTAAGAGTTGAGAATAATAAAGAAATTACATTTTAAAAATATTTCATAATTGTTAAACGAAACATTTTGATATATTAATAATATTTCTGGCTAGGTTCTGGGGGTTAATTGGGCCATATTAAGTACTTATTAACTTTGTACATAAATAGATAGAAGAAAGTTGCTACTTAAGTATTAAATACAAATTGCTTTATCTTATTTAAACGATTTGTCTGAATTTGATAACAATTACAACCACTGATTTAAACTAGATAGTTTTAGAAATCTGACCACAGTATAAGAACAGGAACAGTAATGGGAATTTGGCGGGACTGAATTCTGTGCACGTCACGAATAATAATAATCAATACTGATACTAAACCTCTAATATTAGCTCGGGTTATCCTTTCTTCGTTGTTATTATTTCAGATTATGTTAGGCTTTTTATACGGTAAAATAGTGTGAAGAAAATGAATACACAAAAATTACAACACCAAGTGATATCAGTGCTGTGAAGTTTGTTCTTAGATAAATACTTTTATTAAGTACTTTTGCTGACGCCATTCTCAACCCTTTACGATGTCTTATCACCATACCCCACTTCCATTATCGGGTAATATGTATCATATGGTAAATTTGATGCAAAGTGCGAAAAACACAATATGCACTTTCCAGAGATAATCGTTTACGGTAATTGTAAAAATGTGCTATGCCTGTCAGCTTCTTAACCTGTTCCCGGTAGAATTCAGAAACGTTAAACATTAAGTATAGATTTAGGAGAAAAAATAAAGTAACAATAATAACAGTAATAATGCATAAAGTTCTAGACCGTCGTTCAGAAACCAATACAGGATTCAACCAGAAAATTAAAGTAATATATATATCCAACCATTATTAATTGTTTTGCATTTCCTTTTATTTCAGTGATATACACTGGATTTTTATGTCTATTTTGAAAATATAAAAGACATTTTCATTACAGTTAACGTTTTAATTAATGAATCTGTAACTTCCATGTTTAACAATGTTCGTTAAATATGTAGTTAACTACGCGACAGCAGTGACAACGGATGGATTCATTGAGAACGAAACCCAACTCAAAGCGGATTTAGGAGTAACAACATCGAAGGTGCCGACGCAAGCTTTCCCGTGTAAAATATTGTGATCTTATTTCACGATATTCCATTAGGAACCTTATGATGAAAAAAAAATGGTTAGCATAACTCAAGTAAATGTGAAGGCTATTTGATGGCTATAAGGATTAGTGTTGCAATAATTAGTTAATACATAGTTAAGGTCTATAATTTGTAATATCATTTGTGTATGAAACTTATTAGTCACCTGAAAAATGTCCACAGCCAGGCCCAAATTCATATTCATCTTCATGTTTTTTTCAGCACACTGTAGTAGCATATGAATGGATGCTCAGAGTAAAAGTTTAATTTTAATATAAGTAACATGACAAATAATTCGTATGTATTAACAATCAATTCTTTCAAAGACTTAGTGAATTTTGCATGTATCAAAACATAAGACCTTGTTATTGCGTGCAGCATTTCAAAGCGTTCCACTCACAATTGAGTTGTTTCTCGCTTCAAGTAAAAGGAGGCATTTACTTTCAATGAGTCAAACGCATAACATATAAAGAGACAAGTCCCAAAGAAATTCAAGAAAGTGGTACTTAACTCATCATTAGGTAAACATTAAATATGGAGAACCAGAAATAGCACGCATATATATGAATATTCCATTGTGTCACGCTGATATGGTAATATCAAGAATTAAAAGGGACGCGAAATAATTAATCAGAAGATTCAATCTGACAGAGGGACGTAGAAGCCATTAGCTCTTTCCCGTTTGAAATGCAAAGTAATACGGAGAGGTAGGTCAGGCAAGTAATTTAATAGTTGTTTATCATTCCTTCATGCGTAGAATCAATTAATACAGATAGAGGTGTCAGTTTTATCTCTCTTGCAAGCGAATTAATTATCCAAACTAATTTCATATGTAAATTATACATTGGGAATATTATAAGTTGTACTTTTTTATGTCAACATTTTATAAGAAGTAACGGTAATAATGGAACCATTAATTTTGGTTCCACGCTCTGACAGACTCCGTGCCTTCCAAATGTTTAGGGGTGCCACGAAATAACCAGCTGTTGTATAATGGGCGTTATTTAATTCAAGAGCCATACACTCTTAAGGATGTGAATTCGCTTTGAAGAAATATTTATCTCATGTCTCTGTTATAATTTTACAGTAAACATTTTATAATAGATTATTTTGTTTAATTTTATAATATTTATATTTTGTGTTCATTCTAACATATAAGTTTTTATATGATAACTGTTGTACAACTCAGTGCTAGCAGATGATGAAACAGCAAAGTTCAACAATAAGTGAACACGAAAGGCAAACTTTATGTCTTTTTAATGACCAAGAGTCTGGGGGACGATTTGTACATTGATCGCGTCAGGACGCTGGCCTCGCTCAGCCTTATGATATAATTTACTTTTGAGCCAGCTAATCCTTTTTGTATATTTTTAACTTTTATAGCGTTGTGGGTGATTTTACATTTGTGAACTCCGTGGGAGCCTGCAATTTTCACTTGTATATATGAGTAAGCAGTTCGCCTCGTATGGGATCACTGCTTCAAATCATTCGCTTGATCACTTCTTCAGGACACTTCGAACTCTTCCACGCAAATCATTTCTGATGTAATCATTGAACTATTACTTACGAGCTGCATTCAAGTTATAACACCTCCGATTTTTTTATCTCAGGACTGGAAACAGGTAGAAACACGCGATTTGTTTTAAAATACACCCATTGTCCGCCAGCATTGTATGGCACACAGAATTCTAACGGCATCGGCGAGAGTGAGGACTGTTTTTGATACTTCAAAATGGCTACCTTTTCATTACAAGAACAGCTTGTAATCATTCGTTTTCTCCATTTGCGTGGTTTGATACCGATGGAAATTCATTGCCAGTTGAGTCATGGATGTGTCTAATTTGCGTTCATGGGTGCGACAGTTCAAGGAAGGCAGACCCTCGTGTTGTGACAACAAACCAAAGCAATCTCGGCCTCGCACAAGCCGGTCTGGTGACATGATCGAGTGAGTGCAGTAATCCTTACTATTGCGTTCCAAAGAGCACTACGGTGACAGGTGCATCCTACGAAGATGTTTTGAAGAAGAAGCTCCTTCCAGCATTGCGTGAACAACGGCCGGAAAAGGCTGCATGTGTGCTCTTTCACCAAGACAACGCCCCAGAGCATCGGGCGAACGTGACGCAGAAGTTTCTTCATGAAAACAACTTTGAAGTGAGTCCTCCCTACTCACCTAACCTGGCTCCTAGCGACTTTTGGCTGTTTCCAAAGATGAAAGACACTCTCGGGTCGCACATTCACAAGCCGTGCCGCTATTGCACCAGTGATTTTCCAGTGGTTAAAACACACTCCTTCGCAGCGGATGGAATCATGGCGTCGACGTTGTACAAAAATATGTACGGCTGCAAGGAGATTACGTCGAAAAGTGACACAAGTTTCATGGTTTTTGTTTAATAGTTAGTGGAAAAAGACACCGGAGGTGTTATAGGTTGAAAGCACTTCTCATAGTCGGCGCATTTGCCCCACAAGAAACATGTGGATGGGTATTAAGAGTTAAATTGCTGATGGCTCGTTCGCTTAGTAAAATCAATATTTCTGGTGCCGTGTGAGGTGTGAGTAGCGGAAAGATTAGAGGGCCTGTGACCCAAACCGAGGACAGGTGAAGTCCTAACATCAAAGTCAAATTCTAATTACTATCTTCGTCGCAAAGTAATGTTCCGCGGATCGGATTTAGGTCAAGGTCACTACACTCAAACTGGTTGTTTACAGAAACGCCTGTAAACACTGTTATGATGAATAAGCTGTGTAACGTAAAATGATATGCTGTATGATTATTGTAACGAAAATATTCTCTACCAGTCCAGTTTGAGTGGGCTGAACAAGTAACGAAAATTATCCTGAGATTATTTTGCTTTGAAGCATGGGAGCAGACCGAAGCAATCAGTAACAATACCAACAACAACAAACCGCTCCAAATTTGACGCCCAACTTGTGGGGTTGCCATTTACAAAAACCTCTTCAGCTTTTACAACTCAGAAAATAAAGTTAGAATGCGCTTTCACGGAAGTTCGTAATCTTTTAGGTTTATGTTTTAAAAAAGTTTGCTTCTGCCTTGTCTACTTACGTAAAACTTGCGACATAAAACACAGAGAAAGATAAACGGATAAAGAAATCGCTGAATGAATTGCTTTTTGATGGTTTTATTAGAACGTATTTTTGAATAAACAACCTTGAATACAATCAACGCAATTAGTAACAGTTTGCACACTGACGTTATTAAACCAACTAAAGCCACCTTTTTTCCAATAAAGATAATTAAGAGTTATTTTTCGTAACTACCAATAGACAATCAAAATAGACTAAACCCAATTAAATTTGATTTCCTGTTAAAACGATAAACATTTACTGAACTTTAATTAAGTTTTTCTTGGTCCGGGGGTGAAACACCGGATGGAATGAGCAAATATATTTTGAAGTTCTTCTTTCTTTTTTTTTCTTTTTTGTGGTTATTTCACATTTTCTGCATATAAAACAAATAGGTAAAGAGGTAAGGAATGTCATTAAACATAAGTAGTACCTCATAGAAGTTTCTTAAATATCAAAAAATAAATGTAGACCTTTAGCGCCACCATGATAGCTTTTAACATTATTTGTTTCTGTAACATTTTAAAATTTTATACATGAAGTCAATTTCTCTCTGTAGAGGAAGTATCAAGAATCAGTAAAATAGTTTTAAATAGATTTCTTAGCTGTATCTGGAAAATAGAACAGTTGCAGCCCTTTCAGCAACAACATGCAATAGGATATGATGAAAATAACGCATCAGTAGTAAATGATATCGGATTAACTGGATAGCATGTTCATACTGCAGTGCATTACCGAATCTGATATCATTTTCAACTATTAATGACGTTAAATGACCCTTTAAAATTTTAATTGTTTTAGAACTCGTGCGGAGGGTTCAGATATCCGGCATATATTTAGAATACGTTTTCTTGAAAAATTCTTCATTTTGTACATGTGACCTTCAGTACCTTTCAAGAATATTCTTAGCCAGAAGATGAAGACCATTTTCATTCAATTGGGTTCTAAGATAATAAGAATTGTTCCCTACTCGCTCAGCATACTTAGGTAATCACTTGTATGTCAGTTTCTTTTCCATCTTTGACAAACTGAGGCTATGGGCGTTATAAAACGTGTAGTCACGAATTAGAATGCGAAAAACTTGTACAAGAAGCCTTGCCGATGAAGATATCAATAGGAATTTTCTGAGGAAGAAGACAATTGCGGAAGTGAGAAAGTAGTTTATCACAAAACACTGAATAGGAAACAAGAATGATGAGGTTAGTGAAAGCAGTGCCTCGTCAGTTGAAAATATTGGTGAATGTAATAACGTAATGTCTAGTGAAAATGTCATTCAAATAAAAATGCGTCAGTCCAAACCAATTTGAACAAAAAGTGCAAAAAAATTTGCGGGGTTGATGACGTAACTACCGCCCGGATGCAACGCAAATGTACAATATGTCCCAAAAATAAATACAAGAAAATAAAACATTTCTGCAAGTAGTGTTATGCTGTGTATGTGCGAAACATCTAAAACAAATCTGTGAAAAATATTACGAAAATTCAGGAAAGGAAACAGAGTGAAACCAAATTATTTGCGTAATTTACGCTCGTAATATTCAATGATAATGTGCTAACAGTGCTATTGATGTGTATGTGTGCGTATACAGATTATCATAAAACATACCACTGCAACAATAATTAGACAGAGGAAACGTTTAAAACAAATATCAAATTAAGACAAGTCATTAAAATTGTTTGTAACGCCCCTCCGAATACTAACGTTAGAATTCGCTGCGCAAGTTCTTCCCTACTTGATAAACTTCTGTTAAATTAAACTTCCCCTTCGCTCAATTCTACTACGCACAAAACATGAAATACAGAAACGAACGATATAAGAACTAGATCACTACATGCACATAAATACTGTTTTCACTTGCAAATAGCTTGAGAAACGTTGTTCGGAGGTGTCCATATCTAGCGTGTTTACATGGCGTTCAAGCTGGCAATATAGCATGTGTTTAACGTCATCATGTTATTGGTTTCCCATTCCATTAGCACGCACACACAGGCACCCGGACACCCATCTATCATTAACGCGTCGGTTGCCGCTCAACCACCTAACTATTGCTACTATATCGTCACTGCGGTTTGCAGCACTAATCACATGGATAACTGTTATCCTACATGACACTTCCTAGCTGCATAAATAAAAAGCTTAAACTAATTTTATGTTGCCCATGAACTCTGCACCATAAACAGGAAAAAGAATAGCTTACTAGGTAAAGCATGTAACAATTTATATTTAGAAGGTTGTCTCATCATCTCACAGGAGTGAAACCCCCACTAAAACATAATATAACATATCTGTTGCAAACATAATCATAATATTTTATGTATTGTAGTTAGTGATATGGTTACCTTGTATGCATATGTTTATAATACGGTAAAACTGTAAATTGTATGTCAACAAAAGAGGAAGTCTCTGTGTGGTGCCCGCTGCAGCAGCTGGGAAAGCCAACTGGATCACAAAACTTTACAATGAACCCGAGGGTATTATGCTGCGTTTAAAGGTCTACCATTGTACTAAGATTAATAAGATCAAGAATTTTTTAAACACGTTACACAGTGACAGGCGTTGTAACTGTTAGCCGTTTAAACCAACCAATGCTAACAAAATGATTTAAATTTTCCAAAAATAGCGAGTAGGTGAACTTTAACAGATAATGATAGATGTGTGTTTCAAATTTTTAAAG
Source organism: Metallyticus violacea (assembly GCA_030762175.1). Taxonomy (NCBI): domain Eukaryota; kingdom Metazoa; phylum Arthropoda; class Insecta; order Mantodea; family Metallyticidae; genus Metallyticus; species Metallyticus violacea. The sequence goes on along the minus strand of CM060835.1, from coordinate 41,260,834 downwards.
AAAGGCGCGAGGCTTGCGCGTGCCTTTTGGCGTCTCCTAGCCAACGATTTTGATTTGAATTTAATTTATAAGGGAGAGTTTACCTGACCGGGGCAATCAGTTTCGAAGTCCTTCAAGGCGCCAGACGCACACAGCTAAGCAGTTCTAGGTTCTACACGCCGCGAGATTTATTTCTCAGTTTCAAGTTCTACACGCCGCAAGATGTACTCAGTTAGGTAGTTCAAGTTCTACACTCCGTGAGACGCATTTCACTTCGACTCAGTTAAGCAGTTCGCAGAAGCGGTTATAAGTTCTACGTTGCTGCGGTACGCAGTTATAAGTTCTACACGCGGCTAGATATAAGCAATTGCTCAGTTCTCAGTACGCATTACTCAGTTTCAAGCTCTACATGCGGCAAGATACACACAGTTTTTACTCATCTGTAAGTTTCGCACGCGGCAACTAAGTTTGTATCGGAGTAGCTAAGCCTATTGTACGCAAAACACCAGAGGATGCGAAAGATTTTGAACATCATAAAATACTAATATATGGAGCATAGCGTGCTTATTTACACCACGGGATTCTTCCCCCAGTCCTACTGAGTACGAGTCAACAAAATAGCAAAATTTACGCTGATATTGTAGTGATTGAAGCGTGGGCAACAACATCGAAGAGACCAATAATCAATCTACAAAACCACTTCAAAATTGGTGCTCAACCTGGGGCACATAGCCTACTAAACAGTCTCATAATTGGGCTCTAATTGTTGGGGCCACAAATTCGTTCCAGGAGATGTTATTACAACATTGCAGGTTATATTTGGCAGATATACCTGCTTTGTTATGTCCCTAAAGGAATATGAGGGTTTTGCTTTGTTCACAGCTTTTGCCGACTTACCCCTATACTTTTCACCACACCCGAACACTCTGCCGCCCCGGGTGGCCGAGGTCGTTAAGGCAGGACTCGTGAGCGGAAGGTCTGAGTTCGAATATCGCCAGGACGTCCTCCCTGACTGAGATTTTTTCCAGCTTTTCTTCAGTCCTCATTAAGGCAAATGCCGGGGAGGTACCCTAAACTTAGGCCTGGAACGATTCCTTCCTTAAAAATAAATCCTTTCCCAATATATCATTTCATCTCATGTATCACCAGTGGTGCCTCTGTAGCAAAAACGGGCGTTAAACACTATTCATTCCGAACACTCTAAAAGTGTTTATCTCATTAATTAAGTCCCCTTTTAATATCTGCCATCAAGCATTCTGCATATGACATTCATCTATTTCTCCTCAACTCTCTGGCACGTCTTGTTTATGTCTACATGCACGGATTATTAATCATCGTAAACCTCACGATATATGCCTCAAGGCTTGTTTCGTTTCCATTATGCCTATAACACGTAGTCACAAAGCCCGGCAATAGCTGCTTTAATTTATTAGCTAAGAATACAAAAGATATAACTTTCCTATAAGAGTATATAAAGTGTAACTCTGCAGATGTCCATCTGGTAATGTAATTTTTGCCATACTTTTCTCAGCTTAACCTCTATTGCCTTCACTGCAGTTTCTTGAATCCTATGTCTGAGTTCTGCTATATCTTGTGCAAAGATAGGACAATCACTGAAGAAGAACTTGCACAGGTTCAAATTCGACGACCATGCAGACTATTTCATTACAAAGTCTCATATATCCGATCCAGCATTGAGGCAAGCTTGTGTTCAGGAGTGTCAAACGCAAAACTTAAATAACTTGTGAAGGTGAGTCAATCACTGGGCATAACGTCGTTGCCAAACTAAGTGGGCTTGTGCGAACAGGACTTTAAGCATGACAGTAAGCCTCAATGAGCAGTTCTTGAGTTTTTGAGAAGTCAACACTTCTAAAGACAAGATAACATTTTTAAACGTGTACTCATTAATATGATTTCCCTACTTTGACTACGCAAAACTTCACGTTTAAGAACTTCACGCTGAAGAACCAATACGTATCGTACAAGCCAGAGAGATGTGCTGACATGTTCAATATGTTAAATTACTATAGGCAACAAGTGTGACAAGATGAATGAATGAAGCATGCTCGTTCATCATATGCCATTAAGTTTGGCGTCTGCTTTAATCACGAACATATAGAAAAGAAATTATCACATCTTTCTGCATTATGACATTAACCTTAGCTCCGATATTTCCAGGCATGAATATCCTGCAATAATCTTCCTAAATAAGAACCGCCCATAAAGTTTTCGATATGACAGTGTGCAGAAAACCTTCACCTTAGGTTCATATTCAGTAATTTTATTAGGTTCTGGGTACTCTAATTTGAAAACTATGTCTATTTTTTCTCTCCCCCCCAATTAGTGTGAATGTTCTCTGACTTGGCCAGTCTTCTCTTCACTCTAGGCCTCTGTGAGAAAAAGTGGCCAGTACTTATGCATTTCTTGTACGAGCATAAATTTCTCCTTGCTTGGTGCTTCTTTTTATCGAATTCCAATACGCCGAAATCATGCTCTACATCAAATGTTGCCATCTTTATAGGAACTGTGGCGATTGCAGTAACTAATAGCTTTCGCTGCAAAATTCAAACGGAACTATTTTATTTTCTCTTTTATACGAGAATGTCTTGCCTTGTCTTGTCTTGTCTTGTCTCGTATTTCTTGCCTTGTAAAGTTATATCATTTATAAATTTTGTGTAATAAATTAAGAAAAAGGTTACTGGAATTTTGAACATCTGTAGATATTTCTTGTGTCCCTTTTCCTTTTTGATTGAGAAAAATAATTTGATATGCTATAAATTTGAGAGCAGTCGACAACAATTTCCCTATTTTTGTATAGTTTCAGCTCTGTACATATTATATAATTGTTGTCGAATGTCATTAAAGGTGTATGGAAAGCTGTTGGTTTCAATAATTTCGTTGTTGCTAATTGCATCCTGCTGTAGTGTTCTGACCTAAACTTGTAGCGACTCCCATTATTTTATAACATTTTGAATAATTACTGTTTTTAGCTTTCTTAAGAGACTCTTTATTTTACCTTTCCTTTTAAAACCCAAATAGCTTTGATCCTGAACCATTGCCGTAGTAATATGATAATTAGGAATATTCAGTTGTTCAGTTTGAGTTCGTTAAATGATAATTATTGCTCTTAGTGGTGTTTCTCCTACTAAACCATCATTTTTATACTTTTCTTTAACATTTAATGATCATATTATTTGCTACTTGCTTTAATTAAACAAACAAAAAAAGGCTGTTTTAGTTTATCTTCAGTGTTTGCATACATCACTTGATAAGGAGCGATGTGTTTAATGGTGTACTGTTTTCATAAATTACACTAGTAGTATCTATTACGTCAATTCAGGTGGTCTACTTGCATTGTAGACCCAAGGTCGTGGGTTCAAACCCGGCCAGGTTCCATGGATTTTTTCGGGCGTAAAAATCCTAATATGGCTTCCTTCTGAAGGGAAGTAAAGCCGTGGATTCCGTGTCGAAGATTTACTGCACTAAAATAACTTCTGAAAGAAGAGACCTCTGAGCAAAATTTACGAGCCGTTTCACGCCTTGAATTGCATGAGACGCTAATGACCCAGGATGTTAAAGTACCTCCATGTATAAATCAAATAAAATAAAAATGATGTACTACTTTTTGTGCCATCATCGTCGTACAATACTCTAGAACACGAATTTCAATACTTACTACATTTAGTAGTAAGTTTGCTGCTCAAATATGACCCTTGTTAAATTTGAAGGCATTTATATGCTTTGTAGTACATTCCCTAACACTTTCCTGCTGCCCAATAAAAGATTAATATTAATTCATAAATTATCAATTGTCACATGATTGAGCAACTTTGTTCGGTTGTTCACAGTGATTTAAAGAAACACAGTAAAATATCCCTTATTACAATTAATATGGTTCTCCCAAGTGGAATCATTTGTAAATGTCACTTTTGAATGTCTAGTCTCTGGATGCCATGGCACTTTTTAAAATTCTGTGTGTAGCTTTATTTCTAATTCGTTCAGATATTTCTGCAGTGAGCCATAATAATGCGTTAATAAAAAGTTTAGGGTATCTAGAGTTTCCCACAACAGTATCTCCGTGCATATTGAGCAACGTGCAATTTTGCATTCCTGCAAGAGGACATCTTTACAATTAAGAGTCCAGCCTACTTCTGAACAATTTCGTTGACTAAGTTATGCTGTATATCTCTGCAGCAGAAACTGTTCCGTCGCACCAGCAGTTTAGTAAACTCTTCCGTTGTCTAAACGAACGTTTTGCATGTGTGGTTGGTTGCACTTCCTCGAATGACAAACAACCAATGGTGTGGCTGCTTTGGATTGTCACACGGAATTCATTTCTCATCATGTTTCGGTACAAGGTCAAGAATGAATACACTGCGATGACGACTAAGGAATGAAACACAAACCGCCAGTGGTTGCTCATGTTGAATCAATTCCTTGTAGAGGTGTGCGAAATGCTTCATCACTGACGCAGAACTTTCGGCTAGTTCCTGAGATGGCTGCTTGAATCAGTCTCACAAATATGCCGGCCTTTAGTTCCTCATCAATGACAATGCTAGGGCTGGCATCCTCGTCTTTAGATCTCTTTTGTGCTGTTCTTTCACTTTATCATTATTTACCAAAATCTTCTGCCACTTTAGTTCCGAGTTTCAACTCATAAAATAAAGAAGCCCGCGTTACGATTTTAGAAGTTGCTATTTTGTTGCTTACATACTACCATTAAATATTTACATTTATTTATTTATTATTTCTTTTTAAATAACGATATAACTTCTACAAGTGTTGCTCCGTAACACAAGTCCAGGTAGCATTACCAGATTACATTTTGAAACTAAAATGATCCAAAACTGTTACTTAATATTTTAACGTCAACTGTTCATAGAACTTCCTTCAGTGATGTGGCTACTAATATAATACGAAAACAAGAAACTAAAAAATGCAAATCCGAAATGAAGATATCAAAGACAAGCAAAAAATAAACATCATTATTCGAGATAATACAAGATTAATAAGCAAACTGGATACACATTGCAGAATCACAAATCAACCTTACAATACAACGCCAAAGTAGATTCATAAAGCGATGCTGATATGGCGATTTCATTTAATTTGGTCATTAATTATTAGTATTTTAATTTGAGGTTGGTATGAATTGTTGGACGAGTAATATCCATTTTATAAAAATTTAAATAGAACTAGGGCTTGAAACAAATAAACTTTTTATATTTCTTAGTAGGACTGCAGTTTTGCTTTGAGTTGAATGGCTTGTATAAATGAATGAGCTTATTCAATAACTCATATAATAAATACAAAGTAAAATAGAGTATACAGAGATATACAGTTTACTTACGTTACAATATTGTATTTATTATTAAAATATTTATACTTATATTCTATCCCAGTTCATTTACCAATTTTCTTATTGATTCAATATCCAAAATACTGCAGTTATATATATATATATATATATATATATATATATATATATACCGCCCCGGGTGGCCGAGGTCGTCAAGGACTCTTGAGTGAGAGTGGAGTTCGGACCCCACCAGGACCGTCCTCCCTGTGAGGTGTTTTATAGGTTTTCCTCAGTCCGCATAAATGCCAAATGCCCGAAAGGTACCTTAAACTTAGGCCTGAAATGTTTCCATCCTTAAACAAACCAAAAAATTCCCAATTTATCATTTCATCACACACATCATCAGTATCACCGCTTGTGTTGCCTCAGCAGTGTTAAACACCATTAAAAACTGTGGTTGTCAGGATATTTAATTCATCCATATACTTAAAACTTTCATTCCTAATCATTTTCCGAACATTCTTTTGTTTTTTTTTTCCTCACTTTTCCTAAATAATTTTTTATTCCTTTACCTTTTTCTTTGAACTTGAATTCAGTATGTTGTTCTCAGTTACTTCTGTTGGAAGATTGCTCCATTAATCGAGCAATGATCTGGATTCCATACATTGTAAGAAATATTATCCTTCTCTCCATACATTGGCCTACTTCTTTTAACTTTCTGACCTCTTTTGTTTCATGTTATTACACGTTCCACATATTTTTCCCTGCCCCATATGCATTTTTCATCCCACCAAATGCTGTTAAAGTCACCAAATGTTTCTATAATGTCTTAAATCATTTAATTCGCTATTTTACCACATTGTCCGGAAACAAATCCTTTCAAATTCTCCTAAATCTTGCTGACCCAGGTGTTTATTTCTTTTATCCTTTCTTGTAACACGAAACACTGCCTTCATATATATTTTTTCTTCGGGCAGGAATGGATAGTAATCTGCAGAGACAGAAACGATTGGAGTTGATAAATGTAGTAGTACAATGCGTTTATATGATAATATCTTAATAATATAGCAAAGTTGTTTTATTTGAAAGTAAAATGTCCCGGTTTTTTCTTCTTGTTTGTCAAAAATACACGCTTTACAAAGGGGACCGTTTACCATAGACAGCTACTGTAACTGTGTTCGCTAGAAGATTCTGTTATATGACACGTTTCTCAGAGACATGTTATCTCTTCTCACCTCAAAATGCATCCATCTTCTCTTCTCCTCCTACAAATATTTCTCCATTCTTCTCCCCTCTCTTTATTCCGTTTCGTGATGAATGCTCTAAACCTCCAAATTGTCCATTTGATGTTTTCCTTTTCATTACCCATACCCCTGCTGGAAGCATCTCCATTGAATCAAGCCTTGTATATACACAACTCCACACAAAACCGGCACAACACAAAAACACACCTCCCGTTTCCGTCAGGCATTATATAGCAGCGTGTCTGGTGAAAATTGCTTTAAATGCTTTTATTCTTTCTGGCCCGGTCCCCCAATTTCGGTTCTAGCAGGCTATAATTCAATGGAACCCCCCAGTGTCATCTAATTGAGCGATGAAATTCGAGTTGCTTGCGAGCCAGACTGAGACTGGCAACACCTCCTTCCCATACTGCCTGTCGTGGTCTCCTTCTTGCACGTGTCTTCGATTGGGTACTACTATGGTACTAATAAATTCGCTTTTGTGGTTGCTGAGAAAAGAAAAAAGCACAGCCAAAGAAATAAATGGGTGCACACTAAAATTTCCTTCTACTTTCGGTAGTTTAAACGAGAAAAAATAGAAGCCGGTAATGCTTTTCAGATCTTTGAGATACAACTTTAGCAATGGCTCCAGAAATAACAGATAATTTTTCTTTTAGCGGATTCCATGAAACGCTTTTTAGAAACTTTCTTCCAATCTCCATCAATTGTACTTACTAGGCACGAAAATGACAATGAAAAAAAATGTATATATATACATATATATACATACACACACACACACACACATATATATATATACATACATATATTTGTTTGTTAAAGCTTTACCGGCCGCAATTTTTTTTTTTTTTGTCAACGAAACTTCATGTAACCATCAATTCACTAACTATTTATCGACTTCGTTAACCCGCAAAATTGAACCATTAGAAGGGGGGGGGGGTTAATCTAAAGCGAAAATTTAAAAATGGATCTAGCGGACGTAATTTTTACTTTTTCCTCAATGAAACTCAATATGTATCATTGAAATAAATGAGTAAAAACAGTTTTCGAAAAATCAGCGAAATCAGACTTTTGGGAGTGAGGGTTTACCCGAAAGCCAACATTTAAAATTCTCTCTAAGGGCACCAATATTTGTTTTTTCGAAGCGAAACTCAGCATATACCATTGAATTAAAATTACAAAATTGTTTCTAAAATCAGGAAAACTGGACCAATAGAAGTGGGGGATATATCTGAAAATCTAAGTTTAAAGAGTGGGTTAAAGCGCAATTTAAAAAGCGCTCTCGTGGTTAATTTTATCTATATTGCTTCAAAATAAAAGGAAAAATTAACTCGGCATGTAAACTGTATTTATAACGCAGATGTTTTGTGTTTAACAAAAGCATTATCATGAAGTTACGAACTTTCCCTTGTGTTTTGACTGCAATAAAATTTAAATTAAATTTGAAAGCCACTGAAAAAGATGGAACTTTTAGATTGTCTATTATTGATTCTGTATATTTGCTTATGCAAGGCAATTGCTTCTGAACAGTAACATGATTTTGTTTTATTGCCACATGTAAACTACTTCTTCATAAATACACAGGATTTCCTCTGATTTATTTCTGTTTTAGTGAATGTAAATATGATATCAAGGGTCAGTGCATACATTTAGTTACATTTAGTTATATTTAAAAATATTTAAAAAAAAACTCACACAATATAGTTTTATCTGTCAGTAGCTACATATTACACTTAATTAATAACATACCATTAATTTTTGTGGTTTAATCTCAATAATAAGAATAATTGTAAAAATTTGGTTTCTCTTTTGTAATATCTTATAGATTGTTCCAAGAATTCTAATTTTCCCCCCTTACTTTTGAAATTTAGAGTAAGTTCACTATATACATTTATTTTCAAGTAATTTCGAAGGAAAAAACACAGGAAAACCTAGTTAAATAATGTATTATAGTTCAGTTTTTCTTTTATTAATTAGTTTTAGAGTTTGTCATGCTAATTAACAACAATGATGCCATTACACATTTCATTAAGTAATAAGTTATTATTTGGCTATTAGATCCTTTTTAAATTTATTTTACGCTCAGTTTACGCAGTTAAGAGAGGGACTTATTTTTACCACTCCTCTAAAGAGGAAGAATAAGAGAATATATAAGATATGTTATAATCTCAGGATGTATACTGCACTATAATTAGACACAATTACTACAATTACTACAATTAAAGGAGCATTGCCTTGTTGTATAGGGAGTAACTTTTTGCACTGGCATTTTATAACTGTTTATGAAATATGATATATTCACACAACCGCGTGTTAGGCTAATGTTTTGAAAACAGAATCATGAAGCAAAAGTTCCAGTTCATGTTCAGGAATTAAAAAAAAATTAAACGTCGATTCTGTGACGTGTGTATATGACAGGATACAGGTACTTCAGGTATCTACTTAATGGCAGTTCTGAAAATCGAGAAATTTAGGTTTGTGTACAGCCGGGAATCGAACCCAGGATCCCTAACATAGAAATGAGGTGTTCTGACTAATGAGCTATGAGACCAGAAAAATATTAAAATATATACATGTTTTATTTTGTTTAAATTTAGCTAGTAGAGTCACAATACATTTTACAATGTATTTCTCCTTTAGTTATTGTCTTCAAGTTGAAACTTTCTCTCTTTTAATGTTATGCATGTCGTAAGTTTAGTGAATAATTTAAAACTCTAATAACGCTTAAACTAGCATTAAAGCATATGTTTGCAAACCAGTAGTGTGATTATGTAGGGGAAACTCACTAGATTAATAATAAAACGCACAACATGACATAATGCACACCTCGCCTACAATTGTAGCAAGACGGAATCCCAATACGACAGCATTTGAGCAGGGACTTTACTACATAATAAGAATGTTGCTTTTCATCTATCGCAACATATTTCTACTACTCGTGCAAGGAATCACAAATTAAAGATAAAGCCTCATTGATTTGTATTTGCTGAAAGCCATACAGCAGAGCAAATATTACTTTGCCACGCACTCCCGTGTATATAGTAAACAATCATTTCAGAGGCTTGTATAAACTTCTGTGTTTTAATCTTCTGTCTAGCTGACGCATGACAATCGAGGGACTTTCAAATGGAAAAAAAGAAAATGAAGCGTGGAGGCTTGATTGAAATCTCGGCGCTGTCAATTCCCGCAGATCTTCCGGCTGAACTTATGCGGAGAATGCATTTGCTCTTGTGCTCTTTCTTTGTTCGTGTGATTCTTATATTTTTTCTCAATTTAAATAGTACTTTTATGTATCTACTCACACTGTCTGCACTGCAGGAGTCTTTGGACTTTTTCCTAAGTGCTTTAAAAACAAACAAACAAGAAGCACATAATGCATAATACGGAATACCTACAAAAATGAATTCCTCTAGTTTTGTTGCGTTTGTACAACTCTTTCAGTTTAAATGTATACAGTTAGAAATTTCAATACTTAAAGAAGGAGGACGTGTATTGTGCAATGTAAGGCAGTTCACCACACTGAGTTCCCTCTCAGTTTTCTATACACAATCGCTTTCTGTCTCTTTCAGTGCTTCTCTCATTTCCATAATATTATCATTGGTCTACACAATTTTTGCCGAATGAAAACTGTTCATATTTTCTGATTCCTTACCACGTGGAATCTCACAAACTAGCCCGAACTTCAGTTTTCCAGACATTATTGTAGAAAATGACTTTTTTATTATTTGTTCATTGAGAGGAGACAAATAAATATTATGGAAGATTTAAATAAAATAAATTGTTCACTTTGTACATGAAACAGTAGAAACCAGAAAAATTTGAATACAAAGGAGCAATTTAGTTCCTGGAGAAAAAAACGTGAACCACTGGTTTCTCCTTCCAATGCCCTTCGTCCACCGCTCCATGTTTAATTAGATCTGATGAAGCAATTTGTTACTGCTCTGAATAAGGATAATGAATTTTCATCTTTCTTGTTACAAAGTTCCCATAGAAAACTGAAGCTGAGATAGCAGCAGGTATTTTCGTGAGCTTATGCAGATAAGACCTTTCCTCATTCGATGTCCGACTTAGAGAAGTCAGCATGGTTGGCACACAAAGAGTGACAGAAAACTTTCTTGGAAACAAGAAAACTGAAAACTATAAAGAAATTGTGGAGGAAACGTTACAACATTTTAGAAATGTAGTGTATAGAATGAGTGTTAAAGTGCATTTTCTCAATTACTTCCCTGCCAATCTTGCTGCAATGAGCCTTCAACAAGGTGAGCGGAAACCCGCTATTAAGGTCATTGGGGTTCAATTATCGATGATTGTTATTGGTGTTTGAAAAGAGACCCTTGTAAAGGACATATAAGAACTTGGAAAAAAAAATATTTTTTCTGTTCCCTAATAGTGAAAATAGGTTGGAAATTCATAATTATTGACACATCGCTCTTTTTTCGATATATTAATTAATATTTAATTTAAAATGAAATTTACAAAACATTTTTATCTTAAATATGTCTTAAAACTTAATATTTAATAAAAAATTGAAGTACATTATTATATTTGATGTGACTGATTAAAATTCTAGCCCGAAAGAGTAAAACTGAAAACATATTTGAGTTCACGGAATACATATTACAAATATCAAGGTGAGAAAATAAAAAGGAAAGATTTTTTTTTTTTGTGGAACAATAATTAAAGATGTAACATACACAGTTAAATCACCCTAAGCTATTCGGTTCATCTGAAATGAAGTAGCAAGTCTTATTTGGTTAGTAACAAACAATTCTGTGCAAGTAAAAGTGTAGAGGGAAAGCAATTAAGTGCTTCTAAAATATGAGCCCTTAGTCGATGAAAGCATTCTGTAAACCATTCAAGGTCAGAAACATGTGCATGAAATGAAATCACAATACAATTTTCAATCTTTATAAATGGACGCAGGTTAACCATTTTGCATTGCAAAAGATACTCGATTTGAAGATCACTGCACTCAATGCAGGCATGTACACAAGTGTGTTCTTATACTTGTTAAGGCCTTGACTATGCCATGCACAACCTTTTGTTATTGTGGGAGACAGAAATTGCAAACACTTTATTCTCAACATCCTTCAGCTCCAAGTCCACATTGGAATTTGTTTATTACACTTACTTCTGTTCAATAATAAAATAAAGATATATTTTGTGGATGTTGAAATATTCTATACTAGGGTGTGGGAATTTTGAATCATTTGTGATGCAAGCAACAGATTATTTCATAAATTAATATTTTGACATTTCCTTATAAATATATAGTTCCAATTTGAGTATTTATTATAAATTAAGAAATGCTCTATAAAAATTATGCATAACCATAAGAGACAAAAAATCGTCACAGACCCATTCTTGCTATCAAAATAGAGTCCATTATGTGTGCACAGGGTATTTAATACTCTCCCAAACAATTTGCAATTATTGTTGTTATTTTTACTTTTATCCGACGATGAACAAACATACAAATCTGCTCTTATGGAGTACCTACAGTGAGATTATTTGAGTTGCGGGCTGGCAAACGTGACTGGATACTGAGAGCAGCTAGTCTCACAGACGTATTGTTTATTTGGTTTATTTATGGGCGCTCTTTAACATCTCAGATCATCCTCGTCCAATTCAATTCAGGATGTGAGAAGGCTGATAAATTTATTCAGAGGCCTCTTCTTTTGGCTTGAGGTTCTTTGACGTGCCTTAAATCTACGATATGGAACACAAATTTAGGATTTTAAAGCTGGAAAAAATTCATCAATCCTGGCCGGGATTAAACCCACGATCTTGGGTCTACGATGAAGTATGGTTATCACTAGATCTCCAGGACTGACTCTCGCAGCCATATGATGCAGGTGCAGATAGCAGTTTGTACTTAGTGTGAGGTAGTGGCGCGTTCGTGTGTTACCAGGTGCTGTTATTGTGTGTACATTGTGAGCTGATTTTGCTTCGTTAGCTATGCCATTATGTAAACATAATCTTGAAGAACGGGCTTTTATGTACGATACAAATGTGAAAACGGATTCTTGCAGAGAAGTAGCAAAGTGATTCATAAGAAAATATCGTGGCAGTCGTGTTCCAGGTAGAGAACTTGTTTGACAACTTGTAAAAGAAGTTACAGGAGACAGAATCTCTCATTGACAAAAAACGGAAGAAAAGTTAAATGAATTACAGGGATTTTCTACCGGCAATGTATTGCCGCAGAGGGACATCATTCTTTTCATCTCATGTATCACCAGTGTCCACCACCTGTAGTGCCTCAGTAACGGGCATTCAAAAAAAAAAAAAAAAAAAAAATCTGTTAACGCTATAGCGGTCGCAATTTTTGTTTTTTTTATCAACGAAACTCGGCGTATAACCATCAATTAACTAACGAATCATTTAGTTCGTTAACCGGAAAAATTGAATCATTGGAGTGGAGGTTAACCTAAAGCATTTTCTTTAAAAAATTAAAAATCGCTCTAGCGGCCTCAATTTTTACTTTATCTCAACGAAATTCTTTTGATTTCTTTAAAATTAAAAGATAACACATTTTTTTTTTTTGAAAAGCAGGGCAATTGAGTCATTAGGAGTAGGGGTATACCAAGTTGGTGTTAAAGCGAAATTTAGAAACCGCTCTAGCAGCATCAGTATTTTTTTTCCACAACAAAACTCTGTATATACCATTTAAATAAAATAAAGAAAAAGGTTTCTGAAAATCAGCGGACTCTGGTCATTATTATTGGGGGTTTAGGTAAACTTCAAAATTGAAAACTCGCCCTTGCGACATCAATATTTGTTTCTTCACACCAAATTCGATATATATCATTTATATAAAATAAGAAAAATAGTTTCCGAAAATTAGGGAAATTGGACTATACTTGAAAACCGAAACTTAAAAAGCACTCTTGCGTTATTCTCTATATTGTTTTAAAAGAAAAGGACAAATTAATTCAGCATTTAAACTTGCCTTGTAAACCCAAGGTCGCGGGTTCAAACCTGGTCAGGATCGATGCTTTTTTTCGGGCGTAAAATTCTAAGTATGATTTCCTGGGGAAGGGAAAATAGAGCCGTGGGTCCCTTGTCTTACATTAACGGCACGCAAAAGAACCTCAAGCCTGAAAGAAGAGGCCTCTGCGCAAAATTTATCGGCCGTTTCACGCCATAACTTGAATGGGACGCTAATGACCTGAGATGCTAAAGAGCGTTCTTAAATAAAATGAATAAAAACATTTAAACTGTATTTATAATGATGCATATGTTTTATATTTAACAAAAGCATCATCCCTAAGATATCAAATGTGAAATATTAATCTAATATGTGTGTAAGAATTATATTTGTATGTAAGAGCACTTTTTAAAAACCTTCGGAAAACGTTTGTGTTATATGTTTTTACTACAATAACATTTAAATTAAATTTCAAAGTCAATGACAATTGATTTAACTTTCGATTGTTTTTATTTGCTTTGTTCCTTGTAATTGTTTCTGAATAGTAATATACTTTTGTGTATTTGAAACATATTTACATCTTCTTTAACACAGAACGTAACTAGAAACTTTCTGTTATTTATCTCTATTTTATTGAATGTAAAGATGATATCAGTTCAAAAGACGGTTACATTTAAAAATGTTTAAAATACCCACAAAGTATAGCTTTGTCTATCAGTAGTCATGCATTTCATTTAAATAGTAGTATATAATTAATTTTTAGTTTAATAACAACAATAATAATATTAATAATAACAATAATAATAATAATAATAATAATAATAATTCTAAAAACGTGGTTTATCTTTTGTAATACTTATAGGTTGCACTTATTCTAATATTGTTCCTGCAATACCATACAGTAATGCCATAGCTTATTTCATGTTATTTTAATTGACTTAATTGAATTTTATATTCTTTTTTGTTAAACGTTATTCAAGTGGTGAGCAATTCGCTTAGTTTACGCAACTCTTGTGTGACGGACTTTTTTCTGTTTAAGACATGTAAGAAAATAGCATAATCTTTCAATGGTAAATAATAAAATTTGCTTCTTAACAAGACACTTCCCGTCGTTTTTATATTCGTTCTACCTAGGAAAATTAAACTTTTCTAGGTTACTTATTTTGTTTCATCATTTCCGAATAATATTACCATGACATTATTCGACGTCTTTTGTTTTGGTGAGCTTATACTGAGTTTGAATGCGCATTATGAGGAAGCAACGGAAGTGGTAATATATTTATTTGCAACAGTTTTAAATTGGCTTAATATAACTAAATTAAAAAATTGGCAGCATTTCTAGATTATTTTAAATGATTAGAGTAAAACTTTTACAATATTTTATAGGACATATAGCTTCACTGCTAGTTCATAGGTGTTAGAGAATATTTTATCTCGCAAGTCAATACTATTGTGAATGAAGTTTACTTTTCGTAAGGTTTAAGTTACAATACAAAATATAGCAAATATAATAAAAGAGCAATGTATGCAATGCTTTGTAAAGTGCTGCACACTTATGTCTGAACATTATTTTAACAGCATAGAGTATGCTTCAACTAACCAATAGATTTTCTTGCACATATATTTGTGAAAGCAGATTTGAATCTTTCCTTAAATATCCTTTCCCAATTTATCATTAATATCTACCGCCTGTGGTGCCTCAATAGTAAAAACAGGCCTTAAACACCATTACAAATCTCCTTATAATCGGGGTTGGATTAATAAATTGATTAATCATAATAAGCTATTTTTGATAAGATACAATCATAATGGTCCTGTTGTTGTTGAATGATGTTTAACGCCCAATTTTGCTACAGAGGCACAACAGGCGGTGAACAATGATGATACATGAAATGAAATGATATATTGGGAATGGATTTTTTTTTTAAGGAAGGAAGCGTTCCAGGCCTAAGTTTAGGGTACCTACCCGGCATTTGCCATTTATGAGGAATGAGGAAAACCCCAATGGTCCTGTGTAGATCAAACTTTGCGTAGTGTTTATATTATGAGCTTGAGCAGTTCGTAAGAGAATGTGTCACTAGCAAGTATTACATGCTTTTAATTTTGGAATTAAATCTCTACATGATTTTCTATTATTTGTTCGAAGAAAAATTACTTATAAAGCGGCTTAGAGATGTCAACACAATTAGTACCACTAGCCAGAGGTAATCTGATCATTATTAATACTATTTCATGTGCAAAATTTCATTACATTTATACATATGGAACAGATTTCTACAGTAATAAACTTAATAAGTTTGATAATGCACACTGGTAGTGCATCAAAGTAAATTAATATAGATCAAAGCATTCTCGATATTGGTTTCGGTAGATGAAACGCAAAGTATTCCAAAAGGGATAATGCTGAAAGCTTAACGATGTGAATAAAGCACTTTAAGCGGACTAAGGTTTAAATAAGAGCATATCTATGCATTTTCTAAACCTCAAAGCAGAAATGGACAGTTTAAATCTGTATTTACCCCTTAATTATTGCCAAGAAGATTTAATTAAAGCTAATTAACACTCATAATAGCATAACCAACATAACTATATCCTGGAATATTATTATACAAGGACGACCTGAAAAACTGTGCAGTGATAAGTTTTTTTGTAAAAGACTTTTAACGTCAAAGGAAATTTATACCAAACGTATAAAAGTTTATGGCGATTCTTCGCCTTCATTTACAACAATTTAATTTAAACAAAGTCCTTATATTCTTTAAAATAACCCATCTAAAGAGCGTCCAAAATTTTCATCAACAGCAAAATTCGTGGAACAAACTCATGATGGTCGACAAGTTAAAAGTGCATGAAATTGGCGAAGCCATAGGCATTTCAAAGGAACGAGTAGGTTTTATTTTACGTGAAAAATAGCATATATATACATACTGAACCCTCATTTGGACACGTGGCCGGCTTAAAGGGGATTTGCTTGGCACTGGGAAGCACGCTGTTTGCCAACGGGATATTCACAGCTCCTTAAAATCAAGCGCATAGATTTCTACAGCACACCAAACTCCAATTTGTTGGTCATTCAATGGCATTTTGTGTACAAGATCAGTTTTTTTTTCTGCAGCATTTATTGTTTTGTGTCGCTGCGTGGCCATGTAAATAAAACCATGCTTAGTCCGTAAAAAAAAAAAAAAAAAAAAAAAAAAAAAAATAAAATAAAAATAAAAAATAAAAATAAAAAAATAAACGCGGGTCAATAGTGCGGAAATTAACATTATCCAACACACAATTGCAGAAATTATCATTCATGTGCAAGCTTTCTCAGAGATTTATTTGGATTTCGTTCTAACCCTTCTCCAATTTTTTCTCCTCTAAGAACAAGGGTGTTTTACTTTCAGTGTCCTATCAAAAACAGACCCTGTTTCCCTAAACCTATTCACAAGATTACAAACCGTTTTTCTGTGAGACGCACGGACATCAGGGAATCTGTCTATAAATCGCCTTCTCACTTCTGTACATAAGTCTTTTGTCACATAGGAATCATACATGCAAATTCTGTGTACTAATAAAGTATATGCACTTTTTAGCATTATAGCGGCACTAACACCCTATAACACTGAAACACAACTTTCACCTTCTGTACAACACAAAGAATTCGCATCAGCACATTGTGAGGCGGGAAAGTGGAGGGGAGGAACAGAGCCGGTTAGAAACAAGGCAGGCAAAATTCCGTAAAGTCAGCCACGCATCCAAATGAAGGCTCTGAATAAGCCTTGTGCATGATGGATCCCGGGTCTTTTTAATTGCAGATCAAAAACGCATTTACGTTAACATATTTTAACATTATTTGGAACATTTTAACAGTGACAAAACTGTTTTGGATGTCCACTTATAAATTGTGGACGATACTTAGATACCAGAACCAAAACAACACTCAAAACAGTGGACGGAAGTCGGTAGTTCAGCGCAAAGAAGACAAACTCGGTTCATTGCAGGAAAGGTTATAGCATCAGCCTTTTTGGACGCCAAAGGAATTTTAGTAATTGATTATGTCTTCAAAAAGGGGAAAACCATAATGGAACAAAATACACCAATATTAAACTATATACTTAGATGAACAGATCTGTAATTCTGTATCAAGATAATGCACGTGCTCATAAATGTGTTTTAGCAATGGGAAAATAAGAGAGATTTGAAGCATAGTTGTTGCAGCATCTACCCTACTCCCCATATTTGACTCTTTATGGCTTCCATCTTCTTCTCGCTGGTCAGAGTTTTTCATCAAACCAGGAATCGATTGCAGTTATAGAGGAGTATTTTGTAGACCTGGAAAAATCACGCCAGAGACGGGTTAATGGTGTCGGATAATCACTGGAGTAAATGTATTGACCCTAAAGAAGGTTATGTTGAAAAATAAAAACAATCTTCAAATTAAAATACTTACATTGTTACCTAGTTGCTTGTTGCCCAAGCGGACTATTTCTCGAGCTCTTAACTTGGCAGTTTATTCCGGTAAGGGCCGGCGGTGTTGTTTCTTTCAAAAGATTACGCCGCAGTCAAATTACTTCATTGTAAACACTTAACTTACAGTTAAACAATGAAATAAAGCTTCTATAAAGTACAGCATTCAAGTGTTCGTGTGCTAAAAGTCTGCAATGCTTAAACAAGGAGTTAATGCATGTTTTATTTATTTTGTGTACCTTTGCATCTCCACTATAAAGTTACGCGTAAGTGTTAAATACTTTTTAATAATGTTGTACACAAAATAGA
Source organism: Metallyticus violacea (assembly GCA_030762175.1). Lineage (NCBI taxonomy): Eukaryota > Metazoa > Arthropoda > Insecta > Mantodea > Metallyticidae > Metallyticus > Metallyticus violacea. Next base: position 41,242,626 of record CM060835.1, on the reverse strand, counting down.
CAAGTATTTGCTTGCTTGACTGTACAAAAAGGGGGGAAGCGAAAAATGTGTATAAGGAGGTGTGAAAGTTCCATTAAATTTCAGCTCCCTGATTGTCCCCATGCCCTTTAGTGGGCAGAAATTGAATGACAGTTCACAACTCACAAAAAACGTCTGCACCCACAGATTGTCAAAAGGGAGGACTTTTATCGTATAAGTTATTGTTAAAGCGTCTCTTTTCAAAGTAACACAAAATGTGTGGTGAAGGTTGGTTCATGCATTATTATTGTCAGTTCGCGACTTCTAAAGTATTAAAAGCTCTTACAAAGCAAAGGAAAAAATCTCTTCCACTTCCCCTTATTGTTACACTAGGCTAAGTAATTCACTCACAGTTAACGTTGCAAATCGAGCATTAAAATCTTCAGTGGGATCAATGAAAGACATTTAATTAGTAAGGGTGCAAATGGGTTTCCATTTCTCTAAGTTTAACTTCTAGAGCTAGACAAAAGCGTTAGGATATATCTCACTCAAGAAAATGATTCCAAATTGAGGTTATATTTAGAGCACTTTAGTAGTAAGCAGGCGTTCTGCCGCCGGAGAAAGTGTTAGAGAGTTAATTGTTTTTGCACTATATGGTCATGAAGAGATTATTTTAGTTTCAGGAGGTACTCTAGGCAAAATATTAATGTAATTCACTTTCGGTATTTCTTCAATGTGCATGATTTAACTCAAACACTTATTTTACCTCCAGGTGGCTCAGGCCGTTAAGGCAACGGACTCGTGAGCGAGAGGTCTGGGGTTCGAATCTTCCCAGGAGGGGCCTCCCAAACTGAGTTTTTATCAGGCTTTTCTCAATCGTCATAAACAGAGAAAATACCTTAAATTACCTTTTTTGAGTGAAAATATTGTGAACACTTTCAAACTATAATCAGACGTTAATCATCTGCAAATACAGAAGATGTAATTTTTATATCCACACTAGAAAATTATCTGGAATGTTAGGCCAGATCTTTAGCAGCACATAGATCAATTAAAAACATTTATGGCGGATATAAACGTGTTATTTTGCAAGCCGTGTGAAAAAAGCAGTAAGTAAATACTGTTTTCTACATGAAGACAAATAAGTTATATTGAAAGAGGTCATACAAGGAAATGTTTCCAACAATGACAAACACATAAATCATAAATGTTTTAACTTTTTTGCCATATAAAGACACGTCGAATTTTTTTGTTTTGTGCTCAAATGATTCTTTGAACCTTTGGGCGTCCACAGAGAGTTCACATTTGCATGTCCTCCCTCCCTTTGGGCTCTACAGCCATTTAAATAGCTCCGCGTGACCTTTTAAATTACACTGTTTTCCAGCATATATTTTTATAAAAAACACCTTTTTTCTCAAAACTTCTTTTTCACACATTCAAATATCCCACGCGTCGCAGTTTTTGTTTAAATTCAATTAACTTTTACCCGAATGAGCAACAATAGCCATTGTGACATTCTGTAGCACAAAATCAATAATAATTAAAAGAAATATTTTCTATGAAAAGAAGATTCATTTTAAAAGTTAAATTTTTTTATTTATTTAAAAAAGTATTACAGCTCACCCATGACATTTATTCAAATATATTTCTTAACACTTTTTGTATGAAGTTTTAAATCTCCAATTGCGAAAATGGCAACCAACAGGAGCCGCATGGTACATTTTACGCAATAAAATGTATGAAATAATTTATAGTTCGCAAAATATTTATCCAGTTTGAATGATATTTGGTATACACATTGACTGAAAAGCAATGCAACCATTAAAAGTGTCAGAAAAATCCGTGCAATAATGTGAACTTTGAAAATTCGCTCCCTGTGTGCCTTAAATACTGAATTATGCATACTCCTACTATCAACATCGTCATCACTTTCGTATATTTAACTCAAATGTTTCCAAAAATTATTTAAAAGATATGAAATCTTCCATTGTAGTTACCAATATTGCTATACTCGTTACAAGTGCACCCCTAACTGACACGTTTGTGCAACAAAACAAAAAAAAAAAACAAAAAAAAAAAATTCACTTGTACACTTGTAAGTATGGAGTTGTAAAGCACAAGTGTTAACAAAAACCGTTGTGGGCTACAAGCTACAAGTGCATAGACTAGTAATGTGACACTTACCCGTTCATCATTACACAGTTATTTATAATTGTGCCACAAGCAGCAGCTCGGAGCAGGCAATTCGGAAAGCAGACACCGATTTAATAATATACTTAAGTACCGTCTTCTTCAAACGAGACAAGTAAAAGTGCATGTGAATTTGGATGCACAGGAATCAGAAAACGTTCCTTTTTAATAGCGTTCATTGCATCTCTGTGAGGACAGGACGGGAAACGAGAACATCGACAGCGAGCAGAATCATTTTTTCCCATGTTTCTGCTCTCGAACGCCTCTCAATGCGCAGTAAAAGCAAAAAGCATATATTTGGTACAGCGCAGGGATTTTAACAAACGTAAAATGCAGGGCATGTATACATGTAGGTAATGGTTTCATCCGGTCGATGTTATTAATCACACTCATTACTGCAGATCATCAGGATGGTGATCAACTCTCTATGTAATTTTTTAAAACTTAATAATAGTGGATTTAGTCATCGTTAATGCGGCATATGCGGTGAGTGTGCATGTGTGTGTTAAGCTGATGGTATGTCACGTACATATACTGGGGGGATGTCCCCAGGGTACCCTGCGGGCTGAGAGGCGGGGGGGTCATACGCTTCATCACCCTGATGCATCCCCAGGGCTATTTCACACCCCGCTGCCGCTAATATCCACGCTAACCCCTAACGCTAAACGCCTCGGGTTCGAAATGCGATGATGTTACATCATCATCATCATCATCACACCAACATTATCATCGTCATCATCGTTTTATAGTGCTACAATGAGTTCTATCAGAAAGTATGCACTTTTCTAAAACATAAATAGACATACAACTTCCTGTGTTTAGAAATGTGTCTTCTCAAGGCCTCTGAGTTTCAGCGCAATCTTTCTCCATTCCTCCCTGTCCCTGTGTCTCACACATATTAACGCTTACCTGTGGATAAAAATGTAGGATGATAGTAAATAACAAACTTTAGAGATAAAAAATCAAAATTTTAAAACAATACTCTCGTATTTCATTCATTAGGACTATATAAAGAAACTTTAACTTCAATATTTTTATCTTAATAAACATATCGTTGTTTTTAAAACTCCTATAATTCTGTACGTAGGTAGCATTCATTATATGAAACATTACAGTTGTGTTAACCAAAAAGGGCCTATTGCTTTTAAGGCTTTTTTTACCTCCCTTTTCTTTGAATAGTTGCATTAACTCAGTTTTGGGTGTGTGCTTTTGGGCCTATGGAAGCAGTCGTTTTCTACATTGGAACATCTGTCTTAAGCAGTCATTTGAAATAGCAAGTAATTTTTATATATATTATTTTATACAGATTTCTAAAACAGACGTGCTGTGGGTATTTCATAAAATGAATAAAATTGAATCGACCTTACTAGCCTTGAACATGATCCATGTGCAGGACGTCCCATAAGAGGAACAAGAGCGGAATTCATTGAACAAGTACAGGACTTCCAGAACGTGTCCTTACCGCTAGTACGGGTTTTTGCGACTCAGCAGCTGGATATACCACAGCTGCACTCCGACTTCATTTTTAAATCTGTGTATAAAATCTTATCTTATAGAAAATGCTGGAAATAGCTTCCTCTCTCAGCTAAACAGGCACTGACCGGGTAACCACATTCGTTTATTTCGACCACTGTAATGTCTCTGATTTTAGAAGTCTCTTCTTTCAGGCTTCAGGCTTGAGGTTCTTTTTCGTGCCGTAAATGTACGACACGGGACCTACTGCTTTACTTCCTTTCCGAAGCCATACTTAGATTTTTACGCCCGAAAAAAACCCGTCGATCCTAGCCAGGTTTGAACCCGCGATCTTGGGTTTAGAAGGCAAGTATGGTTACCACTACACCGCCAGGACCGACGTAAGGTTTGAATTTTAACAATTTTGTTGTTATATTTGCAGAAGACACTGATGTGCTAATTTGGGTAGTGATTTTGTTGGCAAACGTTCAAGATTGCACCAATTTCGTCTAATTTGTCTTTTGTTAAAACGGTACGTCTTTAGTATTTTGTTTTGTATTCAATCAGTAGCATAAATTTTATTCACAGGATAATGAATTGCATTTCTGGAAGAAGGCGATTGCCCAGGGAACTTCCGAATAAATTCCTCATGAACGCTATGATACGAGGTGATTATTATTTATAATAACATGTATGTGCAAAAATACGTTGCTCTAAAGTTTTCGCAAACGCATAAGATTGGTGAATGCTCGGAAGTTCAAGGATAGATAGGCGACGGGCTTGGCGGAGACCCAAAACCGCGCGCGAGCGGTGAGGACATATTCTGTAAATGTAGTACATGATATGCTACTCGTATTAGATGACCGGAAATTCAAAGGAAGGAGTGGGCTTTATATTCCAGACAAAGAATTGCACAAGAAGAAGTGAATTGCCACGCTTGCTAGCATCAGATCAAAAACGCATTCTCAGGAAAATTACAGCAACAGAAATAATTTAGTGTGTCGAACTATTTTAAATATGGAGGAGAGTTGAATACCATCACACACCGCAAGAAATCGCAAGAACAGTAAAAACAGAGAACAAAAGCACAAACTGCGCTCAATATCACAAGAAGAATGAGGACCCCCGTACAACTTGTAACGTTTTCAGGAGTGATTTGATACTCAGCACTTAAATTTTTGCACAGCTATAGTCTGCACCTTGACTTATTTTGTGCTCAGCTTGATGTTCAATACTTCTGCGACACTTCCACTGTACAGTTAAAACATTTTCACTTTTCTCAAGATGTTAAGACTTTTGGACAGAGGGTTTTGTTGCATTTGGAAAGGGTTTAACGGAATTAAATTTGTTTGGATGTAGTTTGCATCATTTGTTACGGTTTTATTACAGAAAATGAATTTTGGTAATTCAATTGAAACAGTGCTTTCAGAATTCTAAAACATTCAACAGATGGTTTCAATGTTAACTGAAAATATTCTATTGCCTCTAACCACATTCTCCATCCGGTTATAATTCGTTTCCTTCTTTCCACATTTTATGGAAAAAACCACATTTTGAAATGATGATGCTAGTATTTTAAATTATTCTCTGCCAAGACGAATTTATGAGCGTTTTTTTTTTCCAAGATAGATGCAAAAATTTACGAAAGCTAGCTAAATGTACCATACTCATCACTGCACCATACTGTGAAACCAGATTTTGCATAAATCCATCTATATAGCATGAAGAGAGTAAAGAATATTAGCAACTTTTTCAAGACTCGATAAAACATAACGTGGAACACAGAAGTTATTGTTTTCTTTATTAATATACAATGAAATGTTTAATGGTTGAAATGCAAGGCATATATCTGCCTTGCTGTGATTCTTGTTGTGACTTACTGAGTTCCCCGTTTATTTATCCAAGTATTGATAAACCGCATTTTATCCTAATTGTACTCAAGAAGAAAATTCCTTTCAAAGTGATTGCATAGCTAGTCATTTTGTATATTAAACCACAATGTACCTGTGGGGCCTCAAAATACTTACACAGACTTTCCTGTGGAGGTGGATGCGATTAAACCTACAGGAAGGTATGGACTGTTCTCAAGACCAATATGGTGAGCATAGAAATGAAAAAGAATGTCAAAATATGATAAAGTGCTTCGAAATTAAAAAAAAAAATGGAAAGGAATATTATAATTGTGTGCTGGGAAAGACATGCAGTTAAATGCATGGAACCTGAAAAGCGGTGGTATTGGTTATATAGTATTTTTCGTTTTGCATCTTACACTTAGTTATGCAATACATTATTGTATATGTATTTCTATAAAATTTGTAGCTTTATATGTATGTTTATTTTATTTAATATAAATATTAAATAAAATAATGTATGTAGCTTAAACATTATTAAGAATATAAAAAAATATTAACTATAAAATAGTATCTGTTCTCGCTCTCTTTCTCTTTTATCTTTTTCTATATCACTGAACATTCAATAATCTATACCAGCTTTCTCAAACTGTGGTCCGCAAGGCACTCCCAGTGGGTGCACTGAGAATGTTATTATCATTTATTCCTGAATGAATGGACACAAACGAAGGATGATACAAATTTACATTTTGTATTTAGGAAGGTAAAGTAAACAAGAATAAAATTAAAAGCAGAAACTATTTGTCCTGGAGAGAGCTTTCAAATGCGTAAACCGAAAACCGGCAACCCTGGCAACAGGGCGCATCTTTCGGCAGCGCATTGCAATTCATATTATCCCGAACTATCAAAGAACATGAAATCGTGGAAGCTAATGATGGTCTGACTTCCGAAAACATTAACAAACATTGTTTTGCGTGATCGTAAAAATTAAAAGTTCATAGATATGCATTCGCCCTATTTTTTTAAAATAGCATTAAGACATGGGCAAGGTGCTGACAGCATTTATTGAACATTAATCACAGATATCCGATTTACAGTCTCAAGAATTTAATCATTTTTCAAAAGAATTCAGACTAATTTTATACTACAGTTTATGACTACAGACAAGACTAGACTTGAATTCAAGTTGAAATATGATTCCCCACTATAAAAATATCGAACTCGTAAGGGAAGTTTAGATTGCAACGTTTTGGTATGCTATAGAAATACAGTTGATTTACTACTTTTATTGAATGAAACAATTATATGAAATTACATACAAGTCTATTAGAATAACTGGAACAAAAATTATGATAAAAATAAAACAAATATTGGATAAGTATTGTTTCCATGAACGAAAATGGTCTAATTCTGCTAAGAGTAAACGATTATTTTGATAACATTAAAAAAACTTTAGGAATGATATTAATATATTGCTAAATAATGTGCTTGAAGCTCAAGGTAACTGTTAAAAAATTAAATTAATTTAAAACGTTTACTAATACTCTTTCATAATTAGGCTTCAAAGTCTTATTTCAGAAATCTCCACAATGTAAAGCTCTACTGAACACTACATTATGTTTTGTTAGCGTGCGGTTCTTCCTACAGGTAGTCTGTTAAATTATTATGTAGTTTAATTTACCCCTTGAAACAACGGGGGAAAAAAAACAGACAAGAGAGGCGTAATATTTAAGCTTTTAATGAAAACGATAAAAATTAGGAACAAATTGAGCGCAAATTTCAGATCTCTTTTTTCCAAATTGACTTCACTGATGTGTTTGAAATACCCCCCCCCCCTCTCCCTTCCGCTCACAGCGCTTGCACTTAATCTCCGTACATTCCAGGAACTTATCGACTAATGCAGTCGTCAATACAAATATTCCAGAAAATACAGAGTTAGCATTTAATTCTCTATTATTGTTAAATAGAAAGACAAAATAAATTTAAGCCGCACTGAATTATTTATGCTATTTTAGGAGTGAAGTTAAAATGTTTACAAAGTACTGTACATAAGCACTTTTATTTTTTTCAGGCAGTTAAATCTCAATATTTTACTATCAATACATTTATTCTGTCTACAGCCTTGTCATGATGTTCTTGTTGATAAAGAAATTTAAGAAGTAAACGGAATAATGGAATTATAGTCGCATTAAACTGCTTTCGGTTTAAAATGTGTCGAAATATTCGAAATTCTTAAGACTAGTCATGCCATGAACATTTTCCTAGTGAACCAGACTTTCAAAAGTGGCAGTTTTAAATATTTCAACACAACATTTTGACATTACTGACTTCAACCGTGAAAGTGAAGGTCTGGAACGAGTCTGGTGTTTTTAATGGGGAACTAAAGCAATTTATCTCGTAGTACTAGAATTGAAATGCAGTGGTTTGTTCCTTGTGAATTTTTATCACTGCTTAACTCTGCATGTTATGCTATTTCATAATTACTATACATTTACTTCAGCGAATGTGTTGATCAGTTTATTTTGCCTATTTTTAATTTATTGTAAAATATGGAATTACTTGGAAAATTCATTTGATTGAGCATTTTCGTGTTCTAGAAAACATGAATAAGATAATGTCGCACTCTTTAACAAATTCTTGCAGATCTCTTAAAATTTATACATTGAAAAATTTTTGAATTTTATTGTTTGAGGTGGTGCTTCAACGTCAGTGACGGCTGGCCGTTTGTGCTTACGCTACCAATGAAGACACCTCCGAGAGGAAGGGAGGTACTAAGGGTTGCCAGAATCCACGGGTTGAGACGGTGCGGACATAAACAAGGTTCCTTACATGTTTCCAGATAGAACATCCCGACGCCGAGGAGCCCCCTCCCCTCAAGTTCGAGTCCTCAGAAGGTTCGATTCCACTCCAAACGCCGGAGTAGAAACCTTTACAAAGCTTAAGCCACTGTCACACCCCGCCCTGGGACTTTCACTCTGTGACAGACCAGCGGAATGAAACATGACATGGAAGAATAAGATCCATACCAACATTCGCCTAAGCGACCAGGGAAAACCCTGACCCAAGAGATTTGAACCCGTGTTGAAAGTATTGCCACCTAGCCAAACCGCTTGCTCAATAGAATTTATACTTTCATGAATTATCTTTTACAAAAAACAAAAATAATAAAAAATTATATAATAAAATAAATAAAAAATTAAAATGCTTTTATAAAAATGTAGTCCTAACAACAATAGAAATAGAAAGATGCATAGCCGCTAGTCTCATTAACACTTTATTAAACTTTTCGGTTGAGATATTAACGATCTGATTACTGTAGTTATTCACAATGAAAGTATTAAAAGTGATGTTTACTTTGTGAGTAGGATGTTTGCAAAACGTATACCTGTCATTTCGAAACATTTCAAAGAGTTCATACATTTCTCACTAGAAATCCAACTCTCTGGATAATGTTGCTAATGTTGTAGAAGTGGTAACTGGACTTTTCTAATTATATTTTGAAAGGGTAAAATTGCATATTAAACTTTTGCCTTTATTGTTACTTTTATATTGTACTAAACTTTCGGTTTAAACTTGTAATTATATACAGCGCTGAGAGAAGCTGTAGCATACAGTTGGGCATGCGCTATGTAGGGATCATCTATTACTGATTTTCTATCATCCTTACATTGTTCCAAGATTGCTAACGAAGTTATATGGGCAAATAATCTTAGAAATCGGTTGGACAGGAACTATATAACCTAATTAATTTTATTATATGCTGATTTCGTAGTTCGCCATGAGCACTGTAAAAATTACAAACTATGTAATTTGTATCCTCTTAAATATATTAATTTTAATTATGACATTCCGTATTAAACCAAAGTTGGTAACACTGGAGCGTTATAATTTTTTATGGTGTTGCAAAATGTAGTTAAATGAATTATGATTAATAGATTCTTAGCAAACATTTTAAAAACAATAGTACTGTTTTTCTAACAGTTTTAAACAATCGATCCCTGTAAGTCCTAATACAAAAGTATAACATTGCCTACCTGAATACCTAATTTGCTGTTATTAGTTATTTTACTATTGATCATAATAATAATTGTTATTGTAAATGTTTATGAATATTATTAATGATAATACAAACATTTGATGTACCAATTGTATGAATTCATTAATTAAATTCCTTCCCTAGGTTCACCAATTCGGCTATCACCCCGCACACCACAGCAGAGTTACATGGTCAGCGCGACAACATCAACTCGCCAGGTAACTCACCCATTGTCTTCTCAAGGTTGCATGCGTTCCGTTTCCTATACCTACAAGTTCCGAAAATTTGTGCTTAGAATGCGGAATCGAAAATGAATGCTCCGGAAATTAAATAATTCTGGTGTCTATGAATTTACAGAACTAAACCAAATACTTTCTCTTCATTTAGGCAATACATTATACAAGTTAGGAAAGGGTAATGCGTGGCATGTAGAGATTTGAGGTGAGCGAAAAAGCATAACTGTTTATTCATTTATTTATTTTGCATAGTCAGAAAAAATTGCAATCTGGAAAGTTTCCCAATGGTGGGAGGGGAAAAAAAACTTAGAAGAAAAATTTATTCTGACATGTCTGGGGATATCTTAAATGCATTTAAAGTTTACCTATTAAATATGCCCCACAGTTTTAATAGTTGAATTCGAACTCCATTAAAAATGAAAAAATGTTTGAGTCATAAACCTATTTTCTATTGTGTCAGAAAAGCCAGCCTATCTGACATCACTGCAATATGAATATTTGATTTGTTTTGAAAAAAATAAAGAGAGATTTTTTCAAATAAGATGACAGTATCTGAATTTTTAGTGTCAGTTAAAGTTTTATCAGATAAAGCTAAAATTATTATCCTTCTGCCACTTGCAACCATATATTTATGTGAATTAGAATTCTTTTCTTTTGCAGGTTCTAATTTTCTAAAATGTCTCCATGCAGAGGCAGACATTCGGTTGCAGTTGTTCAACCAGACATAGTTGTTATTTATACAAAAGTCATATGCTCTCATTAGAAAAACATTTTTTTTTACATCCCAAGTGACCTTTTTGGTTTTGTAACTTTAAATGTTTTTTCAAGCACCACCTCTATGAGGATATATTATAATTTCAAATTAATAATTGCTTTTTGTTCATTTTAGAATGAAATAAAGCATGCTTTACATGTCTAAAATTCTAAAATCAAATGTTTGCTTTCCATCGTTAAATAGTAGAGTCACATAAGTGCTAGGCGAACTCTTTAACACTATTGAAAAGTGCTCAATAATCTCAATTTTTTGAAAACTACTGTGCAAGGGAACACAATTCATACCACCAAAAATTATTACGTAAGGTAATTATACTTATTTTTACATATGTTCGATTTTACGGCAATTATTTTAATTTTTATATTTTTTTTTTTGAGTAGTGTTTAACGCCCGTTTTCACTACTGAGGCACCACAGGCGGTGGACACTGATGATACATGAGATGAAATGATAAATTGGGAAAGGATATTTTTTTTTAAGGAAGGAAGCGTTCCAGGCCTAGGTACCTCCCCGGCATTTGCCAGTTATGAAGACTGAGGAAAACCTGGAAAAAACCCAGTCAGGGAGGACGGTCCTGGCGGGATTCGAACCGCAGACATCCCGCTCACGAGTCCGTGCCTTAACGACCTCGGCCACCCGTTGTGGTAATTTTTATAATTATAAACGTGAAATGTAAAAAAGAGCTATTTTTTGGTTTTTAATTTTGGTAACTATGCAATGCATACTAGTCGAATTTCAACACTATGAGCAGTGTATAGAATAACATTTGTTAATACAGGTCTATGTAGTAGTTTTCTTAACTTCAAAACATATTACATGATCATGTTTGGACACATAGGTGGCGCTATCTTCCCCATCTGAGATGGGGGTCTTAGATGTAATTTAAAATGTGTATAAAATTAATGTTTTTACAATAAAAGAAACTGCTAAAATTCGTTTTCTGCTGTACAAAATTGTAAAGAATGTTGATATTTGGATTCGGTTGGATTTGCTGGGGCATGAGGATGCTTCAGTACTTAAGCCTTGCTTGGGCTGTTCCTTTGTGCTTGTGCCCCCAATGGGAGCACCTGCAGGAGAAAGGGAGATAGCTGGCGGTAACTACAACCACGTAGGCAGTGTTCCTAAAATGTTTCAAATATGAGAAAACACCCCAGTGGAGGCCCTCCATCAAGGAATTCGAGCCCCTCATAAGGTCCGATCCATTACCGGGGAAGAAACAGTGCTAATGGGCAAGCAACCATCACACCGCGCCCGCCCACCTCGCCCTGACACTTTCAACCTGTAACAGAACCAACCGAAAGAAATGAAAATAAATAGGAAGGTAAAAAGGCGGGATGTAAATGTCCATCCCAGAATTCGCCTAAGTGACATGGGGAAACTCCAAAAATCCCAAGGTCAGGATGGCCGGTCCACCGGGAATTGAATCCAGACTTATCGAATGCGAGTCCCAAACGTTACAGGCTGAGTCACTCCGCTCGGTTTATCACTATATTTAGCCTAGCTTTATAGTCAAATGGCGCAAACGACAATTCAGTTAATGTTAATATTAATAACATTTAATTTATGCTTAGTATGTATAGAGTTAGTTGGAATGGTCCAGAGAACTTTGGCTATTTTTGTGAAAGGTTTAAACCAAAAAGTTAAGAATTAGTTAGTAAAATGATAGATTTTTAGCATATAGAAGTGATGCCTGGAGAACTGAACGCCGGGAAATTATTTCTTCGCATGCGCAGAAGGGCAACGCAAGGGGTTTTTATAATGGTTTCTGGGGAGTCGAGAGCTGGAACTTGAAGAGAGTGGACATTACACCTTTCTACCGGGATGGCCACCTTTACGACGGACAAGTCGAGTTCACAACAATTTTACGAAAAAATTAGGATTTACGATTAAAATTAGGATTTAAGGTTTAGAAATGTTCATATTTGAATGGAACACCTCGGTGCATTATTTTATTATTTTCACTTCATTTTGAGTAGAGTTGTCAATTATACAAATGGATTTAATTAAATATTGCGAGTTCGCTCCCATGTCCGGTCTTATGTTAATACAGAATGATATGCGGGTGGCTCTATATTTATTACTGTTATTGTAATCCTCTTGTTCCCTACATGATTTGAAAACTATCGCACAGAAACATTCTATTGTCATTCTCATTTGAAAAAAAGTACTATGAACAACACCCTCCTCCTTTAAGAATTTTTGCTACTACAGCGATTTTTTTTCCACATTTTTGTGTTTCAACAACATTCATATCATCATACAATTTATGTACATTTCCTCAATAAAATTGCCCATACATTTGATAGATCGAAGCTGAAGTAAAACACGAGTAAATAAAAAGAGCACTATGTTCAAAAGCAAAGCACAATTCATGCACTTACTAAAATATTGCAGCACAGATATCACCTCGAAAATTGAAAAATATTTTTTGTTCCAGTAAACGGAACTATACAGAGACATAGGGGTATTCTCACATAACCATACATAAAAGTACATTAAACTTAAAATACATAATATCAATACTTCTGTATTAAAATTTGTTGGCAAAAAGGAAGTTTTCATAAAAATAATTACATGCTTAATGCCTGTGAATTACTTTAATTTATACTACAGCTTGTTAATTTCAATACACGTGCTACTTTGCATAAATTCAGATTCATAATTAAGCAGATAATTATATTTAACTACTAAGTAAATGACATATTATTTTAAAATGTCTTTGTTGATTTTATTAAAGAGTAATTGTCTCTGCGTTAGAGAAACAAACTATATAAAAAACCTGTTATGTATTATATTTCGTCGGCAGTGAAAACTATGCATATCAACCTATGTAACTTTCATATTAATGCCATTTCCTGTATTTGTATACTATCAACAGAAAGCGTGCATCTAGGTCATACTGTTTAGCTTGTTGCAGATACTTAAAGTGACTACATAATTGTTATATGTATAGCAGCATTAGGAAGGTACATTTTAACCGTTGTATCTATAAAGGGAGAGCAATACCGTCACACAAATGCTGGTAACATATAAGACTTCCTGACCAGTGTAGATTCGTAAAACTTCAAAAAGTGATGAAGAATTTATTATAATTATCAATAAAAAACAAAATTAAAAGAGCACCACTAACCGGCACAGAACTAGTACAGTAAAGATATTTGAATTACGGGCCATAAATCGTGACTGCGTACTGGAAGAAGCTAGTCGTAAAGACCGCATAATGCATGTGCAGGTAGTGTAGTTTGTTTGAGTGAGGCGTTGTCAATGACAATTTGTGCGTTCGTATGTTACTCAGTGCTTTCGTTGTGCGTAAACTATTTACATAATTGTAAATTAATTATGCCACTGCATAAACGTAGTATTAAAGAATAATTTTTATGTAGGATACATAACTGTACTTATTAACAATTACCAGAATAGCATCTCTCAGTACCAAGAAACATATTCTGAATCGCCGTATTTTACTGAAGAAAGTTGAACAAAACACAATACTTTCCTATATAATGTATTGCACCTGAGGGGCATCATTTTAACATCTCTTATAATACGTTAGTACGTATTATTATTATTATTATTATTATTATTATTATTATTATTATTATTATTGGTGGTGGTTGTAGTACTTTTAAATACAATATTGTTTTATGATTTCAGTAAAAATGTAAAACCTGAAATAAAATATAACTTTAAGGAAATCTATATTCCTTTTCCCTTTAAGCACTTCCCCATAAAGCAGCCGCGCTCTGATGACTCGTAATCAAATAATTTCTCTGTAGAAGTGAACAAGAAGACTCTATTAATGCAACAGTAAAGCTGAAACTTTCAAAGGCTGATCTGAAGCGGCATGGGGCAGTAAGCCTATTAACATAAAAGGAGACTCCATTGGGCTACAACATGGACATTGATGCCCGCTGATTGGTCTATGTGAGTTTCAAAGAAGGATCCAAATATTTGCTCTTTGAATCAAGGAGAACAAGGTTTACCAGCAGCGTGTTCTAACTGCTAAACATGATAGGGGCACAGATATACGGTAGAACAGCTTGGGTATTTCTGAGTACGCATATCCCGAAATTGGCATACTACCTGTATCTCCTTCAGATGGCTGTGCATAAAAGCGATGAAATAACTGCATCATAGCCAAGGGTACTTATTGATATGTTTTTTAATAAATTAAACAGATATCAGCGTGACCATGTCATCAAATATTTAGTATTGACAGTAAAGTTTAAGTAACCGGGTTCGCGTTGATGGCATACCCGCGCCTGTGAATTAAAGTCAGTGCATAATTTTTTGGTGCACCAGTTACGGCTAAAATACAGAACTTAATGCTGAATCAAATTTATCTGAATAATTCTGACCATAAGTTCCAAGTTCATACGTTTTTCACTTTTGAAAACCACCATCTTCGTTATTATTATTATTATTATTATTATTATTATTATTATTATTATTATTATTATTATTATTATATCAGGTTGTTAGGCTGTTCTAATATGGAAAAATGTTTCAAGAAAATTAATACGGATAAATGAATATCTCAAGGTACTGTTTATGCAATGAAATTTGCTCTTGGACAATTGTTTATTTTACATAGTAAATTTGCAGAATGCTTCTCACATCTCTTTGTGGTTTTTTCTCTTTCCCCCACTTGATTATCGAGTAACGGATATCATATGGTAAAGCTGCTGTAATGCGCGGAAAATACAATGTACATTTTGTAGAGATCAATCACTTAATTACAAAAGTAATCTATGCTCATCACGTGCCTAACCGAACGTTATAACTTCTAAACTAAACATAAAGTAGACATCTAGGAAAAAAATAAAAGTAATAGTAACGCTTAATGCTTGATCGTCGTTCAGAAACCGTCAATAAACAACCAAAACCGAAACCAGAATAAAAAACACAAGGGAAGTAAAGCCGTTGGTCCTAGAGCTTCTCGTGACTTTAGCGACCTTATCTTCTACACTTCCTTTCTTTCTTGCTTTGCGCTCTCTTTTGGAATGTTCTGGAGTAAATACCCCAAAAGGATCCGTGGAAAGATGACTCAACAGTACAGGAAAAGGATGACAACTTCACAAAGTTCAAGAATAAAAATTTAATATGGCTTATTACAGAACGTCAATCATGACCATGAGCATATCACATACAAAATCATTTTAAGATTTAAAAGTAAAAATAAATTCAACATAATGACCCTTAACAGCAATAAAATGTACAGCAGCAATAAAGCATTATAAATTCTGAAAGCGATTAATGATCTCAAAAAATTTAAAATAAAGGCTCACATTAAAAGAATTGGCCCATTTAACTGACAGATTACGTAAACTCTTGGGCTAAGGAAAAACAAATGCCTAACACACATAAACGCCTATCATTATATGAGAAACAAGATATTAATGCTTTGGCAGGAATAACAGCACATTGTAACTTCATTACCAGGGCAAATAATTACAAAATGTATCCTTGAAAAGAAAAAAACTTTTAAAATTATAAGCCTAGCTATTAAAAAAATTTTACAAACGATAATCTCAAATACCTGGGTCACTGGATATACACAGCGAAGAAACTCCATAGAAAATTCCTAATTGAAAAGTCGAAAACGGCCCCAGCCCTGGAGCTTCTTGACTGCGATTTCACCGATAGAAAGCGAGAAAGTGTCTGCTCTATTAAACATGTAGCTTAATTACGTTAGCAAGAAAAGTGCTTCAGTCAATGGACACACCCTTTCATGTCAATGTAACAGTTAAAAAAGAAAACAGGAGCACGGAAAGAGAACTTAAAACTTTTGAGGTACTTGAGGTTTGATAATAGTTAAAACAATGTACGTCTCAGATTGACGGCGACTGAATGAAGAGGCAAAATCACCAGGGAGTTTCCTGTCAGTGATTCTCACCCCGGTCTTAAATGTGACATCTAAGACATTATGATGTCAGCTCTAATAATATATGTAAGCTACATATCCAAGAAAGAATGGAATCAGAGCCCTAGGTTCACGAGTGGAGTCAAAGAGCTGGCGTGCTGCAATGGCTGCCCTGAGGGCTAGTGCTGTAATGAGTTTCAAACTCACTTCAGCTCTAATTCCCTTCCCTCATGAACCTCGCATGAAATTAAACATATGCACGGGAGGCAGAAGTAGCGAAACCAGTTATGTTTCGAATGCGCAAGTCCGGTTTTAACATGGAAATAAGCCCCGTTCCACTTCATGTATATGCCCGTCCTTCTAATCTTCAAAGTAACCACTTTATTTAATTAAACAGTTTTGTGGAAAATTAAAATGAACATCACATTTATCATCCACGCTAAAACAGATACGTATCTGAGCTTTGTTATACACGGAAATCATACAAAATGGACTTTGTGTAATCATATTAGTTGTCCTGTGTGAAATTGCTTGCATGCAAAGCCTTTTGTACCTTCATTACATTCGGAAATGGAATTTTTTACTGCATTCATCACAGCAAAAGGGGAAAAGAGTACCTCAACATTTTTATATCTGGAAATAATATTTTGCTTAAGGGAAATGTTTGTTAACAATATAAAAACAATTTTTATCCTAACTTCTGGCAGATGCTTCTTGAATTGTTTGGAGATCACGCTTTAGCTTTTATATACCTGAATTAAATGCGAGAGTAGCGTACTCCTTTATAAATCCCTCTCTTCGTAAGTAATATGTTAACGAATAAATATGCATATGCTGTCATCGCTTTAGATAGATGCCTTAATCTTGATTAAATTAAAATGTTTTATCTTTATTTATGTGCATTAATGTCTTTGAAAGTACAAATTAAAAAAACAATTCTATTCATTCAGTCTTTGTAACCTCAAGTTTAAGTCCTATCGACTATATTTCTAATATAATGGAATTGCTTTAGAAGGGGCATTTCCTATTCCAACAGTTCAGTCGTTAAATTCACAGTTAAAGGGGCGAAGCTTAAAGCTATTATATTACGTTAGTTTTCACTTATTCTATTTATCCTCAAGGCACAAGAAAAACTGATATCACTATATCCCTGCACATGATCTCGACACTTTCTTAATAAAACAATTTAAATTAATATTGTCAAAAACACCGAATTTTATGTAAAGTGTACGCAAGAAACCCGTATCTCATTATACATGCTTCTGAATAGCACATATTAGATACCAAGAAATTGATTGCGCTTCTAAGTCCGACAGCTGGCCCCATAATAAAAGCGCCGCCCCCCTCTTATACAGTGAAAGCAGTTTAAAAGTCCCTCAGCGTTAGTGCCGCCAATATTTTCTTGCGTATACTCGTTACGTTCAACGGCTTCAGCATATCGATGGATATTTATTTATTTCGATTGGCTATTGTTGACGGCGAAGATGGATTTACCGCAAGAACTTTTAGGCTAAGGTGAAACGGTTGAATTATCGCAAATACCTATAAAATCTTATGATACTTATGAATCTGATTTATCCTTTCTTATAAATATCCTGAAATACCTGGGTGTACACAGTGAAAAAAAAAAAAAAAAAAAAAAACTCTACAGAAAATTCTTAATTGAAAAGTCGAAAACGACTCCAGTCCAATAGTTTCGTGACTGCGGTTCCACCAAAAGAAAGCGAGAAAGTGCTCTACTAAACTTGAGGAATTGATACATACCTTAATTACGTGAACAAGGGAGGTACTTTAGACAATTGACAAAGGCTTTTAAAATACTGCAATGTCTATGTAAAAATTGAAAAAGAAAGGGAAGAGTACGGAAAGAGAACTTTAAATATCGGGATAAATTGATGAGCGCAAAAACGCGCATGCTCATTAACTGGAAGGACAGTAAATATATTAGGAATATTACAGAAACTTTGGTGTGGCAAGAGAATTTTGTAAATTTCGATCCTGCCTGACAGACGTTTTGGTAATATGAATGAAGTTTGAAACTATTTTATTGGAGCTTTCGAGTGATTTTGGGAAATCTATTTAATGAGAGTACACGATGAAAAAAGAGTTGGAACTTTTTTTCACAGCACATGACTTGCCATTTAATGTATGTAATATATGAAACGTTAAACCTGAGGTTTGTCAATGGCTGTTTGTAAGCACATTACTTTTGTGATTATTAGATGTGTTCACATAGAGCACGTATTTTCTTACACCAGTTTCTTTATTTTTATTTATATTATTGCTCTTCTATTATCTTTATACCATTGCGGGTAAGTATCACCACCGACTCATATTAGAGAGAATACGTACGGTCTGTTTACCAGCTCAAGACACGCGAGGAATGCAGTCATTCGAAACGCAGTATGCAATTCTCGGAAAAAGAACTGCATGCACTGCTAAGTTGAACAAGAGGTATGCCAACTCCTCAGAGCTGAAGGACTCAACTTTTACTAGAGGCAAAGAAAGTCGCTTATGTCTGCATCAAATGATACCACAATGCTATCCATCAGTTTTTCTACATGTTTGCAGAAATCTTGTCAATTCCTTATGGTACTAGCGAAATGCCATGGTGGATATGCATTTAGTTTTTGAAGGTATAATGCACCGTTACATTCTTCTCACTTTAGTTCGGAAAAGTTCAATGGGGTTCAAAGTCGCAAATGTAAGAAGACTGAAAATCTGTGTGGGCTAAAAATTGCAAATATGCACGCTCTTTAAACAGTCTCTCTCAAGTTTTTTAATTACATTTATAAAGTTCTGATTTGAACATAGAATTTTCACACTCAGTCACTTTGTCTCGCATCCTAACATCGCGGATTTCGTAGATAGCTTGTCTACTGTACACTATGATATGACGCTTTATCTAAGACACAATAATTGAGAATGGAGGTAAATTGCAAGTTAATTTTTCTCGAACCCACTTTTCAAATTCTCTTGGTTCATTTTGCCACAATAGTCACCTATACCTGACCCCACCTTGTAAATCAAAAGTTCATTTTCCAAATACCTTTTCACACTGCCCTCATGAACTATTTATTATCCGCCTGTTGTCGGGACTTTCCAAATTAGTTGTCAACTCAAGTCTCATCTACAGATCCCGGAAGTTTCCACCTGGGTGAATATATTTAAGAGTTGGATAGAAACGAACATGTTTCCATGTTCGTTTCTACCATGGGTCGGGGAGAGCCAGTTTTTATTTTGCATTTTGTTTGCCTATTTTGACTTCTGTTGCCTATTTTAAGGCCTAACTTCTTTTTTGTCTGTTTTGAATCGTGGCTATTTTTTGCGATTATTAACGCATTTTAAAATACACTTAAAGAATTTCAATATATTGAAGTGAGAAAAGTTATACAAATTAAATGACATGATCGCCGCTCAAAAGTATCTATTGAGAATCTTGTTATACATTTATTTATTTTCAAACAGTCAAAAACTTTCTCCTCAACCTATTCACTTAAGCTCTTTAATCAGAAGAAAGTGAAACCATCGCACGGTTACCTCGGGCATAAAAATACCAGTAAATAGATAGAATGGTACTGTAGTTTTGAATAGTCCTGACGAATGACATTGTATCAATCTGCGCGAGACAATGCTAGGAAATTTGTGGTGTGAGTAATTTCTCAGCTGCATAAATGTAACAAGCAAGTGCAAGAGAGAACGATGAGAATGGTGCAGTTGTGTAATAAACCGTCCCTACAATGTGTTCACTATGGAAGTAATAGACCAGAAACCACTGCGCATCTTTTGCTCATTCGCCAGAAATATTAAAAATTTCTTTAATTTGTCTTGATCAACATTTCTACGACGTCCTGAAAGGTAAAATTTCTAATGTAACTGGTATGAGTCCTTCTGAAATAGATTCTTTTAAATATTCCCCAATCATTTCAGTGGTAGTAGAAGGTTCTTTTTCCATTATTAATTTTTTTCTTTCTGGCAAGCGGCTGACTATGGCAGTTGATATCTTGAAAAAAATCGTGTTTTTGCTCGTAACCAAGAAAGTAAACTTAAGTGCTTTAATTAGGCGATAAACAAATTAAATATATTAATACCTATTTGAGTGATATTACTCTCTGTTTTCACTTTTGATAAATTTTTATTCCTATTATATTACTGCCTATTTTTGTATTCTAGGTGCCTTTTACCTGCCTGTTTTAACCAAAATAAATGTCTGAACTTCCGGGTTCTGCTCTTCTATGTAGAAAGTGTTTCACTGACTTTGTTGCATGTTTTTTTATCTTCAACAGGTAATTATTGCTAAGCCACGACACGAGGGCACTCTATGAGAATTTTTCTTTTCTTTTATTTTGTATTTGACCTAAACCTAATTCTGAAATCCCTTTTTAAAGTCAACTTCACCCCCACGGAAAATTCTTTTTTTCCCCTCGTACTACAGAAAGCAACATATTGAGTGCAGGAACACACTTTTCAAGAACTTTGAAAGTTATGCATAATATAGATGCCTATTACATATATATGCCAAAATAATCAATATTCACTACAGAATGCGTCGGTCATGTTTCCTGTTTTTTCCGAACTTAGAATATTACTTTCAACATTAATACTCAAAAAACAATACTCCACCATTAATAACTTTATTGGAGTGTTTCCTCACTTCCTTGATAACCTAGGAAAGTGCGTATTTACTAACAAAGTATGTCTTGCGGAATAATGTATGCTAATAACTTTAATCTACGTATTTGGAAGCATTCCTCGAAGCTATGATCGATGTTGATAGTGTCAGTTTTCCCAGTACACTGTTTCACCATTGCAAGGTATTGATGCCCTCGGCGGTAGGCCCATCGGTAGCTGCCGGCTATTGCCCGTTATTTGCGTGAAATGAACAAATGAATATACCGGGAGTTAATAAATTACACCGCAATACTTTCAGTTATTGTAGGACGCAATTTGAGATGGAGAATCTGTGTTCTACGAAGGAAAAAAAAAAAAAAAAAAAAAAAAAACGAAATTATATGGTGATAGTAGATAAGTTCTGCCCTTTTAAATTTTTTTTACTGCTCATATTTTTAGAATTTTGTTGGATAAATTATTTCATACAATATCGCCTTTAACAATACTCTTATTTCATTAAAGTCCTTTTATAATTTCGGTATGTAAAAAAGAGCGCATGAAACTCATTTATAATGTTATACAAGCATACATTCGTGAAATCACGAAACTCGTCTCACTCTATTCTTAGTCATTTACTCGTGCAATATTGTATCGTTCGATCAGTTTTGTTTTTCCCCGGAGTGTTTTACCTATGGGAGAGCGCACTGCTCATTAGCTGGTTAACCGGCCAGGCGGGTCCGGTGATTAGCGGGAGGGTAAAATAATAAAACCATACAACAATACACAAACAATTAAACAGCTAATTACTTACCAAATAATCAAATGATATATTGAAACACCTGCCTTCATTCTCCACACATTTGTGGCATATCTTTAGGAAATTATTCATCACTCACTGTAGTTCATTTTGAGAAATCCGTACAATTTCCTGACGAATATTATCTTTGACTTCTTATGTAGAGTACGTACACAGTGTTTTTAATTTACTCTAGAGATAATAATCGCAGGTTGTTAAATCGGGGGACGAAGGGGTCAAATTCCTACTAATAACTCTGTGTTATGGAAACACATTGTGAATTGCTCTCATGCAATTGTTCGCAGTATGAGCAGTGGCCGAATCCTGTTGAAAAAATGGATGATCGCGCTTCCTGTCGGTTAAATCTCTGAAAAACGACTTATTATGATGCATTCACATAAGTAACAGAATCAACTTTATGCTGAAAAAGGGGTGTCCTATGATTCTTTAACTACTGAGTTAACGCATATAGATTATATATAAAGACATGCTGTGCCGAGTAAACACACGAGAAATAATACACTTTATGTATGCTGTCGAATTAAGATACAAAAAATACAACATACGCCCGGGAACGGCTGTGCTATGACTGCGATAGTTAGCAAGTTCAACAGGCAGGCAAGCAGGCTTTTTACCCCCTCCACGGAGCGGCAAACGAGTGGGGGCTCACTCATAGGAGAAAATGCCTCTGATGCACTGTGTAACATTATAAACCAATATAATTACATGCTATTTATGTATGATACATGTTATTTTACATTCATGCACGGAGGTTAAAAGGCGATAAAATTCCCCAGTATACCTTCTTCCTCCAGAGAAGCTGTACGGTGTCTTACAAACAAATTTAAACTAAGATCTATTGCAGATGAGATGTTACTGCATGTGCCCACTGAGGCAAAACCAGACGAAATTGGGAAAAAAATTGGAACGTAGTCCTTAAAAATCTCTGACGGTTTGCACAGGAAACACAAGTTTTGCAAACCACAATGTAAAAAGCTACAAAGCTGTTAAATTGAAACCACATAGAGATATTATTCTCCGCAGTTGCAGCCTCCTGCCTAAAATCGCCAGTAAAATTTCTGTAATTGGAATTCGCGCAATGTTAAGAGTCCAGAATTTATATTCTTCACTGATGAAGCATGATTAATTTAAATAATCATATGGTGTTACAGAATATAAGGTATTGGAGTGAAGAGAAATCTGAGTTTATAAACGCAATTTCTTCGCATGACAATATTTATGTATGGTGTGTTTCTTAACAACATATGTACCTACTGTGTTTTACTTTTAATTTTATGTCATGACAATGAAACTTAATCGAAAACCAGGCACGGTGACAATAGTCAACTTTCTTCGGGGTCGGTGCACATCATTTGCCTCTGATTACCGGCCAAGCTTACATCATGTAAAAACTCTGTACAAAAATGTATTAAACCATATAAAATATTAGGAACAGAAGAATTTCTCATGCAAATGCTGAATTAAAAGACAATACCATTTAAAGTTCTGTTTGACGGGTATTCTCAGTTTTTTTTTCTAACTTAGCAGTTTCTATCTTCTCTATTCTCTAAGAAGCATTGTGGAAACATTTGCAATCCTAACACAGGGAATCTTAACTACAAGCAGCTCCTGAACAATTAGAGTAGACTGTTTTAAAATATTCAACTTTGAATGAAAACTCGAAGACAAGTTAATTGCACTTTGCTTACAAAATGTAAATGTAAGAAAAAAACATTATCTCGTGGCTTATTGGATTCTCTCTGGGTCAAGCCCGTCGCCGGGAACAGAAGCAATTATGGTGTGGTTAAGTGATTTCTGAATCTTAAAGAATTCATACCTACCATTAGAAGTGTTCACATGATATCCCTTACATAAGATATCTAGGAGATCTGATTTAGAATTCTCAATAAAGTTATGATAATTTTCAACTATATTCTCTTTTATACTCTGAGCACCCGCTAGCAAAACTCAGTGGCCACGAATATCATTTTCCTGCAATCTGCCTCTTCTTTGTGACAACGTTGATTTTTTTTTGTGTCTCAATTTTCATTCTTAAATTATAGTTTAATTTCCATTGCCCTTAAAGGGATGGTGCATCTTATTTTTATAATACGTATACAGGATAAGGCTTAAAACAGGCCACCTGAATAACGAGTCCGTTTTTTGGTGATAGAAGAAAAAGTTTTAGTCAAAAGTTGCTTGATTTGAAGGGGGACATAATGTGATATTGTTAGTCTTTACACAGGTGGAGGTGTCGAGGAGATACAAATAGCTGCGGCTCTTATAACGCGGGCATCCGGATCTTGAACAATTATTTACAGTACCATTTTCAGTGAAGCGTTGCGTTTTTCATCATCTCTCCATTCCATGACTAAACCTCAAGTAATTTATTTTTTCTTCTGCACTTGAACTCAATGACATTGTCTGACAGAAAAAAAAAAAATCACCAAAACACCTGGTATAGTTTCTTTAGAGAGTTTGTTACAGTATATGACATTACTTACCAGGTACACCAATAGCCTGTAACAATACAAGGACCCGAGTTATAATACAAAGGTTTGCATTCATAACAGCAAACTGCGACTGATTTATCATCCCCGTACAGTCATCAGCGCCGGAACTGTCTACCGTTATGACAGGCACTTGGCGTGACCTTCATCTAACGCGCGCTGTGCTCAGCTGGGGACTTAGTCCAAATAAACGCTCGGTTTTTGTAATCGTAAAATTAGATGGCATAGCTCAGATGTAAGGTTCCTACCTATAGACTGTAGTGTTCAGGGTTCGATTCCCGCGCTCTGTTGTGTTTGGATTGCCCAGGCTCACTCAGTCTGAGGCGCTTCTGTTTTATAACACGTACCTGAGTGTTAGTGATCATCGGAGTGTGCCAGTGGCGGCTGGTGACATAAAACGTTAGCTCAGTCTGCACAAGAGTTAAAGTTGAAAATAATGTTCAGTATCTACTGCACAGTTTAGGTATAAAAATATACACAGTTAGATAATGTTTCACAATGGTCGTCTTATTCCTTTGTTTTTCGTTTCCCAGAGCGTGGTAGGTTGCGTGTAGAGAGCCACTGGAGTTCAAAACACAAGTTATTTTCATTATATAGCAATACCATGGCATAACAATAATAACCATTGAGGCCGCGATTGCTGTGGATATCTGCAAACACAAGCATCAAAATCACAAACACATAAACACTCGTTAATTTTGCGACATTTTGGGTAATATCCCGGCGCTCATTTAGCGCTTACCTTCAGCTGTATGAAAGTTTATTAGTATAATTATTGTTCGGGTACTCCATCTAGGAACAGTCATTTCGCACCTATTTTGCATATCTCCTTACAGGAATATAAACTACGATTTGATTCCAGCAGTTTTGCCGTTACAAATCCTCCTGCAACCCTCATGCCTTATGGGTAAAATAAAACAAAAGAGAGAGAGAATAGGGTGACCTATTCTCAAACCTTATGCACATTTATGCCTACTCATTGTATTAGAGCATTTATTACAGTAAAGGAGGCTGATAAAGAAGAATCTGTAACATATTAGAGGTACCAAGCAGGGGTTTAGTAGGAAAATGAACTCTTACGAAAGTATATTGACGCACTTCACTGTTTGTACATCTTATGCACAGGAATGACGCTATAGTAAACCGAAGCTACAAACAGTAGTACCACACCCTCGCTTCAATGTAGTCGGAACTAAAATAAATAAAATAAAAATTAAAGTAATACGTTAACGATTCAAAAAGTTTTATTTTTGTAGCTACAGAATGTAAAATAATCACTATACCTGTAAACGTAAAAATTAAAAATTGTTTTATCTAGAGGAAGTCTCAAAAATTATATTTAGAAAACTGGCAATGCTCGCCGGCTCGCGCATCTTTCGGACTTGCTATGGAAGCTGGAGTGTTAAATCAACTACACACATTTCTCTCTACCCTAGATGCTGCCCATTTTTCCTTTTAGGCTGTATTTGCTATCTCGAAGCATAAACAAACGTCTACCGTTCCCATGACAACCACTATAAAACACCTCGCCAAATTCGTTCTGATGGGATTGGGCTGTACCAGAGTACACAGGTGTAAAAATCGTGCCAAAACATTGCGCTTTTAACAAATTAGCATTTCAGCACTAGAAATAGTTTAAGTATGAGTTAAAACTGAAAACTATTAAATTCATTATTGCGTATATACTGGGTAAAATATTAATGTAGCCGACCTGTAACTTCTGCACCTGAAAAGCCTGCACTATGAATTATAAAGAAATGACTACAACACGCACGAGACGATCGCTACAACACTAGTCGCTAGTTTTCCGACACAAAAAATAAACAAGTCACTAGAGCATGCACTAGAACCATAGCTACAACATGTAAGCACGTTCAATAATTTATCATAGTGGATGACTAGCGTTTGTCTCATAAGTTTGGAGGTGCGCTGCATGGACCGATTTGTTTTACGAATTCTCTAGTTTACCATTATACACTCTGCGCGTTTGAGCGTATTCTTATAGTAAAGTGCGGACTGCTGTACACTTCGGTACCAGCCCCAAATCTTTGATTGCAGAAATGGGTCAGATTTCGGATGCATAAGTCTACTAATATTACAAATTAAACATTGCTATTAGTGTAAACTTCTCTTGCATAGCACTCAGCATTTTACTAATATAAATTTTTTACACATTACAAATTCGTATCTGCTATTGCCATGTGCCACCTGAGTTCAGATACTTGTATAGAATATATTAGTCAGCAAGGACATAATTGTCAGTTTGAAATAAACAGTTTAAAAAAATAAGAAAACCTGATAGAAAGCAAAAGATAAAATTCTGTGTTCTGGCTGGAATAAAGAACAAGATGTCTTCTATTATTCGGGCATTTTTGCAAAACGTTAACCGCCAAGAAAGGTAAAGGAAAGCATTAGGAGAAAGAGCACAATCCTTTCTTGATGTATGTTGAATTTCCAGCCCGGTTTATTGTAACTTTCTTTCTGCATTACTAGGAAGCATTCTAAATCTCGAATCTTACTGCGTTCAAAGTTTAAATGCTGTATGTATCATTTTCGTCTTCTTGGAGAATTCTTTGCAAATCCTCTTAATTAGAAGAATCAAACGAACTTATTGATTTATTTATTTGGTTTATTTACGGAAGCTGTTTAACATTTCAGCATCGATCCAATTCAGGGCGTGAAATGGCCGACAAATGTTGCTTCAGGGGTCTCTTACATGCCGTAAATCTACGACATGGACCCACGGTTTTACTTTACTTCCCTTCCGAAGGAGGCCACACTTAGAATTTTTACGCCTGAAGAAAAAGTCCGTCGACTTTGGCCGGGATTGAACCTGCGACTTGGATTTACGACAAGTATGTTACCACTAGACCACCAGGACCGACACAGAACCAACATAAATGTGAATCATTCTTAGGTCTAGTGCACACACTAACCTTGCAAATAGTTACAAATTTTTATTTCACTGATAATATTAGTCTGTATAAATACGAGTGCCAATCTATGGAGGCAAAAATATCTACATCTTTATATAGATTTCATTAGTTCTATACCTTAAGAAGAAAAATTTATTTCATTATTTCTAAAACTGTGCATTGTATACACGACGTTTTGTAGCGATGTGTTGTAGTCATCTCGTGTCACAGGCTAATGTGCGATGTGTTACCGTCACTCGTCCCAAGGGCTCTCAAGCCTATCCAGGGGATTTCCCTACTTAACTAAAATTATACTTGGCATTATTGAATTAATAAAAAGAACGCAGGATATAACCACACTTAACCTTGGTGTACATATAATATTGTTAATGCAAATTTGTATTGATAGAGGTCAAAGGATTGAGGAATAAAGATAGAGACAGTTATTAAAATTATTACATTAGAAGGTAACGGTAAGATTGCAAGAGATAAAAAAAGTTCAGTATTTACCTCTCCTACTATTTTTTTCTATAACTGAGGTTCGATTCCAACATTTTTAAAATTAGTGGTTATTTAACAATGACTCATAGGTCCCAAGTACATTATCAATTTGATAAAACAGAGCAATAATATAAACTGTTGCTACTGCTGTTTTTTAAAAATTCATTAATAAAGTAAGTAATCCTTTTCTGTCTTAAATATAACTTAGTAAATTTATATTGTTGTTATAGCTATAATTACAAAACACAAAAACATAAAAAATCATATTTTATACATTAAAGAAGTTACTTTTGCTAGAAGGTAAGAAAACTCTATTCCAGAGATTACAAAGCTAAAATGTAGCGCGATATAAGTTTGCTGGTGTATTATCACGTGATTTAGTTAGTTCTTTGTTGCATAAACATATTTTCATTGAACTTCTTGCCATCAAACTTGGAAAAATTGCTTTATTTACTGTCAAAATACTGTACCATACGGTTTAATGCTATCTCTGTCCCAAAATAATGATTGCGTATCCTTAATGTCCTTATTCGATCTAGAAGTGAAAGTGAAGGACCGGGTATGCATAGGGCATTAAACTAAAGACGGTGACAGAAGATAAGAATCATCTTGGAACGTTGAGTAAAGTGTTAGGGATTTATATTTGTATGTTCAATTCAGGCAAGTGCATGAGTCTGAAGGTTTGTTGACATACATTCCAATACTATTGTGCAGTTTACATGACCAGAGGCGATTAGTATGCAAACACTGGCATGGACGAATAACGTTAACTGATCACCGCTTTCGCGTCAGCAAAACTGGTGTCCTGCAAAGAACGGTCTGGCAAACGAAAGTGCTAAGAAATTTACTTTACAGACTCTTCAACATGAAAAAGTCACATCCACATAGATGAACTTGTTGCCATAGGACTTTTAAGAACTTCCTGCAGAGACAATGACTAATGTTTTCCTGATCTTGCAACACGTCATGAATGAATGGGAAGAATTGCTACAAACTATCTCACATGGGGAAGCAGAGTTTTGTAACGACAGAATTGTTTGCATTCAGTTGTATATCGCAACCCCAAAATTGTTTTTTCCGCTCGTGCTTCTGTACGCCACGTAGAGTGACTAGTGGTCTGGGAATACCTAATACCTTCTACTCATTAATTCTGATCAGTACAGGCTGTAAATAAACATCTGTATTCATATAAATAGTTATCTAAAGAAATACGATGGTTATTTTAGGACAGAGGTGATATGCAGAGTGTAGCATTAAAGTACAGC
Organism: Metallyticus violacea; assembly: GCA_030762175.1. Classification (NCBI taxonomy): domain Eukaryota; kingdom Metazoa; phylum Arthropoda; class Insecta; order Mantodea; family Metallyticidae; genus Metallyticus; species Metallyticus violacea. Next base: position 41,213,669 of record CM060835.1, on the reverse strand, counting down.
CAAATTTTCAGAACACATTCCTCACACTTAGAAGAAGAAAACGTGTTATATGGACATGGGTTCGGAAACGCTTTATTTCCATGTTACAACTCTGTTCTACAACACTTCATAGTACATTAATCATGTGAAACACACCAGAACAGAACGTACCAGCATATCATGTGAAACTTCCTTACATGAAATGCTCAAAATGCCCTCCGCTAGCATTGACACATTGCATCAGCCCGCCGTCGCATTGAATCCCGTTGATGTGTCCCTGGAGAATTCCGTATTGTTTCGCAGCCTTCCACAATACGGACACGAACACTCTCTGTATCTTGTATCTGAGTTCGATACACGAGAGCTTTTAAATACCCCCATAAATAAAAGTCTAGTGGATTTAGCTCTGGAGGAAACTAAGATGAACACTGGAAAACAGTTATGTGCTTGCCAAGTGTGATATGCAGAATGCTACTTGTGATAGCAAGGCTATGAAGCGCGTCGTATGTCAACGTTACCTTCGTTCAAATGGAACACAAAACACTGCAGGGAACCTAACTAGATGTAATCAAAACGATATTTTGAACATTTCATGTGCTATGTTGGTACGTTCTGTTCCTGCGCGTTTCCCATGATTAATGTACTATGAAGTTACACCCGGCATTGTAACTTTTAACGTATAAACATGAAAGTATATTAAAACTTAATTTTCTTTTTTCAACTTGGGCAAGATAATATTTTTTCCAAAAAGTTTTTCATATTTTAGTGATACGGATTTCATATTTTGTCAATCTTATGTTAATATTAATCTGCTCTGTAGTTAAATCACCTTCATGTGAGCAGCAGTGTGTAACGATTTTTTTACACAGATCATATTGCAATGAAAGGATATTTACTTTCCAAAGTAAAGGCATATGAATAAACACAAAAGTGCTATTAATAATTCCATTTATTTCACACAGTTAATTACAATACTTACATGTATTATTCGAGATGTGAATATACTTATCCTGTCTATACACTACACAACATTCACTTTTGTACATCTACATTATTTACAGTTTCGTCCTTAACTTCTAAAACAACAGCAAAACTTTTTGCGCACATGCAGGGGACATATCTGCCTACCTACCGAATGGAAATGTTACATCTCACGTAATGGGACTTCAGGAGATACATTACTCTGTCGGGGCTCACAGTAAACACAGCCGACTGCAGTCTTGCCGGGCGCATATCACATTACTTTCAAAGTTTACATTTATTAAACAAATAGAGTAAAACAGCGGATGGCAGATTTCATTATAGACGATGTTTCATTTCCCTTTTTAAACAAAGTCTTCCCCTCTGTTATCTGAATATAGCGAATCCAAAAATGTCCTTTATTATTGGCGTGACTGCGCCAACATCGTGGTGCTAATGCAGCATAGGGGTTTTAAGATGACATTCTCTTTATCACATATTTGTAAGCACAAAGAGTACAATTAAATTAAAATATTGTGGTAAATAGGCCCTTATAAATATGGCACAATATTAATAAATTTTCTCATTGAAAACTGCTGAAAGAAATGCATTGATATATTGGAGGAGATATATGACTCTTAAGGCAATTAATAGAATTCTAATTTGGATTATTTGTGCGATCTGTGGTAACAAATTCAAGCCGCTTTAACTTATGAAAACCTCTATTAGCGACGATAGTCTGCGTGGTGGCTTTGGGCTAAGTATAGCTCTGCATCGCAGTTTTTATCGAAGCAAGCTGGCGCGAAGTACTGTAGTGTCCATTTTATTCCATTCTTCCTGGCAGGCCTCCCTCGCCAAAACAAAAGTTTTCTCTAATCGTGGGTTTTGTGTTTTATTTTATAATAATGAGAAGATTATTACAATTTGTAGCTAGAACATTGGACTGTGGCCCCGTGGGTTAAACAAATTGTTTTCAGTTTCATATGCTTTTAGACCTTTAGTGACACGTAGTAGACTGCTTTGTCTACTATAAAGAGACTCCTTTCACTATAGGTGATGGAAGTAACATCTGAGAGGAATGCACTGTTTCCGTTTGAAATATTGAAACTATGCTATAACTGTGTAAGCAAGCCCGCATGGAACACTGTCATTATGTGAAATATTTCAATAATATTAACAAAGCAATTCTCAGTGTCTGCATTAAATTAAAACGTGTGAAATCAATAAATGGGACTTTAAACTTGCATGATTAACTTATCAGTTCAGTTTCGGGTTTAACGTTTTGAATTCAAAATTAAAGTATAATTATTTTAATTCGTTGTGTCATTTTCTAAGGAAATCGTAAGAAATAACTATTTACCTTTAGACTAATTTAGGGTTTTTAAAAGTGTTGCAAGGGGAATAAGTTTGGGAACTACTGCAGTAATGCAAATGCACAGAACTCCTTGGAATGTTAATAGGAATGTTTCTGTAAGGGATGCAATATGTTCTCGTTTCTCTTTCCATATCCTCCAAAAGTGGCAGACTTATCAGTTGAAGCCATATCCTGCTGCAGCCAATTATTTTTTTAGGTTCTAATCCTGTTGTAACTGAGAACTGAGGCTCTCTGTGTTGCTGGTTTCGGGTCAAAATATTTAGGGAGTGCGGTTGATAGCTGAACGTGGATTTGCCTGCTTCTTCCCCTCTGGAATAAATCCAATTCTGGGCTTACTTATTTTGTTAAATACACATGACATACCTTTCTTGGATATGGTCAAACTGCTCCGCTTTTCATTGCTTGCTAATCTCGGAATTATATTTTGCATCGGAAAGGTCAGCAATGTGTTTAAGTGGCAGGTACGAAAACACACTGCAGTATATTACTATGTTTTTGTTGTTACTTCTAATCTAACGTAGATCTTTTCTCATTGCCCTCAGGACGATCGAAATTGCCGTTTAAACTTTAAGAGCTAATTTTCATTCAGAAAACTAAGTGAATACTGTAGATACCAGTCTTTTTTTAACACATTATTACAAGTATTTTAACTATTAATAATTTACGCAAGGTTACTCTTTGTATAGTGCAATCAGTTTCAGTGACGGCAAGCCTATCGTGCAAAATGTTAATGAAGTGTGTAAATAGCAACCAGATCTACAAGTGAATGCGTTGCATCAGCTGTTTGCAGCATTAGTGTGGCACTAACAAATCGCAGCCATGCACCGCGGAGTGATACATTCATATTTTTTATGTTGAGATAAAAGTTAACGGGGAACACATTACAGCTACGTATTGCTCACACTACTGAAGTTAAAGTTAGGTTTTCGTAGATTAGAGTGCGTGCTCCTTGGAGCTGCTAAACTTGTTACCATAGATCGCAAATAATTCTCTCACTTGTCTTTTGAATCCATTTTGTAAGCTTAACATTAAGCATATCGAATGTTTGACCCACACAGTGAAACATGCAGTGCAAGACTATGAAGAATTGCAGTGCTGCCTGTTTTTAAATACCTTTTTAGAATTTCTTACATAAACAAAACCGTAAAGCAGTAAGGTTCATTATTAATGCAATGACATAATCTATTCACTACAGTTAATGCTGTGTTCAAATATACTTTTTCTTGCTTTGTTCTTCCTAATTTGAAACTTATTGCTTTCCTGTCTCTAGTTATAGCTCGCGAATGTCATATACACCACGTGTTAATAAATTACACCGTAATAATTTCAGAGGTAGTGGAGGGATCTTAGACGAGCAATTTGAGACAGAATGTCTATAGTTCCCGAAGACTAATATGCTGAAAAGTCAGCGTTAAAGCAAAATGAAGCACAAATTAAGCGAGCGAGAAAATTCCGATTTTCGTTAGCTCATCGGCGTTTTCAAGGTGTTATAAATTTCTAAAATCTCGGATTAATAATATATGGCAGTGCCGCACTAAAAAAGTTTTAACGTGTTATGTAAGGAGCTATGCACCTGATTGTGTGGCCTAATGTTTAATACGATAGACTGTGGTTGGCAGATCGTAGGTTTTTGTCATACGATTAGGTTATTTATTTTGATTTTATTTTATGAATAAAAGTAATCTATGAGACCAGAACTCGAAAACAATGTTGCGCTTCTACCTGACACAAGTAATATGCCGATTTCGCAGACAATGCCACAATTTCCGACTTTATTACTGGCCCTTTAGAAACTTAATGTTTTAACTTTGAAATTTGTAGACTCGTCTACAGTCTCTGAAATTATTCCGGTGTAGTTCATTAACACTCTGTATTGCAATTTAGAGATCATAGTTGATAAACAGCAGCTTTGTTGGCGTGGAATTTTGTATTTATAAGTAATTACTTAAAAGATTTAATCTAATAAGTAGAAAGTATAATATACTGGCGTATCATGAGTTCAATTTATTGTAGTTCCTTGTGCAGACATAACTTTCAGTTGGAGCATGTGATTGTAGTTTTCAACGAGAGAAAAAAAAAAATTAAGCATAATCAGCTATATCCTCTCCCAACATATTTGTACATTATTTACACAGGTGATAGACACTCTGCAAGCGGATACATGTCATTTTCCCTTCTTTTTCTTTATTTTTCAAAAATGGTGCTAACAGCTATAGTTGATTTGTTCGTAGTCATGAAAGTATCATGCAATATTGCTGCATAGTCATCTGACTTCGTTAAATAATCGTATTATGTTGAAGATAATTTTAATTCAAAATTAAGTTTAAATATTTGTAATTGAAGATCCTACTGGCATGCATTTCTTATTCTATATTTAGAATATAAAATAAGTATTAATGGTAATATTAATATTATTATGCTAAATTTTCTCAAAAACTACTTAACATTTTAGAATAAAATTAAAACCGCGAATTTAAGACACTAATTTTACAGAAAATATTAATAAAGTACAAAAAAAAACCTCTATAAAGTTTAGGTTTAAGTAACTCTAGTTTTATTCTGCTTGAATATATATTAAAATATAAAAATAACAGTCATTAAGGTTTAAGCATTCTTTCAGTCTCCAAAATGCTGCATTCATCTCGCATATTAGTGGAATACTCTCCCATTCAGCACTTGCTGTGTATTGTTATCATACGATTGACGAGGAATTAGACATTTACTCGAAAATAACTCATAAAACAATTTCCAAGGGAATTCAGTTGCTCGTAATATTCATAGTAAGGGCATGTAAAATGTAAACATTGAGTTATTTGGAAATTAATGGAAGAGAATTCCCTTTTCCTAAACAGCAAATTTCACTATAAAATACTCCATTAGAGTAAAATTATAGTAATTGCAAATAAATCTACTGAAAAAAAGAAATATACTTTTTTTCCTAGTTACCCCAGCATGATGCTGTTTTCTATTTTGGATTTGAATTACATTCCAGATATTGCACAGTACAACGGAAACGTTTTTACATTTTCTACATTATGAAGAACTGTTAATTACAGAGTAAAAGGTCTATATAGGCCAAAGAAGAACCATTTTATTGTTTCTTATTTTAGGTTAAATTATACTATATGAAGCTATTCAGAAGATATTCTTTAACATGACTAATCCAATGAGATCCAAATATCAAATTTCTTCTCTAATTAACGACAATTGTAAAATTGTGTTAAATTTTCTTGCCATGCAGTTTTAGACACGTTTTACTATTTCAGATAATTTCATGTAGTTCTGCATAGTAAATATGATGAGCAATTCAGGAAAATTGTTGAAAAAAATCACTTCAAACTACTGGAGAACTTACTAAGTAACTCGAGCTTGCACCTTCAATTGTTCATAATCACTTGATGAATATAGGAAAAGGCTGATAGATTCATCCTATATGAATTAAACTAGCAGGTTTGAAGTTTAGCGCATCCAAAATTACCGTACAGTGGTCTGTGATGAAAAGGAACTGTAAACTATCAAGTGAATCTCTATGAAGTCCTGAAACTCATCACACCAGAGAAGGTTATGGTGTTTTAATATGGCCTACAGCTGGTTTAATGTACTACAGTTTTCTGTTTGGAGAAGTATTGTCGTGCAATTGACAAAATGCAAGAAAAGCAATCAACACTAGTCAATTAAATATAATTTTTATCATGATAACGACCGGTCACAATCTTGTGAACACCGACTTTCACTTATTCAAACCAATGAACGGTTTCCTAAGAAATAATTTCTGAGAACTTTCTTCGTCTCTAGAAGTCACCATTTTAATTTAAATTACATAAATAAACTGGTGCTTAAATGAAATCACCATTTATTTCCGAATGACTTCATATAAGGGCAACTCATTAAAAATATCCACCGATTTGTACTATAGAGTTACAAGTGTTTGGGTAAAATTACTTTGAAATAATTGTGTGTATGTATCAAAACGTTCCTATTTGACCAATTCATTGGCAGATTAAACTATCATTCACGTACAATAACAGTAACAGTAAAAAAAAAAGCATGCCAATGCACGTTTTGGAGTAAAGGTTTCCAATATTAAAAAAAAGTAATAGGAGTACTGAGAGAATCCTTGTAAACTAATTTATTTTAAAATAATTTAATAGTTCTAATATATTTCAAGTTCTGTTAACATTTACAGGTGAATGCATGCCAGCAGATTATTTTTCATTGAACTGTTTTTGAAGGTATAACATGCAATACGACATTGTTTCATGTTATATGTTGAGTTAGAAGATAACATAGCTAAAGGCGAGGGAAGCCTTTTAAAATAAAAGGCTTACGTTTTATTTTAATCATGTGCTAAAACGCATTAATTTTAGTCCAATTTATAGAAATGCTAGTCTAATTCTTTGAAGAGTAAAGCATTTTTAATCCCTGTGTGCCTAAGATAATATCGAGGGTTGATCATTAAGTTTTTTTTTTATGTGTATACGTTGCTTATGGTGCAAAATATTGCGACAGTACGATCCAGGGACAACAGCGATATTTAGCTACACCACAACACAATTTCAGTTTGTGATTCGGGTTTCAGAAGCTAAACATATATTTACTGGCAAATAATAAACGACGAAACCAATAGTAAAGTGTATCGAGTGCAAATGTTCTCTGACAGACAAGCAAACGTCAGAGATGAACTTTACGTCAACAAACCAATCACTGCAATCAGCACATCAAGGGCTTAAGTTCATTGCTTTAAAAGAACTGGTGAAAAATTATGATACACTACCATGAGAACCGAATTTATAGCACAAGACAATCTCCAAATTCGTTTTGCGATTCAGTAAGTGTATAAATCATTTAGGAGGCTGTGTAGAAACGAAACCACTAGTGTGCAGTTCAACGCTGTTTTTTTTTTTTTTTTTTGAGTAGTGTTTAACGCCCGTTTTTACTACTGAGGCACCACAGGCGGTGGACACTGATGATACATGAGATGAAATGATATATTGGGAAAGGATTTTTTTTTTTTTTTGTTCAACGCTGTGAATTCAGTTTGTGCATAAGTTATACGTAAAACAGGAAACCGTACTTAGTGATCAATCCTCGCATAAACAGAAGCCTGTGCCAAGGTTAATACAGAAACAAGAGACTAAAAAATACAACTATTCAAATTGCAAAATATCTCAGGCCAGCAAAATTGAGGTAATTGAAATCTTTTTTTTTTTTTTTTAATATTTCAGCTGATTTATACTTATTTTTGTGTTCTAATTTCAAATATTATGACCATTTTTCTCGTCACGGTGGGCTTTTTCACAAAGTTAATGCAAAAATATGAGAAAGGAATACATATATTAGCGTGCAGCCACGAGCTTGCAAAACCAACCTGACTCTTAAACCATAATAATTCCTTTTTTCCTATTTGCCTTATAAAACTTCTCTGGAATTTCTTCTCTTGCAAGTAGCCAGTGGTGGTTCTCTGTGCAGCATCCAACAGAAGTCTGCAATCATGTGAACTTTTAATCTAGCCTACTATTTGTCTACATTTCCTGATGAAATCTTACACCCTTCTCTACACAGACAACACCAAAATAAAGAAATATACTAAATTCTCTTTCTTAGCAAAGTGTGTAATGATTTTTGTTGTTTTTTCAGCATAACGTTTCTACAAAAGTAAGAAGAGTTATCAAATGAGTTGGACAATTCCTTGTAGCCATTTTGGAAACTAAATAAAATATAAAACACCATAAATTACAGTGTACTGGATTAAGAACCATACTACAAAAATATTTATAAGAGAGTTCAAAAAGGAAAAACAAATTCAGTTGTGAATGTAAAGCAATATTTTCGTTGTTGGTAATGCAGGAAGAACTGGATTGCCAATAGCATGAGAATGAACTTTGTTTCCTATGAAAGCTACAATAAAGAAATTAATATTCTGCAAATAGCTTTGACATATCCAAGTTCTCCTGTACTAATTTCATCTTATATTATCTGTAAATAAGTAACCTTATCCCATAAGTATAAAATGTTTCAAATTATTGTAGTTAAATGTTTAGTTCGTTAATATTATCAAATTTATGTAAGAATTAGAATTAAATATTAAGTACCTAAAAGAAGATGGTTGATAAAAATTTGAAATTATTTTCATTGAAATTGGGGCACCAAAATCTGTAAAAATCAGCTTTTACTTTTCAATTATTTTTTCATCGCAGGCCTGTGAATTTTGTTGAACCTGATATCACACATACAGAGGTTGGGTGTATGATATTTACATTAATGATTTTGTTTGACATTTTAAATTTTTTTTTTTGAGATTATGTAGGCTAAAATCTCCCCAAGCTTTTGTGAATGATGTACTTCATGAGTACAGTTCTGCACTCTTTAAGTACAAGAAATACATTATTGAAAGTTCTGTGTAGCGTACGTAGTTTATTCAAACTTAAAAGCACACTTAGATCTTTTAAGACATTATAGGAATATCTAAAAATTCCTTTTAGTTTATATCCAGTGAATGCTTTACAGTCAAGTTCAAATGTTGTCTTCTGGAAAACATTGCACATTTGTTAAAACTTGCTATTTAAAAAGTTTTTTTTTTTTTTTTTTAATATCTTTCCCGAGGTATTTGTATATCATCACATCAGTATATGCAAACGACATTTTTAATACTTTCAGAGAGTCAGTTTTGGAAATTGTTTTCACTAAGCTGTTGGAAATAACAGCACCTATCAGCGTAGTGCATACTACGAGAATAAAGAGCACCCGCGTATGGAACACGGGCACAGCTCACTGCTACACGAGGCTGGACAAGGGTGCTCTTGTCGCAACTGGACTAGCGGGCAGATTGTGGGCAGCTGCTGCAGCCGCCGCGGCTACAGAGTGGTGATGATAGTAGAGTGGTGGAGGGTAGGACGACGTAACAGCGGCGGCTGCCGAAGAGGTGGCTACGACGCTGCCGCTTCCCCCACCACCGGCACCCCCGCCATCCAGGTGGGGATGGTGATGGTGGACGGGATGCGGAGGTGGTGGCGGTACATGATGCGGGTGATGGTGGTTACCAGCCCCACCTCCAGCGGCTGCCGCACTCGCAGCTACGGCAGCGGCCGCCGCAGCCGCTTCATGGTACAGAATGGGAACCCGAACTAGACGTTGCGCAGCATGTGCCATGTTGGCTGCCTCTAACTCCGCGGCAAGTTGGCGTTTCCACTTGTTGCGGCGGTTCTGGAACCAAATCTTCACCTGAGTCTCGGTGAGATGAAGGGAAGCGGCCAAGCCTGCACGTTCCGAACTTGATAAATATCTCTTCATGTCGAACGTTGACTCGAGTTGAAAAACTTGACTCCTTGAGAACACTGTCCTTGTCTTCTTCTTTCTCTTATTGTTGTTGCTATTATTGTTGCTTGAGCCACTATTTGCACTTCCCGATCCCGACCCTCCCCCACCATTTTCCTTCTTTACGTCTTTAGAGTCGTATTCATCGTCATCGTCTACATCTTCTTCTATTTCCATGGAGTCCAAGTCCTTACCGTGGTCGCGTTGCGTACCGCTGGATGTATGGTGGTGTAGACTGAAGGACTGCGGTGACTTAGGGCGACTGCCTAAGTGCAGACTGGTTCCCATGAAAGAGTCGCTGCCTAAGAAAGCCGAGTGGTGATGGTGATGGTGGTGGTGATGACCACCTAGGATGTTGCTTAGGTGGTGATGGTGGTGCTGAGAGGACGTGGCAGTAGAACCATGTAGTACTCCAGGACTGCTCGGAGGGGAGCTAGAACATCTGCCGTCTCCCCGTGCTCCGTCTGCAACTCCAGTACCGCTCACCCCACCACCACCACTTTCGTAATGGTTGTCTTCCGGGGACGATGGGCTTCGTCGTCCATCTCCTGCCGTTGCTACCATGCTCGGTGTCATAGTGAGAGTGGAACTGCTTCGCTTCGTACCACGGGGTGAATTAGGTGGACTAGCTTCATCATTCGTAGTGGTCGAACCACCTGCAACATAAGCATTTGTAGTCACTACTCGGCAATAAAGCATTTTAACTGCCGCAAAAACATTTGCCCTTGCATTTTAAAGACAACGTAAATTTTGCTAGCCAGCGAGCTCCAATTCGCATGCTCCTCGTATATAATAAGTGATTTTCACCTTAAATGAGAAATATGCCACCTGCAATCTGGAAAAACATTACTAGCTAGGCTCCTGAAATATTTATGCCTATGTGTATTCAGAATTGCAAAGACGACATTTACAGAATATCAAAAATAATTAAGATAAATACAAGAGACAGTGTCAGCAGCTACAAAAATGTCCCTAGGGATGGTGAAGAGAATTATTAGGAAACGTGTAAAACATGAAGAAAGCGGCATTTCTTTTGACACCTCAGGAAAACGCCCAAAGTTCCAAACCATGTGATAGAAGTAGATGAGTTTGATAAACAAGTTATCAAACTCACAGTTCACAAATTTTATTTAAATGTAGGCGCAGTCCCCACAGTTTAAAAGGAACGCATTAGATTAATGGACAAGGGCGGGAACACGAGATTAAGAAAGGTAGTAAAGGAAATAGTGAGCTGCACTGATTTTCAGGCAAAAGTATTTGCTATCCTGAAGGATAGAGGACTTTAGAGGGGTTACCATGGTAAGTGAACTCGCATTCTCTCAGATTGTTAAAGTTCTTTATAAGTACTTTCCCACGACCAGGTTAAATCCAAATGGTGGATGCTTAAATGCCCTAACTGATCTGGCATCTCGCAACAGGCTGGAACTGCGGTGGGTGCCGGGGCATCGTGGTATTAATGGAAATGAAAAAGCAGAACAGTTGGCAAAAAAAAAAAAAAAAAAATATATATATATATATATATATATATATATATATACTGAAACACCCTTTGTTGGCTCTGAACCCATGGTTGTACTCTAAGGTCACGGTTAAAACATGGATTGTGCAAAAACACCAACTTAGGTGGTAAATCTATCCTGGACAAAAACAAGCTAGGAAATAGCAGCACTTTTTCCTCATCTCTCCTAAAATTGGACAGAAGAGGAATAAAGAAAATAGTTGCGTTAATTTACTGGAGATGGTCACTTCAGGAAACATCTGTGTATTTGCAGATTGTGCAAGCAAGATAAGCATACTGCCTCGCACGTCCTGTTTAATTGTCCATTCCGGATAAGAAAGGGATTTTTTTATTCGTTTTATTTACGGACGCTCTTTAACATCTCAGGTCATCAGCGTCCCATTTTATTCAGGGCGTGGAACTGCCGATACATTTTGCTCAGAGGCCTCTTCTTTCAGGTGAGGTTCTTTATCGTGCCGTAAATGTATGGCACGGGACCCACGACTTTACTTTCCTTCCGAAGAAAGTCATACTTAGGATTTTTACGCCCGAAAAAATCCATCTATCCTGGCCGGGTTCGAACCCGCGATATTGGATTTAGAAGGCAAGTATGGTTACCGCTACATCATCAGGACCGACAGATAAGAAAGGGACTTGCTCTTTCTCTAACCAGGAAAGACTTGGGAACATGCGGTGATATTGGAATAAAATACTGCAACTGGTTCAAGGAACAGATTTTGAGAAACAGTGAAAGCGTCTCTTCCAACGGGGTTGCACGATAAGCTTTTTTAGGCCGATGTGACAAAACTCCAAAACTCCAACGCGTTTTAGGTCTGTGAATGAAATGTTAGAACTAGGCAAGTAAAATGTCTTAGCGACTTGAAATTTGTGTATGACTTACGTGAACATGTAAATCTGCAGTTCAAGGCCATAATGTTATGTTATATTATCTATGTGTATAGTAGGGTTAGGGCATTTGCAACCAAATTAGAACTCAGGAATGGGCATCTCAAACTTGGTCATTTATATTATTTACATTTCATTGGAAAATGGTGAATTATTTTAGAAAAATAGAAAGTGATATTGCTTTTTGCTTCAATGTATATCATTTTCTTTTCTTTTTTTCTCTCTCTTTCTTTCTTTTATTACTAATGGTAGAACCTATCTCCAGGAAGAATTAATACATTTGCAGGCTGATATAATAACTAATCAAAATTATAAAATATTTATTGGTGTTGATATTGTTAAAACATTATGCTAAGCAAAATAAAACAATGCTTTGCTTATTCCATACAACTTATGTATGCACCAACCTTTAAACATGAGAATTGAGCATTTGAAATCAAAATGCAGGACACGCAAACTAAACAACAGTCTTTGGCAGAACTGCTTGTGGATTTCACCAGCTTTCAAAAGTATTCTTTATATCTGATTAGGGAGAATTAATAATGTAAAACTCGATTGTACTTGTTACACAAACATTGCTATTTGTTTATTTATTATGACGTAGCTGGCATAGAAACTAACTAAATAGTTTTCAACAAAAACTGTAAATGTAATTACGTACTATGTTTTGACTCACGGAAAGGTACAAGATGCATTATATTTATTATTGTGTAATTTTAAAATGATGTTACGTGGTGTAATAAGTATATAATCAATTAGATACATCTGTCGCAGCTAAATACTAATTATTACAATTATTACTTCACTGTATTACTTGTTATTGTTAGCTACAACTGAATACCACGATTCTTCAATGCATTTTCATTATAAATTGTATAATATTGCAATTAGAAATTAAGATGGACGAAAAATGTTAAAAATGTGTGGTGTACCAGATTTTAGTCAGTGTTGACATTATAAATAAAGCGGAACCTCTCTCTCTATCCATCTTCATTGTCCAAATTCGTTCATATTTATAACCTATGAACTGTTATTTGTGTTATTGAGTTCAAAGATAAATAGTCCTCAGACCTGTATTGAGAAAACACTCCGAATAAAATCTTCAGGCTTGCTGCTAAATTTCAATTCGAATCCTTTCTGCATGTGCACCTCAGACAAGAAGTTCCCGATAGCGAGTTATGCGGATCGTAAGATATTGGGCCATTCAATTATCTGGTGACTGACGCGTCACGCATCGGCCGATAAATGATAACTTAAAGCCAGCCGGATACATGCATCTGGGAGGGCAGTGTTTACTAAATTGCTGCGTTGGTCTCGATTCTCACGGTACTCAGACAAGGTAGTTTGAGCAGTGGTGAAAGAAAAAACCCGCAAGTGTAATTCTAGAGTAAAGTGTGTTAAAAATACTAAATGGCAAACATTCACAATTCCATTTCATAATGAATAATAATGATTGTTATGTTCATACTGAATTCTCCCATGCTTTCAGAAGATTATTTGAAGAGAGTTTATAGTCGTAATACGATTCGTAATTTAACATTGAGATAACATTCGTCAAGAGTTCACTTTGATTTCTCAAAGAGAATTAAAAAGGATATTTTTAATAGTGTTTAACGTTCGTTTTTACTGCTGAGGTATCACAGGCGGTGGACACTGATAATGCATGAAGTGAAATGATAAATTGGGAATTTTTTTAAGAAGAGAACGTCCCAAGCCTAAGTTTAGGGTACTTCCCCGGCATTTCCATTCATGGAGACAGCAAAACCTGGGTAAGGGAAAAAAAAAAAAAAAAAAAAAAAAATCAGTTAGGAAAGACGGTTCTGGCGGGAATCAACTAAGACCTCACAGGTCCGTGGTGAACGACCTTGACCACTCGTTGCGTTAAGAAGAATAATGGGGGTAATTCAATAGCAAAGTATGAGGAATAAAAATGGGCAGTTTCAGCATCTTTTGCGTGACGTGGGTAAATTCTTAAGTGCATTAAAATTTATTAGACTAATCTATCGAGTGGTACCGAGTAAGCTGGGTCAGGCGGTAACGCTTGGAACTCGTATTCACGAGTCCTAGGTTCAAATCCTGCAGTCGACTAAGTCAAACTGACATTATTTGTGGTTTTTCTCAGTCCATTTTAAGAAAGGGCAACTGCCAGGTTAGTATTTCTTCGCCATAGATAACTTCTGTCTGATTGTTCATCTTCATTCTATCTCTGTGTCTGCGTCTTGTGGGTTTGTTATGTTATCGAGGCGCCCTTACATAGGATTGACCATCCATTCGGGAACCCTCTCAGCATGCAGGTGTGTCCAGAGTGAATAGCAACTGATCGGGCATTGGTGTGCAAGTCCTATAAACGGAACGAAATAAGTCACGCTAGTATTTCTAACATCGACTTTTGTGCTATCCTGCCAGTTCCGACTTAAGTGAAGTGGCCATGAACGATGCCTTCTCGACTGACGTAGTCTAGGCTGCAGCGTCGGTCATCAGATAATTGAATGACTCGATATTATCTTCAGTCACCATTGATATGCCATCAGCAAAATAAAGTTAATGCATCAAAATACATTTTCTAATACTAACGTCTGCCACCGTTTTGCATTTTATTACATCTCATATATGTGCTACACTAAAAAGAGAAGTAACTTTTCTCAAAATTTAATATTTTCTTAATTCATCTTGCAATTTATATTGTCAGCATTATTTAATAATATATTCGCATTTCTTATAAACAACACATATTTGGCTAATATGCCAACTTATTAATGGGTTTGAAATTCCAACCTGATTTACAGCTCTTAAATTGTCGCAAGTGGTAGCAGCTGGTGAGTGAAAGGCGATATGCGCGTTTAGCTAAGTCACGAAACCCAGATTTTTGTATGCACGTCACAGCTCTGTTAGGGTTAAGTTCACGAAGGAAGTAGGAAGCGCTTTAAAGGGGACAATCTTGTTATGTTAAAGACGACTATTTTCCTCTCTTCCCCTTCGCTTTACCTGTAATACTAGCTTCTGGCCTCGGGGACAAATTCGTCATTATCCATTTAGCGTTGGGGGAGAAACCTCTGCAAGTGCTAACACAATTAACACAAACCGTTCCTAAGAAAACGCAAGCATTTTTATCATTTGTTGGTGCTTAAACGCGCTATATTTCTGAATTAGTGAAACACGCTTCGTTATTATAAGTCACATCCAAGTTATATTTAAGAAATGAACTGCTTCATTTACCTCTTCCTACTTTTTCTGTATTTCTCTGAGAAACCATTTTTGTAAAGAAAAAAATACATTTAGACTAAAATATCTTAGTCCCCATAATGCAAATGCCGGGGAAGTACCCTAAGCTTAGGCTTGGAACGTTTTCTCCCCCCCCCCAAAACATTCTTTCTCAATATACCTTTTCATCTCTTGTATCATCAGTGTCCCCCGCCCGTGGTGTCTCAGCAGTAAAAACGGCGTTAAACAATATTAAAAAAACTGGTGTTCTCAACAACTGATGCACATTCATCGTCCCCATAGAAGTTTCCAGTTAGAATTTCCAAAACGGATTCAGGTTCCTGAAAAGGAATTTATCATTCCCCTTGTTTGCCAGAGAATCTGCTTTTACACATTTTCAGTTCCTACATGGCCTGGCACCCCTAGTCCGTTTTGTTGGATTTTTCTAGCTCCATAAGAAACAGCGTATGTTTCACCAAATTGGAATCTAGGGCTCATAAAACTGCCTGACTTTCAGAGGAAATACACTAGTAAACTACCTTTGTATCTTTGTCTTTAGATATTTCTAAATTTGTCAGCTATAAAACAGAAAGTTTGATGTTACCAAATCCTGGGATAAACTATTACCCAAGAAAAATAAGCGGGGGAAAAAAACCGAAATAAGTAGACTCAAACTTATTTATAACATTAAAATGAAAAATTTGAAATAACTTAAAATAACTATTTCTAAAAGAAATAGCTCCTTCCTACAGACATGGACATCCTTGAGCACAGCTTCCTTGTGAAAGTCGAATAAACCGTTCATGTTTTGCCTCTCTTTCTCCCCAAGGATCTCTTCTCTATTCACACTCCCTTTTTATAATGAGCAAAAACAAAAGTTCTTTCTTTCCTTCTCCAATTACCTTTTCATTCACCCTATTTACTTCTATGGCTTCTTAAAGAATAGGACAACTAAGTGCTTGTACGCGGTTCTTGATTTGTTTTCAGTAGAGGAATTAAGGTAAATGAACCTGAGAAACTACTGCTGGATTTCTATGGTAATTAAAAATGACAGCGCTTAATGAAAAACAATCTCAGCCTGTGGTTTCTAGACACATACGGTTTTTTGATCATTAACAGAGAGAAAAGCAATTAAATGTGTATGTTAATTAATTGAGCCCAAAAGCATATATTGCATGCTACCATTGCTCGTCTTTGAAAAAGGATAGGCAATCAACTAAATACCATTTTTCATCGTTTTATCCTTTTTAAGTTTATATTATGTTTACATAAAATTGTAAATGTTTACATAAATATGCAGAACATTTACGAGCAGAAAGGTGGCTTGGCAATAAATATATTGAGGGTGAAAACGAATAGTCTCAAACGTTTCAATATGGAACTACCGGCATCGATATGAACCAACATCATATATACGTTGCGATGTGACCTGTAGCCAATCGAAAGTGAACAAGGTCTTTGACGGAGGCACCGTCAAAGTAGTCTGTATCTCAATGCAACCATGTCACTCAGTGTACAAGCCTTTGTAGAAATTGTGAAGCGTTTTGGTAAACTTTATGAATGATTAGTGCACTTCAACGTCAATTAATGTGGTCTACTAAAGTAATTCTCTGTATATGACAAAATAAATTGTTTCTTAAGGTAAGTTATTGAGCTTGCAGTTCTCTTAACATCCATAAACACGTTTCTAACTTTGGATTTAACGCCTGCAGCGCCACAGTGAAGCGTTAGAGACGGTTTGTTCCCATCTTAAGGTCCTTATTTTTTAGACCTTCTTTTTACTTGTAAACCCTTAATGCACATTTTCCCGCAGCCTATTAGATGTGCTATCTGCCAAAATTATATTCCCAATTACTCTCATGCATCCCTTGCTCGATTTAAAACAAGAAGGAATTTCTGAGATTAATTTCAATATCAAACATTATTAAACTGCAGCTTTACACATCCCTCTGCAGATTAGATTATTTTAACAAGCGATTCTGAAACAGTGTATACCGAGGGTGCCAAAAATGCATACATTCTTTCACATTAAATATTTAATATATTTCAAAGTTGGACCGAAAAACAACAGTAAAGTGTAGAGATGTTCTGTAAACAGATGTGACTCACATCACATAATGCTAGCGTTGCATAACAAAATGGAGCCAAAATCATCGTTTGAACAGCGGAAAGCAATTTTGAAGTGGTATTGGAGAATCGAGAATGTTGAAGTTCAAAGGCAATGGGGACATGTGTACAGAACAGAACCGCCAAAGCGAGCAACAATTGCACGTATTCGAGACAAATTTGAGACTCATGGTACCGTATGCGATGTTCACATGGGCAGATCTGGGCAAACCAGCTACACTGGTAGCACTTGGGGAAGAAATTGAAACGGCATGGGCTGCAATCGCTAAGGACACTATCGCAAACGTTACTCAATCAGTAGTTCAACGTACTCAGAAGTGTATCGACGCCGATGGTGAGCATTTTGAGCAACTGTTGTAACTGTAAAAGTCTAAGATGATCATTGCTCATCAATTTCTGCGTGTGTGAACTCAGTTTTGTTGTGTTAACACAGTTTTTTTTCTTTGAAGTGTGTATACACCCTTTGTATATCACGTTTAATTAATTAATTAACTAAGATGACAATTATTTATTATACTTTTTTCCTTAATCCTTTATTTTTATTTTTAAATCTGAATAATATAACCTTGCAGCTCTCAAGGAGAAATTACCATTATTATTATGTAATTCTGGTATTTTAAAAAAATTAACGTTAATATAGGCCTGTAAATCTATCTATACTCTTAACATTACCTAATTTATCATTTTGAAACTCAAAAGTTATCTGTGTGAGATCATTGAAAATTCGAGCTAAATCCCTTTTTAGGTACTAAATAGGTACTCTCGTTTGTCTGAGAGCTGTAATACATAGAAAAATAAATAGTAATATTTATTATTACATAAACTGGCTGGAAGAATTTAAAGCATAAATCTATGCTGATTAGTTATATAATGTAAAGTAATAAATCATATTGAATAATCCTTTTTTATTTGAATTTAAAATTACTGTAAATTTCAAATGCAATAAATGGGTTGCAATTGAGTACTCTGTTAAAAATATTTTTAAAAATATAGCAATAAATTAGTAGATAAATTTATTATAATATAATGTAATTGTACTACTAAATATATAACTTTTCTCTCTTCATATAAGGTGAGCATTTAGTCATTATTTATTTAATGATTTGAAATATTTTGCTTCCCCTATCGCGTATTTTGACACCCCATACGTCTCCCAGCAGCGATTCATGATTATTCTGTATAACTAGAACGCTTTTGTGGAGCTATTATATTTGGTAACCGCAAATATCTTGCAATTTATTCTCAGTTAGAAACCGTATATTTTTAGGTTTGAATAATACAAAATATTGTTGAAGCACGCAATTATCTTGATCACTTGTTTAGCAATATTCTAAAACTGGCGTCTCTTTTGTCTTATTCACCACTGCTAGTATCAAATTAATGCTCATAGGTATAGAAAGCTCTCTTTACTAATTATTTACCCTTTTATTTTAACCCAGTTAGAAGGCTATTTAATAATAATATACTATTTGTTGTAATTATTTTAATAATTTAATATTTATTGTGCTTTTATTTCATTAGCCATGTTGAGGCAGACAGTGCCTGGGAAGAGTTTATACATCTATATAGAATATTCCAGGGATGATGGTATGTACAATATTTAAAGAAAAGAATCGTAATAACTTTTTTTACCCTTAAGGCCATGGTTTGCGAATTCGAGCCCTTCTGAGATCAATGGATTTTTTCAGGTCGTAAACATCTCGAGCGCAAATACTCAATAGGAACATTAAACCACGGTCCCGTACAGTAGATTTACGACACATTAAAGGACTCCATATCTGATAAAAGGGGGCTCTGGAAAAACACCCAACTAATGTCTTTGTTTACTACTAAATGGCGATGAAAGTGATAGATTAACCACCTTCATTCTAATCTCTGAAGAAAAATAAGTGTAACTAAATTCTGAGTGCAGAAAGCAATGGAAAGCTACCGCAAAACCTTGGCATGTACTGTGTTCTGTCCTTGCCATCTGCCTAGTAAAAGTAAGACAACATTAAGTACTTCTATAGATATTCGCTTCTTATCTAGTTTCTGCGAACTGGATATACAGAGTGGACATAAAGTTTTACTCCATTTTCTCGAAACAATTGTTTGTCGTAAATTAAATTTGTACTGCCTGTAGATAATATATGCGTTGTGTCCGATATTCAAATGCGTTTGTGCGCACATCGCCTGAAATCGCTGCACATGCATTGAATTTGTACACTAGTGACTTGATAACCTTTAAGTAAGAAGTTTATTATCAGATCCTGTGAACGTGATGATCATATACGAGGAGAACCTGTGCCCATTCATCTGTTAGGGTATTCTCTCACATTGAACGCAACACGATCCACCGTTCTGAAAGAAAAGTGTTCACATTGCCATCGGACATTTCAGAGTAAACTGCTGCTGCACCTCTGGACGTGTCAAATCTCCCAGGCGAGTCCTAACAACACCAGTCTGAGGTAAAATATAAAAATAACATGAACGTTTTCAAAAATTTATGACAGTACTTTGACAGTATGGCGGTCATGTTGCAAAAAGATAAAACTCATATAGTGTACATACATATGAATTTATTTATAATAAACCATTATTTTATGAAAATAGATCGAAACTTTAAATAGAACAATTTTATGGTAAATTTTAGACATAAGAGGTTTTCCACATCATTGGAATAAATGTGTTAAAAGGCTACATGCGAATGCTAAAATATTTTTAAACTTTATACATAAGTTTGGTAATTATTGTATTAAAATTGATTAGGGGCTTAAACAAGGGTGTAAACTTGTTACCCACAGTTCAATTAACTTTAATAGTGTTTAACGCCCGTTTTAACTAATGGGGCATCACAGGCAGTGGGTACGGATGATATATGAGATGAAATGATAGACTGGAACATTTTTTTTTTTAAGAAAGGAAGCGTTTCTGGCCTATATTTAGGATATCTCCCCATCATTTGCCATTTATGACTGAGGAAAACCTGGAAAAAACCTCAGTCAGAAAGAACGGTCCTTATGGGATTCGAACCCCAAAACTCCCGCTCACGAGTCCACGCCTTAACGACCTCGGCCACCCGTGGTGGTCTTTTCAATCATACACGATTTTGCTCCTATTGAACAAAGAAACAAAGTAATTTATTTAGGACAGGGTGCCTGTATTAAAACATTGCAGACGTTCAAGTTATTGCAGAAAGAACTGGGGACGAACTACAAATGGTTTTTTATATTAAGCCAGACCTGTAATATATTTGTTTTTGATATTTCAGCTGAAAAAACTAAAGTGATGGCCTTCCAAAAAAGGATTTGATTTGTTTGTTTAAGGACGATCTTTAACATCTCAGGTCATCAGCATCCCATTCTATTTAGGGCGTGAAATGGCCGACAAATTTTGCTCAGAGGACTCTTCTTTCAGGCTTGAGGCTCTTTATCATACCGTAAATTACGACAGGGGATCCACGGCTTTACTTCCCTTCCGAAGGAAGCCATACTTACGATTTTTACGCCCGAAAAAATCCATCCATCCTGGCCGGGTTCGAACCCGCGACCTTGGGTTCAGAAGGCAAGTGTGGTAACCACTACACTACCAGGATCGACCCAAAAAGTAATACTAATGAAGTAACTAGACAAGTAATTATTTTCAATGGAAGAAAAAATAAAGAATTAAGGAAAGATCATGTTAACAGAATGGATCGAAATCATTACACGAAGAAAATATTGTTAAACAACCCGTAGATAATAGGAAAATTGGCAGACCCAATAAAATTGAGAAATGAAAACTATAGCAGTTTGTAAAGGCTAAACTTAAACAGTAGAAGAATGTCCAACCTGTATGATGAAGATTAAGTAAATCCTGAAAGCCTGCTCACCTCATTTTAAATGCAAGTTCTTTTATTTGCATTTCACCAAGAAACCGCTACAGGTGGCCAAAGTATTCGAGGCCCGACTCGTGAGTGGGAGGTCTGGGGTTCGAGTCCCACAATGACTGTCATCCCTGAATGAGGTTTTTTCCTCA
The DNA here is from genome assembly GCA_030762175.1 of Metallyticus violacea. NCBI lineage: Eukaryota > Metazoa > Arthropoda > Insecta > Mantodea > Metallyticidae > Metallyticus > Metallyticus violacea. The sequence continues at coordinate 41,192,313 of CM060835.1, read as the reverse complement.
GTTCTCATAAGTGACAAATGCCTGGCAGGTACCCTAAACTTAGGCCTTGAACATTTCCTTCCTTAAAAAAAAATCCTTTCCCAGTTTATCCTTTCATCTCGTGTATCATCAGTGTCCACCGCCTGTGTGCCTCAGTAGTTAAAATGGGCGTCAAACACTATTCAAATTTCACTAAATTTAGAAAAATAACCTGAATTAACATTATCTAGTTTCCTGATAATGAAAAATTAACATTATTAATATAATACATTGTGTTTTAAAGGTAAAATGTTCAATTTAACTACTGTATCTGCACCCAAGAAGACGTGAATGTTTGTAAGCTAAGCTGAATTGTTTCCCTAATCTTTTTATTAAAATAGTAACGATACCAAGGAGCAAATGCAACTGAGAAGCTAAGATAAATTTATTATATTAAATACAAGTGTATTAAACACAAGATGGGGTATGGAGCATTTCATCCAAAAGGGGCCAAGGTTAGGTGCATGGCGAATAACTTAAGTTACAGATTGAGAGGGTACGAGAATGTAGATTCTCCCTATGTGTGGAGAAATATTGTTGGGTATATTCTGGCATACTGCAAGGGGAAGGAAGAGATACCTACTGGTCCCGTTTGTTAACACGGGGAGAAGGCAATGGCAAGTGTGCTGGACAATGCTGGCAAATAGGAAGGAGGAAGAGGGAGTAGGTAAATTTTTAAATAAAGTGAGACAGCTCAGATCGGAAGAGGCAGACAACCGGAAAAGGGGATAGGGTAATTTATTTATTTTTGTATTGTTTTCCTTTGTGTTTATTTTATTTAGGTATTTAAAGTTTTTCTATTAGTTAGTCGTTTGGATTCTTGACAAGGTCTATCAGAGGAAGATAATCCGTTGCTTTATCGAATATTGAAGCCCCAGCTTTGGAAACTTGTGCTTGTCTTTTAACCAGCTGTAGTGGAAGTGTGTTCGCTAACGCAAATTTAATCGATTGCCATCCATATCTTTTAACATGCCAGCACTTTGGGAGAACAGAAGCCGTATCTGCCTTGCTCGAGCAATTTAAGCTGTCCAAGCCATACAAGCGCGAGCCAACTATGCAACTCTTCGTTTGGCCGAGGCGATTAACATGCATGTCTATGTAGTAAATAACGTTACATCACGGCCATTACTGGATTGTTTGGGGCAAAATACTGTTTGTAAAAGGGATAAACAAGACTACTGCTGCTTGTTTTCTGCCGGAGAAAGAAGAGCCATTCACTTTCAATAGTGCAAGTTGATTTAAAAGATAACATTTAAAAAGTCCATCAAGCAGGAACTGCGTAAACTAAGCGAATTCCTCGCCGAGGGAATAACTTTTAATAAAAATTAATATAAAACATATTCTTATGTTTCAGTAAAACAAAAAATGTATTTAAAAACAATTATAATGCACAAAGCAAATAAAACGATCGATAGTTACTTCACTTTTATTGACTTTGAAATATAATTTAAATTTAAATATTGTTGTATTAAAAACATATAACGCAAACGTTTTCTGAAGATTATTACAGAGCATTCTTACACGCAAATATAATTCTCAAACACACATTAGATTAACATTTCACATTTGCTATCTTCACGACGATGTTTTTGTTAAATATAAAACACATGCATCGTTATACATACAGTTTTTATGCTGAATTAAAACGTTCTTTTATTTAAAATAATAAAGAGAACATTAAACGCAAGAGCGCTTTTTAAAGTTCGGTTTTCAAGTATAACATTACTCTTAATGGTCCAATTTTGCTAATTTTTGCAAACCTATTTTTGTTATTTATTTAAATTGAATATACCGAATTTTGTCGTGAAGAAACACATATTGCTGCCTCTAGAGTGATTTTTAAAATTTAATTTTCAAGTAAACTCCCCTGGGCCTAATGGGCTGATTTCCCTGATTTTCAGAAAATATTTTTATTTTAATTAAACGTTATATACACAGTTTCGTTACGAAAAAAATATTAATGCCACTTGAACTTTGTCATATTTAGGGTAACTTATCCTCTCCTTTGCTAATAGTCCGATTTCACTGATTTTCGAAATCTATTTTTCTTATTTTATTTCAACGCCATACATCGAGGTTCCTTTAAAAGAATTTAAAATTGCGACCGCTAGAGCGATCTTAAAATTTAACTTTAACCCCCACTCGTATTGCAGGTATAGCCCCATTCTTAGTGGTTCGATTGCCATGATCTTCGAAAACGACTTTTATCAATTTATTTTTAAGAAGTCTACCAAGTTTCGTTGAGAAAAAATAACATCTGCGACCGCTAGAGTAATTTTTCAATTTTCGCTTTAGGTTAACCCCCACCCCAATGGTTAACGAACTCGAAGAATCATTTGTTAATTAATGGTTATATGCCGAGTTTCCTTGATTAAAAAAAAAAAAAAAACTAAAAATGCGACCGCTATAGAGAGAATTGATGTGTGTGTGTATGTGCGTGCGCGTGCGCATTTTTTAATTTTTTTTTTTAATTTGTAGGAGCCTGGTAGGTATGACCCACGCAGATTTGGACAGATTATTAAAATATATTTCCATGGATACAACCGCAATAGCTTAAATTCCTTCGGAATTCGCTAAAATAAGAAGGAAATAAATTCAATGTGGCTATACTCCACTGAAGCTCTTTAGTACAAGTTATTAACTATTTCTCAATGTGACGTGCACTCAATATGACTGTCGAGTACACGTAACTTTAGCCATACTTCTTGTCTATCTAATTCAGCACTAAGGGAAGCTTGAGGTATTAATAAAACGAAAAACAAAAAGACAATAAAAATGTAAATCTCAATAATATGTACCGTTTTCTTCGCCCCTCCCTTTCTCAAATCTCAATAATGAGCTAGATATTCGGTTGTTTATCGTATTTCAATTGTTTTACATCTTGGAAGATAATTTAAAGTATTTATATAGATTTTTGGTGCATTATTGTGAATTTGGGTATTATTTTATACCTTTTTGATTTTTTTTGAAAAAAGAAACAGAAACATAGTTGTGGTTGAGATCGTGGAAAATTCCTTTGCCGTACTTTTTCAACTTAGGTATTGTGCTTTAGAAATGTAAGAAGTTCTTCCTTTTTATCTTTTGATAAAGACACTGGAAATTCCTTGGATGCAATTTCTTAATTAAGATGATATTATTACTAATTATTATTATTATTATTATTATTATTATTATTATTATTATTATCATTTATCATTATATTGGCATATTTTATGCTTAAATGTTTCAAGTAATTTATTTAACCTTTTTTTTTTCACAAATTTGATGTCAATGTATTTTTCTTTGGTTTTAACTTGTTAAAGGAAATGTTGCAATTTCGTTAAATTGTTTACTTATTGAAACTTGTTTATGCTTGAAAAAGGCCAATCAATAATAAATAAATCGCAGCAATAAATACAAGACACTACTTTATAATTTTTTATCCACTAACAGCCCATGTCAAATGCACAAGCTTCTCAAAATTAGGAATGAAATGAATTAACACAACAGCTGTATATGAATCATAAGGTCTCGTGATCGCTTCCATGGTCTTGTCGCCAACATGTTGCAAATGAGAAGGCCCCAGGTTCGAATTTCGAGCTTACCAGGTTACTTGCCTGGTAAGGTTTTTCTCCGGAGAATTTTTTTGCCCTGACAAGACAACTTTAAGCATTCTGAGTTCCAGGCTCATTTAGGTTCATTTTTTCAAATATTCGTCCATCGTCTCATGGTTTTTATAAGGTACGTTATTATAATCAATGTATAAATAATAATAATAATAATAATAATAATAATAATAATAATAATAATAATAATAACGCCAGACAGCATCTTAAGAGTCCTGCTACCCATTTTTTAAAATGAGATAAAACTCTAAAAGTGTCATTAGCAACTTTTGTATGCTGTCCACTATAATTGGTTAAGTCAAAGTAGTTAAATACAGTTATACAATTTTTTCACTTTATGAGGCGATGTTGGGATAGAACTACTAGATTAAATCTTTAAAAAGATGACAAATTCAAAAAGAAATGAAAATGCATTCATTCCCAATAAATCCACCCTCTCGATTTCATAAGTATGACAAATATTGTCATTGTCTTGTATTGCAGCTCTGTGCATACAGAATATTGTATGAATGTAATCTTTATTAACACAACTGAGGCGAGAAGTTTCTTCTGTGATGCATCTGTTACAACAATCCGCTGTTCAATAGTGTTGACTCATAGGCACCCACTTGTCTGGCAACATTTTGGAACACTGAGGAACATGAGCAAGGGTTCTGCCTTGTCGCATCTGTTATTCCAGTTGCCGTGGGATGAGGATTGTCGTAGCATGAGTTCATATTAAAAAAGTACGGTTCAAATATGTAGTTCACGGAATTGCCGTTCCATATCGTGTCACATTTTGGATTCTTCTTCAATTCCTGTAAAAAATGGGAATTGTTCTGAACCCAGAACATACTGTTGTAATTTCTGAAACTTTTTATAGCGACGATGTTCCGAACGAAATCCTCGGAGAAGGGAAGTTCATATCAACATCGCTAAGCACTGCTTTAGATCTAAACCTTTCTCATATGACGTAGCATTATTTTTTGAGGTTCATCTGAGTGTTTTCCCTTCAGACTACACCATAAATGCTTGCACTTTAATGCATGTGACATTTTCATCACGATCTTTCACACTCCTTGTTTCATGCACGTACTAAAGTCATACTTAGGGACTTTTCTTGGAAGCAGCACACTGAGGAGTATCATGCTCGCACTGCACTAAGCAAACAGTTCAACAGAAGCTACTCTGTCATTATTCCAATTAATTTGCCACTTGTCATCATATTCCCGCATTGTTAGATGTGCTTCAGAATACCGCGGAATTCTAAATACGGATGTAACGCGACTTATGGGGTCATCTCTATACTTATATGGGGAATTTTTAGAGCTTAGCAAAGACTATTGATAACATTTATATCTTTTACGTAAAACTACATTCCGTAGTGATTATGTAGAGCGAGTGAAGAACTGTTCTCATTGTCCTTGTACGGTCATACAATTCTTTTTGTATTTATGAAGAGTGATATCTAAGTGCAAGCCAATACTGTATACATACACCGAGTGAGTCTTTTCATGCTACGGATAGGGAAGTAATACAGAGAGTTCCTTGTATTGCAGGAACGCTGGGCCGCGGATCGCGTGCATGCGCTGATTACATTTATTTATTTTTCGTCGTCACGAGTCGTCACTCATGAATTATAGGTATCCAATTTTAAAAGTTTAGCAGTTTTGTGAACAGAGGTATTTGAAACACCCACTTGTTGTGCAGTACATCTTAGAGACTTAAGGGGAAGTGCGTTTGAATGTTGCACCAATTTTGTAATTGTTTTTCCTCCGTTAGACCATTTATTTTTCGCTTCTTAGGTTTAGCGTTTAGCGATCCCGTTGTACTAAACTTATTAACCGGACATCTAACGGTTTCCCTATCTGGAACTGGAATACCAGGTCATTTCTCCTGAAATTGCCTACACACCTGTCTATATGATTCTGGTTTTACGTATGTATCGTATATAAAAATTCTTTGTTCAAGCGTTCGGTGGGTATTTCAATGGATTAATAAGAATAATCCAATGTTATTCACATACAATACATATGTTTTGAATAAACTTTCATTTTTGAGATGAAAACTCTAGTCTTTACAGATCGAACAGAAGGCAGCAACTGACACAGTATAACACAGCTGATAAACGTAGCCTTGAGCGGGTCATTCACCGCTAATACGCTACTGGAACAATACCGTGATCACTGAGGTGCAAGCGAACTACGCATATAAGCGATCTATGGCCCGGCTACAACAGGCTATCCCAAAAACATTCTCCTCTGCGTCATATCGAAGCACTGTGGGCGCTCTGGGCTTTAGTGGTGGTTCCGGGATTCAAACATTGGCCCACGATAGTATACCTTTTGTTTTGCTTTCTTACACGAAGAGAAAAATAATGCTTATTCTGTGACACTTAATAAAGTAAAAATCCTAACTAAATACTTCCAATTAAATCATAAATTACTATTCAAATCTGCTTTATCGAACATAATAAGTAAATGCAAAAAACTTTACATTAATGTGAAAATGACAAACATAGATATTTGACTCTTTGTAAATATTCTTACATACGAAGACGGAGAAACAGCAGCGGTTCTGAAGCAACATGCAGACAAAGGTAAGCACTTAAAGATGGTCTGGTGAATGCGACGGTTGAGAGTTAACATACATCTGCATTTCCCATCCACTGTAAAATGAAGGTTGCCTAGTTGCCAATCCGCAGGAATGAGAATACTCACCCAGGATAACAGCATAAATTATCCAAAACATTCTTTTAAAGAATAAACTATTTTGTATAATTATATTGCAGTTGATCATTATTAATTTATATTTAAGTGGATCTTGACGTTTCTTAAGCTACCAAAAAATTAACTTGTCATGTAAATTCTAAAGAAGATAGAAAGGAACATTATTAAATTTCTCACATTTAAATGTCAGAATAAAATAAATATATATGTCTAAGCGGTTCTCAAATTTATTAGACTCAAAACCCCATTCATAAAGATCTGAGCTGTGCGAACCGATTACAGTTTTAACAGGTTGCTGTAGTTAGGCCTACTCATGAATTCGGCTCTGAGAAATTGCATGAAGTTCAAATATACATTTCATTTATATTTAAAACGTTAAACCGGAAATTAAATAGATAAGTTAATAATACAATACCACGTTTCTTTATCTTTAAAAGCACATATTTATGTTGCACAAAAGTTAATCCTAACTACCCAGTGGTAATTACTTTTTTGTATTATTTTAATGTTTTATGTAGTGATAGAATACCTTACAAACAGTAGCTTCAACATTTTAAACAAAACAGTACACCCTTTTTCAAATGAAAAAGTGAGCAAATAGCTTGCTTTGTTTGGCATAGAGCTATGAAATCAGGAATCACAAAAGTGATTTAAATCTTTATATTAACTTCCGTTTCCTGGCACGAATTTCATGTTCGTCTTCTCCTTATAGCAGACTAAGGAAACTATTCCTTATCATTAAATATCTAAATGCATGCCTCATTTCAAAGAATTGAAAACATGTCAAATTCACAGTGGCCATAGGTGTAATTGTAATAATAAGAGGTGCCACTCCCAAAACAAAGGGTAATCGAAATATTTATATAATATTTTGTACACAACGATTACCAATCACACAATTATATGTTTTATATGTGTTTCAAAATTGTGTGTACAACCTGCTACATTAGACTAGTGACCATAGCTATTACACTGTGTAGAACTGTTTCAGTGTTTTCACGAGGTTCGTTTAACTAGCAACGAGTATTTTTTTTTTTTTTTTGCTTAAATTAATGTTAAATAGATAGTTATTCAGATTGGGAAGATTTGAAATGAAGTTCTCTCTGTATTATGCATTATAATTGCATTTAGTACAATGCAATTACATTCAATAAAATAAAATACAATATAGTAAAATGTAATACAAATTGATTATTCGTTTCAGCAGCATCCGATACTGTCCTCAAATGAAAATTTAAAATACGCCATGTACGGCAATGATTTCCCATTTCAGCAGCATGTCGTTACTAGCCGTTATTGCGCAAGCTTAAAAATATCCTGAAGTGACTTCCAGTATTCGTGCTAAGTAAATAGAGATCGTTACCAAAGCTGGAGATGTTGATCTTGAAGGAAGTTCGGAGATCGGGAGGCCGTTTGAACAGAACTTGAAAACTATGAAAGCTTGGTGTTTATCCTTTAATCGCATAGGAGCAAATATTTGGATAGAAAATGTGATCAGTTAATCGCATCCCGCTTCCCTTCTCATGCCCCAGTAACGGGATAAGGGCTGCTGGGGCGACTAAAGTGAAGTATTTGGGCAGAATGGTTCGCTAAATACGCAGCAGCCATTTGCTAATGTTATTGGGTATGTTAGTGTCGAGATGCGCATGATGAACGCTGTGAGCAGCACTCCCATTCACTTAAATTGGCTTAGTATGAGCAGCTAGCATGTCTGTGTACAGGAGAGAGGGGCAGGGTGCGGTAGGGCGAGGTTTAACGACCGAGCCTTGCTAGTGCTGATGCTTTTCAAAGGCTTCGAAGCAGTTAGAAGCAAACGCCAGCGTAAAACCTCAACCGACAAACTACAAGTACAGTGCGCTCAAACATTTCGCAACAGTTCTCTGTCTAATCCTTCATTGCTTGGGGATTTCTCAACGCAATTTAGCCCAAATGTGCGTTTTAAAGGATTCGTCAAGTGAGTGAAAATAGAAAAGAGATGTGCATTATATTAACGAATACGGCCGATCGTATCCAGTATTTAGTTATTGTCATAAAATAGTACAGATAGTTCCAACTTATAGACACAGATCTGGAATATTCCTCATTTTTCTTACTATACAAACATCAAGAAACGACAAAAAAATACCCAATTAGAAAGTTGCTGCCTAAAATACTTTATATGTCATATTTCTGTAGAACACCCGATCAACACATATCTTTTATATCTGTTCTCTTCAGCATGACAAGTATGGGTATAATTATTATGTTGAGAAGACTGATAACTAGCTGTTGCAGTTCATATTTTGTAACAAAGTTTTTTTTTATGTGCACTGCCATTCTACTTGGATGTATCTATCGCATTTTATGTAAGTTGCTTCTTCCTGCGACCTATGTTATGGTAAGAGAAGAGCAAGGTCATGGATATTTATGAAGTATCGTAGGTACTTGAACAAATGTTGCGTGTCAATTGCAGCGTCTTAGATTAAGTTCGATGGTGTGCACACTTTCACAAGGGCAAAAAGTTCTGGATCAAATGCACAAAATTGAGTATCTTGCAGCCATAAATTTCTTTGCAAAATTATTTAACGCCAAAGAAAATTCACACCAAACTTAAAAACTTTTACAGGAGCCCCACTGCTTCATTTTCAACGATTAAAAACGAGCTATCTGAAGGAAGTCCAAAAAGTGCAGCAACAACAACAACAACAAAAACAACAACAGAGTTCATTTAATAAATATGACATGATATAAGTGCAGAAAAATGCTGGGGCTACAGCATTGCAAAGAAGTGCGTAGGCTATATTTTATATGAAGAATTGCATATCAAACGTTTATGCACAACTTGCGTGCCGCGCATCGGTAAATCAAAAAATATTGAAATGAACATTTCGCATCATGTTGGAGCGTTTTAACATAACAAAACTCTGCATGAGACTTGGATCCACCATCACACACCAGAATCGAAACAGCAGTCAAAACAGTGGGAACATAGCCGTAGAGTATCATTCCAATCTTTCAAACCAACTCGAGGAAAAAAATTCATGAGATAAGACCTGACTTGCAGAAGAAAAAATATTTTTAATCATGATAATGCACTTGTTTAGGGATGGAAAATTTAGAGATTTGAAATGCGTTTGTTGCAGCATCCACCCATTTTCCAGATTTAGCCGCCTCTGTTCCCAAAGTTCAAACACTTCCTCGCTGGCCTAAGTTTTTCATCAAATCGACAGGAGATTGCAGCTATGGAGGAATATTTTTCACGTCTTCCTGAAAACCCCTTCAGAGATGGGATAATGATATTGGATTAAATCAATGGAATAAATGCATTGACTATAAGGAAGATTGGAGTAAAATATAAACATTTTTGCTAGGCCGAGAATTGTTGAGACATAGGGAAATTCAGGGTTGTGATAGACAAATATTTATCTTCCAAATCCTGAATGAATATATTCATCCGGTCATATACCTCAGTTTTGGGAAGATACAACTTCAATCCGTTATCTTTATAAAACAGGATGTTTTGATTCTCGAATATTAAGCAAAACATCTAAAATTTACATGTTTTCTGAAATTTAGATATGTCCTTTATGTTAACAAACGCTTTCCAATTAAGGCAAGGCACATATTCTGATATATTTGGTTTAGTACGTATACAGCTGAAAGGATTTAGTTGTAACTCTTCCAAGTATTCATATTGTTTTCTTTACTAATGGTCATAAGTGATCAACTCAGTTTAGTATCTCTACAACATACAAATATAAACATTCGTTCCTGATGCTTTTCATACCAACCTAATAGAACTACGCAAATTATGTTTTATGCATTTTTAATCGTGAAATAAATGCCCTTTCATGAAATAGTAACTCTGCTTACCTTTTTATTAGAACGAAGAGTATGTTAAAACCTGATATCGCATAAAATATTAAATAAAGCATAACGGTTCTGAAATAACGCGGATCGATAAGATTGGTCGTGCTGCCAATAGTCTGCTGCAGTGCCGTTTGTACTAACTGTACAGCAGACAATTAACATTTTCATGTTTCATTGGCCACGGGGCTGTTATCTTCATTGTATGGTCTGGGTTCACGAAACGTTTCTACGAAAGTGGATCCATGAATGGAGAAAATGAACTCTCATCTGCCTGTTTCCTCTTTTCACCACTTCGTTTTCTGATTCTAAACGCTTTTCAAAAGACTTGTAGAAAAGGCGAGGAAGGGGATGGGGAAGCAAACCGAAGCAGTTTGCTGTTAAATGAGGGAGGTTTAGTTTTGTATGTACGAGAAACTCATAGCTCTAGTAACGGGCAAGCTTTTAACGAATCACCTGCTATTTTAGCGATTACTGAAGATGGAGGAGAATTTGTAGGATAGGGAGAGACTTGGAAACAGAAAAGCAACATGATAAACCAAGAAAAAAGAGGAAAGTAAGAAACAATAAAGAAATTTTCACATTGTTATAACTAACACTATTATGTTCCAACTGCATTTGATTAATTATTGAAGCTAATAGAAGATATGGAAACGCGATTACAGATGGAACAGCAACCGCGTATTAAATGAGAAAGTCGTACAGGCTTTATATGTTATATCGCCTATCACTGTCACAGACGACCAGGTCTACTTCTTATTAAACAAACACAAAACAAAGAAAGAGAGAGAGAGAGGATTCACAGCACCTCAATCTCACCCTTAACAACTAAGTCAGTCAAAGCATTTAGCTAAACCAGTTAAGTAAATAACTAAGTACCTAACCTCAAATGTTATATTTGAGATGGTGGAGGTTGGGATTTTGCTATATCTGGATATCTGCACCAGTGCTCTACTTTTGCTCAAGGATTTACGGATCAACAGAGAACGTACGGGGCGCTTTTTCAATAGTATGGCTGGTCACTCGTAGCACAAGCCATCTTTACATAGCCATAATTCCTTTTCGAACATCTTGTGTATCGAGAAACAAGCTTTCGTGAATCCTGGCAATTGTGCCGCTTTCAACTGTTTGTTGTCTTCAAGCCATTGTTTGAAATGAAGGAAATCGTGAAAGTAACTGGGTGTTTGGTGGATGTTTAAAAGTTATTGTCGAATTTCATGAATATTGCTGAAAGTTCTGACAGCAGTGTATAGATGTGCATTGTCATAAAGGAAAACATTTCTGACGGCAGCTTTCCGGTCTCCGTTTCTGAATCGCCTGCCTAAGTTTGGGAAACACTCACAGTACATTTGCGCTGAAATTGTCGTTTCCGGCTCCATAAAATCCACAATAATGACATCTTTTTTGGTCCCGGAAAACAGCTCATTCATATGGAGAGAAACAACTATACTACCGTGCGTTATTATTTTAATATTTAGAATGGACAATTCTGGACACCCTGTAGCTAATATTCCTGGAGTAATATTTAACTTGCAAATGATGCGATTAAATGAAGCGAAACTTTGAGCTGAGTCCCAAATTCTTGCTTACAAGCACCAAACTATTTAAAAGTTGCACTTACCAGTAGGACTAGGTCTATCGGGTAGAGGCGCGGTCTGAAGATGAGGTACTCTTGCCGTAGCCCACGCAGCGTACCAGGGACAGGGTTTGCTGTCCATGCCAGTCGCTGTCCCTGACTGCGGGTAAACTGCGACAAAAGGACTGCGACCGGAAGCTGCTGCCGCTAGGGCTCCAAAATGCGTCATCAATCCCAACCTATGGCAACCAAAACGTAGAAAATATGACAAGTTAATACTGACAGGTGGAATGTCCTAAGTGAATAAATAAACATTAAGTTAAATATTGGTTCTTGCGTAAATTATTATTACACTTAACATTCGCACTTGCATACTTTCTATTTTATCGTTTGAAAATTAGAATTTAGAAAAATATAAAACACCTTGCTGAGAAAAAGTAATTGATTTATTTACTAACAAAACTCACAAAGCACTTTTTGAAAATCAGTGACGTGTAAACATTTATTGCACTTAAATTATATCTGCAATTTAGGAATTTTTCACTACGTTACAACTTTTTCCTTATTTCTAATTCCTGAGAAATTTGTTGTGAATGTTGATATCACTGATCACTGTGGTGAAAGCCGTTTGTTTGTATTAGGCTTAGCTATTGAGAAATAGGTAAATAAAGAATTTAATATATCTCCGTTTTGATATTAATATGAGTATAATGATACAAAAAGTGTATATGAAAGTAACACAATTTTCATAACATTGAGAAAACTGTTTTCCAAAACTGTTAAGTGCATTAATTACTTATTGCATCATAAAGTATCACAGTCATCAACCAAAAAAGCTACATATTATGTACGAAACTAAAGCTGTGAAATGTATCGAATTTTATTGTTAAAGGCTACACATTATTTACACATATATTTTAATAAAAACTTAGCTGTCATTTGTCTAATTTTATCCTTAAATGTACTTAATTCTGGATTATTATTATTACGAGTTATAGAACCCATTCTTGTTATGCTTTAGTCCTACAGATGCAAAACGTTGGGTTCATATGATAAAAGCCACTCATTCCGTCAGGTGTCGTGTCCATGGGGATTGATTTTAATTGTCCTTTGTGTTACAGGACTTCTATATGTTTTCATTGAAAACTATTGCTTCAACTGACATCTGTTCATCCTTTCTGGTACTACAGCGACAGTTAAGCTTAGGGCCCGTTAGTTTACAAAATGAAGTAGACATGGCAGAAAAGTAGAGGGTGCTTGTGGCCCGAGTGGGCCGACACTAAAACTGATGTGGATGTTGAGAGCACTCAACGTTGTAGCAGATATCGATTTACGTGACAGTAAGTCTCGATCAGCGACGTGATGGAAGTCTTCCAGGTTGTCCCACAAGAGGGATTAAATAAAGTATACTTTACTTTCGCATTCGCTCTACAACATCCGGAAATCGACTAGCGTGTTGAATCAATACGGTAAACTTGCTTTTATCAATCGCCCCACTACAGCGCTTCCTTGTCATTTTCAATGTCTTTTGTGGGGACCAATATGACTATGTATATACCCCGTCTGAAAGTAAAGGGAAAACAAAATATGCAGCAACAGAACGCTTAAAGTGGATTTCTGTTGTTGTGTCGCTTATACACCCAGCACAGCAAAGTTGTAAAGGTTGTTAAATACTGAAGACAATATGCAATTTGTTTCTTTTGCCTATTATTATAAAGATGAGTGACTAATTTAAATGCTTGGTCATCCACCCCTATTGCAACGCAGACAGAAATATTGGGCAAACATAATAAAATATGTCGATTTCCACTTAAATGCAAACAAGATATAATGTATAACCTTAAACAAAATTTACACATTTAAAATTTAAAATTGCGCACCTCCTTGGTCTAGTGGTTAGCTTTGCTGACTGCTGATCGGTAGGCCCGGTTTCGATTCCCGGTACCTACTTAGGAAATTACTAAGTTAGGAAGTTCTAGAACGATGTCCAGAGGACAATTGGGAAGCTACCTGATGGAGAGGTGGTGCTCTTCGATTACAAAAGCTGCGGGTGCCAGCATGCTAATCACGTGCCCCCCCATGCGCCACGGGTGGCCGAGGTCGCTAAGGCATGGACTCGTGAGCAGGTGGTCTGCGGTTCGAATCCCGCCAGGACCGTCCTCCCTGACTGGGGGTTTTTCCAGGTTTTCCTCAGTCTTCATAACTGGCAAATGCCGGGGAAGTACCTACACTTAGGCCTGGAACGTTTCCTTCCTTAAAAAAAATATCCTTTCCCAATTTATCATTTCATCTCATGTATCATCGGTGACCACCGCCTGTGGTGCCTCTGTAGTAAAAACGGGCGTTAAACACTACTCAAAAAAAAAAAAAAAAAAAAAACGTGCCCCCCTGCAATACTGCCCTCTATCAATGAAATCATAAGACGGAAGTAAAGGAAGCAGAGGTCGCTATGACAGACCAGGGCTCACTCCGGGCTATAGCGCCAAATGAGAAGAAGAAGAAGAAGAAGACAAAAGTATTGCAAATGAATACCTTTTCTTTTCTTTTTGAATTACCATCCTTTAAAGGTTTAACCTAATAGTTCTATCTCAAATTGGCTCATAAATGAACATGTTGGATAATTGTATTTAACGACTCTGACGTAGGCAGCCATTGTGAATAATATAGAAAAGTGGCTAATGACACTCGTTGAAAAGGGGTAGCAGGATTCTAAAGATGCTGTCATCTACATCATCATCATCATCATCATCATCATCATCATCATCATCATCATCATTATTATTATTATTTATTATTATATTATTTATTATTATTATTATTATTGTTATTATTGTTATTATTATTATTATTATTATTGTTATTATTATTACCCCTTAAAAAGACAATGAGACGATGAATGAATGTTTAATGAAATGAATCCCCAAATGAGTCTGGAGCTCAGAATCCTGAAAGTTGCTGTGATTAGAGCAAGGACATTCTTTTGAAAATAAAAACTTAGCAGACATTTAACTGACAGGCTCGAGATTCGAACCCGAGACCTCCAGATTTTCATCATACTGACTACACACCACGGAAGCAGTCATGACACCTTATGATTCATAAACATGTATACTGTTAATTTATTTCATTCCTAATTTTAAAAATCCTGTGCGTTTGGCATGCGCCGTTAATAGATAAAAAGTATAAAGTAGTTTCTTTATATTTTGTTATGTTTTATTTATATTATTGATCGGCGTTTTCCCACTGGTGTCATGCTGTATTGAAATAATAAGCCCCAGGGTTTTATGATGCAAACGTTTATGTACCAAAATCATGGGGGAAGGCTCAATTTCCAGCAAAGTGATCTTAAATTTGCTTAACAAGCTTCAATAATTAAGAATTTAACGAAATTGAAACTTTTTGCTTAATACCATTTAAATCTGCCCTTTGAACCAAAGAAAAATGGAATTAACATCAAGTTTACGAAAGAACAATGCCAAATAAATTACATGAAACATTTACTCCCAAAATATGACAATATATGCACAATTATATAACAAAGCTAACCCCAATGCTTAATAAATAATAATAATAATAATAATAATAATAATAA
Organism: Metallyticus violacea; assembly: GCA_030762175.1. Lineage (NCBI taxonomy): Eukaryota > Metazoa > Arthropoda > Insecta > Mantodea > Metallyticidae > Metallyticus > Metallyticus violacea. The sequence continues at coordinate 41,176,968 of CM060835.1, read as the reverse complement.
TAATAATAACAATAATAATAACAATAATTACATCTCAATTAAAAAAACTGTACTAAAGAAACATTTCCAGAGTTTTCACCAAAAACCAAAAAGGAAGAATTTCTTATTTACTTTACTAAATCACAGTATCCAAAAAAAAAAAGTAGTACGCCAAAGGAATTTTTCATGGTTTGACCCACAGCTAAAAAGAATATTTATTTCTCTTTTTTCAGAAATCCAAATTCAAATAATCAATCAAAGGAAATTCCATGGTTAATCCATAAGAAACGAATTTTTCATTTCCTTTTCATTTGATAAAATACTTTCTTAAGCGAACATATATATCATGGGTCACTGTGTATAAAAGCAGAAGTTGCCACCCTTTCCAAAAAGAAAACTCTAGAGATAAGAATATCAGAGAGATCTCCGTCCACTGAAAGTCAACCCAAGGCGGCTGCAAATCAGAAGCCGAAAATGTGTTCTCTGCGAGCCAGCCGGCGAACAACTCAATCGAACTACGTCAAACAGAAAGGAAGAATGACGCCATGGGTTACAACCAATCAATAACAAATGCCGCTACGTGCTCGAATCAATGGACAGTAGTCACTGTTTTGGAGAAAATAGGGATCATACAAGGAAGAAAGAAACGGAGGGAAAAGAAAGGAAGGATTACATAGCGTGAGGCATAACACCGCAATTTGCACACAATTAATTTTTACTCCCTTAAAAGAAGTGAGCTATGACATGTTAATTAGATGTTACTTATTGATAGGCGTTTTCAAGTTATAATGACTTAAATTCAGCAGTGCATTGTTCATTTTTCTATATTTACTATAATATACCTAAAAAGGTTTTTTCTCATCAGAATTTTTTCGTGTTTTTATTCACTTATTTATATTCCTTTTACTATAGGAATCTCGTGATATAACATGATGATAGTAAAATGTCTTAACAGGTGGGGGATTATATAAAATAATTTAAACATTTTCAACAATTATGATAGATTCAGGAAGATATTTTGATGCAGATGTTTACCAAATATAAGTGAATTTAGTCGATTTTTCCATAGAAACAATCTAATAATAACTTTTAAAACACAGTCTCTTGCGTAACTCAATTGGCTACGGCATCTCTCATGCACCAAATGCAAAACTGAACGCGCATCTCACTTGGGTCGAATTGCATGGTTGATTTTTTGCCTAGGTTTTCTCATTTTAAAAACGCGGAGGATGCCTTAGGGATTCATGTTTTTTTGCTTCATCATTAAGTTCATCCATTCCTTTCATTGTCTCAAAGAAGTTGATAATTGGTATGGGAGGTGAATAAATTCATTATAGCAATATACTAAAATGTAAAATCTTAAGAATAACGTTGACAATAAATTGTCATAAAGATGGATGAACCGTGTTCTAAATTTTCATTTCTTTTAATATTTGCATTAAATATCTTTAACACGTATCGAAAAAAGGTTATAGTGGAAATCTCTCCGTAAATTTCTTATCTGTCCGACCAGACAAAAACTTCCTTAATTTATTTTAATCGTTTTCTAGACATAGAATTTATATTGTGCATACAAAAGCTGATCTTTTCGTCTTTTACAGTTAGTTTTTTGAGGAATTTTAATTTTCCTGTTCTTCATTGATCTGCACTTGATCACCTGCTTTCCATTCTCTAAATTTGTAAGTACCTTAAACCACTTCGGAGTTATTCAAGATATTAATAATTAATATAACTGTGGCCTTATTTCAATTAGTTGTGTTTCCTAATCTTAAAATGTTCAGTTTAATCATCCGACGGCGTCCCCAGAGAAACCAAACAGCCCGCTAAATGTCAGGACAGAAACTTTCTCCAAAGCGAAAACCCCCGCCACGCAATACAGTACCTTCCCACCTCGTCTGGTACTTTCTATTCTGCCACCAGATCGAACTGAAATGGGAAAATGGAAAATTCGTGGAAAGGAAATATTCATATTATTTACCATAGTGATCACAGAAAACTACAAAAAGAAAAGAAAAAAAAAAAAAGTAAAAACAACCTACCCCCAGACATTTAAACACCGCCTGAGCCAATACGTGAAACTATGAATTTGAACCTAATCATGTTAAAAAGCAGATAAAATCCATTAAATGATGAAGGAAACGTTAAGTAAAAAATAGGAACAAACATTTTAATTTTGAGTGTATGGCACTATTCGTGTAAATGCTTTATTTCATATTTGCTCATATTTTTAATTAAATAAATTAAACACTTTTTATACTCTTATAAAACACTAACTTTACACAAAACTGTTTCATAAAGGCAAAATATACTGACCATGAAAACGAAAATAAATATAATGAGAACAGAATTATAAAATAAATTTATTCTCCTGATGCAGTTTGTGTGACCAACATTTTATTTAATTTGAAGTGTCATTTAAACTACTTTAAACACCTCGTTTTAACGACCGTGCATTATATAAAGCTAGGCGTACAGTACCATTTGGACAGTGTTTTATTTGTTTTTATTATTAAGCACAGAGCAAGCTGCCACAGTAATAACATTGGAGTCATATTCGAAAGGCTATGTTTAGGTTTGCTTTGTTTATTTCCTGCTTTTCCTTGTTCGCGTATGCAAATGTGCATATTACTTCTTCCATCAGCACTCTCCATTCCTTGAAACAAGATTGTTGATGGGGGATGGGAATTGGCTATATGGTAGTTGTGTGAATTAATTTAAGCGCACCGATCGCAGATTTCGCCTCGGCTGCAGCAGACCACCAACTCTGCTTCCATAAATCTCTCTCTCTCTCTCTCTCTCTCTCTCTCTCTCTCTCTAGGACTTTCTGCTGACTTCTGGCAGCTGTAAGCTAGCCAAGGCTGAGTGGATGGGGGTTTGATATAGAATGCGCCGATAAATGACACCTCGAATTTAGTTGCTGAGGTTGTTTACTCTCCCAAACATGAATAATCAGATGAACTCCAGTCTCACTCCGGATCATTGGCAAGGTAAACTTGGCAAACACGCAAATTTGGTTGCGTTTGCCAAATGGTGCCTGATATGAAGAAAGTACTACTTCAATAGTGTTTAATGCGGCACGATAGTGCTATATGTAACCAATTTTATGAAGCCACAAGGTCCGCTATTCGTCCATCAGCTCACTTCAAACAAATTTCACACGTTACTGTCAATGACCTGCAGAAAAGTGGCTGGCTTCTACGCCGGAGGAGCGAATTTTCTTTTGCCTGTTGCATACCAGAAGAGATTAACTTGCATTGTCTGACTTTTCCAACCCTTGCCTTCATGTTCAGAGTGAGATTCAAGTCCATCTTTACCCTTTGTTATATTACATATTATCTCTTAAATATAACTCTTATATAATATATATATGTATTATGCTCAGTCTTAAACACTACACAATCTTAATTCTACATACATGACTTTTGTTACCTAAGTTTCCTATAGCAGAAAGTACAATATACCTGTAATAAACCATAGAATCGTTTATTTAAAATTACAAATATTAATTATTTCAATAATTACTATGTAATTGGTTGGCAGCCAGGGACAGTTTCATTCTGAAGTTAACAATTGCAATAATCAAAAAGGGGGAAGGTAACTAAGGCAAACTGTTATAATCCCAGCATAATATACGATTACTTGGTATTTGTTATCTTTTCTATATTTTGCAACTATTGACATTGTATACTGCTATCTATATTTGTGTGTGATAAAGACGATGACTTGAAAAGTGAAATAAATAAATAAAGTTGTGTTGTTTCCCATGTAAAGCAAAGTTCCCCTCATTTGAATGTAACGTGATGAGCTCAAGTGCAGAGTTACTGTTACACACTTTTAGTTCATTGTCTAGTTTTATCTCTTTAACAACAGTTGTCGCTCTATGGTATTCCACTCACTCCTACGTCTGGCTACAATGAAAAGGTCCTCGATATCTCCTGCCAACATAGGGTTCCATATAGCGGCCCTTTGTGTTCATTTATCGTTGCATAACATCGCGATATGGTCTCCTCACTTCCAATATTCTTCTTAGATGAATATTTCTTGAGATTCTGTCTCTGGGCGACACACCTGGGTCGATGACTCATTTGGAGAGTATTTGTAAGTTTGGCAGCGAGAGCTCCAGGTCTGGCAAACGTATACAGCTCTATTGTGTCTTGAAGTTGAGACTTCGTTATTTGTCTTGCAATGTGCATTCCAGTAACTAGAATGTCTTCCATTCTGGAACAGTTCTTCTTCAATTATCCTTCTCTATTTGATTGGTAAAGAAATACAGTTATCTCAAGTAGACATATTGTAGGTCCATGCCATCGACGTTTATTGGTATAAACGGTTCGTTTGACATTACATTATGTGTGTTTTGTTCTTGTTCTTGGAAACCTTGCAGTTTTTATGTGATCACGCAGTTCTCGGAGCGTTTGTTGCAGTGCTCTTGTAAATTTGGCCAGTAATACCACATTTTCAGCGAAACTCAAGCTAATAATTCTATTTCCATTTAGACACGTTCCATATTTCTTTCTCATTCTCCCATTCAGTTTTCGGTAACACACAGTGAAAATCTCAACGGAAGGTTGACTGTATTGTCGCATTCCTCCTTCAAGTCGGAATGACTCTCTATTTCTGTTGCAGCTTTGGCGATGGACGTTCTGTGAATGATGCCTTAAGTGAGGTTATATAACCCTACCATGTAGTAAAAGCAACCTCCACTTTTGTACCCGGTTTCGAAGTAATCCTAATAACTAGAACTTCAGAAGGGATATTTAGTATCATTAGCTATCTAATGAGTTAATAGCGGCTGTTGCAAATTTAATACTCCAACTTAGAAATAATAGAAGAGATCAAAACAAACTTTCTTTGTTAAATATCTATAAGTCTAAAATTAACCGAATACTCACCGTGTGAAGATATTTAGATGCAATATAAGAATTAAACGATTACATTTTAATTTTAATTCTAATCTTTTATTAAAACTGTGCGAAAGTGTTGCCCGTTGGTTCAATACAACGATTAACTGCAGGCATTATACGTGCAGAGATAAAGCGACCAGCTACTACGCTGATTTCTATTGATGTTTCGTACACCAGACTGACGAAGAAGCCAAGTGGGATGAGGTCGTGAGAACAAACAGGCCCAGCAATGGATCTACCGCAATCAATCCGTTGCTTATCGAATGCGCGGTTACAATAGTGTCAAATTGCACGGGAGAAGTAAAGAGAAACAAAGAGCGCCATCTTGTTCGTGGAACATACGTCTTCAAGCAATGCAGTGTGTCTTTCAGGAACTGCAGATAAATTCTTCCGTCTGGAGGTCTTGACTTCATTAACAGACTACGCATATTAATGCTTTATAACAACGATTCTCACAATAAGTAACAAATTACATTTGTTTTATTCTCAAATACATTTTCAATTTCTAATTCTTTCCTTCGAAGGTTCCAAACATGAATAAAAATATATTTTTGTCTGTTCTATTAAATACTAGAAGTTAGAATATCGAATTTAGACACACCTGGGATAAAAAATTATTAATAATAATTATTGATCCTATGATTGTACTTAATGCATTCGTTCTCACCAAACGTTGTTTATTTTTTCTGTTGATGCACTATAAGGAAACTTGACAGAACTACGAACAAATAATCGTTTAGCAAAACAAACTAATGCATAGATGAATTATTGAAAATGTTATTCACTTTCAAGAAACGCTTGGTTATGGTAAAACCTTAATGCTTTCAAAGAGGCCAAGTCTTCACTCCGGTCTTGTTCCTTGTCGCATAAAACTTGCATGAACACTTAAAGCAACGCCTCCTTTCTCTTAAGAACGTCCTGGAGCAAAGTGGCGGCGTATGTCTCAGCTTGGAAGTAGATCTTTTGTTTAAAGAGTGTTTCTTTGTCATTGTGTAGACTTTTATTATCTGCTCAACGTAATAATGATGTGTTGACAAAGTGCCACTGTCCATTGTGCTCTTTGACCTCTCGACTAACATCACCGCAATTATTATTATTATTATTATTATTACTATTAGTATTATTATTAATATTAGTATTATTATTGTTATTATCATTATTATATGAGTGCCATTATAATTCTATGACTAATACCATCACCAGTACTACTACTACTACTACCACTACTACTACTGCTACTACAACTACTACTACCACTATTACTATTACCACCACCACCACCACCACCACTACTACTACTACCACCACCACCACTACTACTATTGTTACTACTACTAATACTACTACTACTACTACTACTACTACTACTACTACTACTACTACCACAACTACTACTACTACCACAACTACTACTACTACTACGACTACTACTACTACTACCACAACTACTACTACTACTACTACCACAACTACTACTACTACTACTACCACAACTACTACTACTACTGCCACAACTACTACTACTACTACTACTACTACTACTGCCACAACTACTACTACTACTACCACAACTACTACTACTACTACTACTTTTACTACTACTACGACTACTACTACTACTAAACTACTACTACTACTACTGCCACAACTACTACTACTACTACTGCCACAACTACTACTACTACTACTACCACAACTACTACTACTACGACTACTACTTTTACTACTACTACTTTTACTACTACTACCACAACTACTACTACTACTACCACAACTAACTACTACTACTACTACTACTACTACTACTACTACTACTACTACCACCACAACTACTACTACTACTACTACCACAACTACTACTACTACTACTACCACAACTACTACTACTACCACAACTACTACTACTACTACCACAACTACTACTGCCACAACTACTACTACTACTACCACAACTACTACTACTACTACTACTTTTACTACTACTACGACTACTACTACTACTAAACTACTACTACTACTACTACCACAACTACTACTACTACTACTACTACTACTACTACTACCACAACTACTACTACTACCACAACTACTACTACCACAACTACTACTACCACAACTATTACTACTACTACTACAACTACTACTACTACTACTACCACAACTACTACTACTACTACTACTACTACTACCACAACTACTACTACTACTACTACTACCACAACTACTACTACTACTACTACTACTACGACAACTACTACTACTACTACTACTACTACTACTACCACAACTACTACTACTACTACTACTACTATACCACAACAACTACTACTACTACTACCACAACTACTACTACTACTACTACTACTACTACTACTACTACTACTATTACCACTACTATTACTACTACTACCACTACTATTATTACTACTACTATTACTACTACTACTCTTTGATGTGCGTAATTGCTACAGAAGCATTTCTTGTAACACAGATGTGGCTGATAATTATAAGAATAAAAAACAACTAAACTTCTATTATTTTCACTTACTGGTGATGAACCGGGGACTGGGGTCTGATACAATCAAAGGGGAAATTGTGCACTTTGTTTAATTATTAGAATTAAGGTAAAGGGTTGGTATAAATCATTATTGTATTAAATATTTTTATAATTGTGAGGAGTTACACCTAAAATGGCCTGGACCGGATAGGTGGAAACCCCTTTTTAGTTTGTATTTTTCTTAGTATTTCAATAAATTTCAGTTTCAATTTTCACTTGCATTGTCTCTGGTCTTCGGTTTCACAGTTAAGTATCATTGGAGGCTTCTCAGGTAGTCGCATTAAGCTACCTCTAAATCAACAAAATGTAAAGAATTTACTTCCAGAGTCTTAGGCTCTTAGGTAAATACGCGCAATAAGTTGAGGAAACTACCAACAGAGTGTGTGAATTACCTTTCGTTTTGTACATTATTGTAACAAATTGCATCGGCTCTTTATATATGAAATAAAGATAGTTTAGTAAATATAAAGATTGTTAAAAATAAAGAATGTGTTTTTTATCTTATGTGTGAATTACCAAGTATTCTAAAACAATTTTAAATAGAAGCTATGCATTGCAATAGAACGTCGAGTCATGTTCAAATAGTGATTCCTTTAAGACAAGACAACTTTTCCTTGGTGACTTTTATGGTTTCTTTCTGCTGTTACAGGCAAACACTGTAATTGCATCTCAACTAGTTAAGTGCATATGTTTTCTTACTAACCAGCTAGTTTCAGAAAGCAAATCAGCAGAACGCAGCTTGATTGCTGATAGGAAGGTTGCACCTTCCAAAATATTCAAGTTTTTTTGATCCGCACAATGACCGCAGGGCTCAACCACTTTAACAGAAAACCGAAATGTGCAGTCTGTAGCGCTTTTACATCGTTTTCTTTCTATGATTTGTGACCTTTTTTATCCTGATGGCTATAATCTCACAAATGGTTCGTTCAAATGGATCATATGTGTACAAAGATTAATGTACATGAACAGAACACATTTTACTTCTCGTGCAAATTAAATTTAATTACTTAAAAGTGATCACCTCGCTTTTAAGCAGCGATTCCTATGATCAGCAACTTTCTGCATATGCGCCGGAAAGAAGTTTTTTGGTTATTGTCCCAACCTCTCACCTCATTTCGGAGTTCTTATAAACGCTGCACCAATGCTCATTTACAGCCTTTTCAACGTCATCTAAGCGCTGTGTCAAGAATCGTCCGGCCGATATACACTATTGCATGTATCAAAACAACGCCACAAGACAAGCTTTCCGTCATCTGCTTTTTTCGATAACCAGTAATCAATAGTCTTTTATGGCAGGTGTAGAAAATATCCTGGTGGCAAGTACTCGTGAAATAATAGGAGCATTGCTAGGTATCGACACAGAATTCCTATGATTCGGTCTAACAATAAGGTTTTATAAGTCAGGCACCAGTAAATTTATTTAAATGCTGTTTGCTGCAAAAGTCAGAGAAACTCACCAAGTATTCTGGTGACAAAATTTGCACTAGATGTTTTAAAGCTTATGTTAGCTAGGTCTTATTCCATTTATTATCATTTAGATTTTCGCGTTGTTTTGTTTAAAATCGGTGCATTCTTTTTCAGTGAAGCACAGTGAATAGAAATGTTTATATAGATATGCCGTAGAGTTATGTTATATCTCAAGATAACATTTTTAACAATGTGGATCTTCTTCACATTACGCTGCACACATGAGGAATCACTTGGTTGATATTGTCCTTGCAAACGGCGGACCGATAGCATGACCTTTCTAGTTCCCCAGATTTAATCTGTTTAGATTTTTACTTTGGAGATACATAAGGATGTTGCTTACAGAACTGCAGTAACGGATTTCGTTGATTTGACTTTGTGAAGATGGAACATATATGAACAGAGCCCGAATATCGTTGGAGTTGATTCTTGAGTTGTAAAACTTTCTTTTTGGTAAAACTTTTTTATGCCGAACATCCTGCATATCTCTGTTAAATAATCCGTTTCTTTGCTAAAATGTAATGAAGAAAGTACTTTCATGTTGCAACTATCCCATTCTTCTTCCTAGCCACATATTCTCTAATGCAACATCAAAAACGTAAAGCTAAATATTCAATAGAAAGTAAATACCTACAAATTCATAATGATTCATTTGACTTTACAGTCTGTTGTTGATGATCAGTAATTGCTTTCTCTGTCTTCACATCCCAAATTATTTGATTTATGATTACGATTATATTTATTGTATAAAGTTGATTAAAAATAACTCTGGACATTAGTACTTTATGAATATTGATTTGTTCTTGGTGTATTTTGCACAGAAACCGTCAAATTTTGTATTTATACTGCTCAGTGTAAGTACAATTTGCCCCGTTGACTACTAGATGGTGTTTTATAGAAATGATTGCCACAGCTGTGAAGGAGTTATATGTCACTATAACGCTATGAGCAGAATACGGGAAGAAGTCACGGACAGATAAAATTATTCGTACAATTTAAGATTCTGGTTGTCTGTACAAGAGGTAACCAACTGTGTGCCCATCCAAATTTGCAGCCAAGCGACAATGCTAATCATAGATGCTGTGTTTGATGGCGCTGATAGCTTCATTAGTGTGTATGCAGTTACATTGTGAAACATATCTTTTTGAATGCACCTATATTATGTCCTATTTTATTTTATTTAGATGTTTAAGCACTTTAAGTTGTTATAAGGCAACAATATTTCAATTAAAACAACTTAGCAGTGAGCAGTCTTGGCCAATACACTTTCTTTGACATGCTTTGTGTTATTGTATAACAATAAGTTCAAACTTCGGAGATAATACCCACTGCCAAATGAAAGTAAAAAAAAAAAAAAAAAAAATAGAGATAATTTTTGTGTTTTTTGTGTGTATGTTTTGCTAATCCACAGTAATGCTTGCATGCGGAACTACCAAAATTACTAGTTATCTGTCCCACGTTTGGCCATCATTTGACGACCCATACTGCCATATTTGTTGGAAAATAAACGAAATAAAACTACGATTGCTCTGCAATTGGAGGGGAGTAGGTTTACTGGCAGGCCGATCTAACAGCAGTTGCGGACTTTAACTGCTCTCACTGTAATTGCAATAACAGCGACACGATTCTCTCAGACTCCGTAATTTATGTTTACAACCTTGAGCTGAAAATTTAAAATTCTGTTGCGCTATGCTTAAACACAGGAGTACCAACTTCACACATGTTAGACACGTATAATATAGGGACAGAACTTTTGACAGACTGTGCAATTCTTGTTACTATTTTAATTTTTAATTTCATTGAAGCGCTATGTATCACTCTCTGTTTGTCGAATTATTATATGAGAACGTAAAGCTAATATTAAACATGTTAAAAAGTAACTTGTATTTGCTTTTCTATTAACATAATTACAGTACATCAAATACATACACTAGATTAGCATTCGGTACATTCCTTGCTTTTGTAAAACGACTTTCTTGAGGAGCTAAAGACGAACCGCCACTGCAATATATTCCTTCTCTGTCTACGAGGAAGCCTGTAACAGCCAAGCAGCTTTTCCCTACAGACTAGCGTTGGAAGTAGAGAGCGAGAGAGAAGCCTAGCGCATACATAATTGCTTTGTCCTGAGAGACACTTTAGACTTTAGAACGCTTTATTAATATTTCATGGCAACGACTATCTCAAACTTCCCGGAGCAGTAGCACCCCCCCCCCCTTCCAGGCTGCAGGCTAGCAGCGCCCCTCCTCCTTTATGTTATGTCAGGCCAATCTCGTCTGTTTCCAAACGATAAGAGCTGGAAAAGACGTGCGGATCTTCCCATGTCTTCTAGCGGTAATGTGACTTTTTGCGATTTCTTCTCCGACATATTTACAGAAATTTTACTGTGTGAAAGTTCGTTCAGAAATAACTGAAATTCAATAAATTGCATTTTTGGTCATTTTTGTTGCAATAAGTAATACTATTAATCGGCCTTTCAGAAGATTCCGGAAGATGGTGACGGAATACCTAGAGCATAGGCATTTTAATGCCTAAAAAGTGAATAAGGGACTTCTATCTGGCTCCTAAAATTTGTATTTGCGATTATTACCTATAGGGGACTTGTTTTACAGCCTCGGTAAACTTGTGCAATTTTTTGACCGGGAGAGGTGAGAACAAAGTTAGGTGGAGCCTCTTTCCCATAAGCGCCATTGTGCGCGCCCACCATGCGAAACGTCACTTCTCGTCAGCTGCGCTCCCAGGAACGTTTCCCTCGAGCTTTATACAGCTTTTGATTGTTGTTTCATTACAAAGTTAAAAAGATATTTTAAAAGAATATTAAATAATTACAGTAAAACATTCTATTAATGGCTGCAGTCAAATATATTAATTTAGGTAATTTCAATAGCAAAGAGTATTAATTTGAATGAACAATGCTCCCATGCATACACTCTCCAATATTAATAATCATTTTTTTAGTGAACTGTTGAATGGCAGGCTGGCGAAGTTTCGTGTGAATTCGTATGATGGTTGTTTTGTATTGTCTATGTTAACTGAGTGCAAAGAATATAAACACTATACAGAACTTACAATCTAGACCGTTTTCTTTGAGATCATTGGAAGAGACATTTTAAATTAAAAACTAGGTAAATCAATTGCAAGTTTTAATTGTGATTTCAAATCATAAATATGCAAAGTTTTCTGTAGAGACAGAATCCAGACTTTAACCATAGAATCAATTATATATGTATATTACTACCATATCTTTATTAACTTCTCTCGCTGTAGCATATGTTCAGCCAAGTATACATCTACGTAGTTATAAGATTATAGAAGGTTTCAGTAGCAGTAGTAACGTTGCGTACACCCGTGGGCAACAGCAGCAGATGATGTTACTATAGTGTTGCGAGATAGACGGAAATACGCTATGGCTGTTGCACACTGTGATAACTAGATAAGGCGATTTAAGGCCCTGGAGGAGTTAATTAGCTAATAACTTAAGAAACACTTTTTTCATTTAAATTCTATTTTTCTTATGTGGAGTGTGAGGATTTTTCTTCTTCTTTTCTTCTTTATTGTTCTTTTCTCAAGTGCATTGTTGAGCTTGCAGATTGTAGGTTCGTTTCTCCTTACGACATAAAATTCTTGAATGAAATATCTTAATTGACTTTCCATATATTCATCTACCCCATTCATTTCCACCCTGGATTTTCCTTTTAAGTGTAAAAAAATGTAAGCATCCCTTATTTTAATAGCATCTCTGCCATCTTTCATTACACCGCCACGGGTGGCCGAGGTCGTTAAGGCACGGACTCGTGAGCGGGAGGTCTGCGGTTCGAATCCCGCCAGGACCGTCCTCCCTGACTGGGGTTTTTTCCAGGTTTTCCTCAGTCTTCATAACTGGCAAATGCCGGGGAGGTACCTAAACTTAGGCCTGGAACGCTTCCTTCCTTAAAAAAAAAAAAATATCCTTTCCCAATTTATCATTTCATCTCGTGTATCATCAGTGTCCACCGCCTGTGGTGCCTCAGTAGTAAAAACGGGCGTTAAACACTACTCAAAAAAAAAAAAAAAAATCTTTCATTACTTGTGTTACCAAACCTTTTGACACACCAGCAACCATGAATCAGTAATGCTCATATGACTTTCCATATATATTTTCATACATATTAAATATTACATAATATTATATACATTTTCACGAGCCTGACCACATTGGATTTCCAGCAGTAATTTTTTTAGATGATCAGCCAATGAACGTTGGAATAATTTAAATAATCCAAAATTGCATTAAATGAGTTACTAAATGTTACTAATAACATTTCCCCTTCACACGATTTCAGCACTTTATAAATAAAGTTTATAGCAATCTATCATTACAATCGAAACGTTTACAAAACTCTTGCAACAGTTAGTTTATAAAGAATATTTCACTTTTATGATGTCATCTTAAAACCGACCAATGAAACGAAACAAAATTTTGAATTTTTACCAATCACAGCCGGACATCCCAGTGAAATTATCGAAAAATATCGACAATAGAAACAATATATTCTTAAAAATCAAAAGAGTAAGTCGGGGTGTAAACGTTTGCCCATGTTCTAAACAGCAAGTCAAGAGGACAGAAGGTCATATGTCTCGATACCCTCTGCTGGAACAGAGCTCTCAGAATATTAATTTTGTTCGTTTTTATTGTGCATTAGCAGCTCCAGAACGATACAAAAGAGTGTAATAAACAAAAGAATTATACATTCCGCCTCTTGAACCACACAAATATCTTTCACTGCGATTAAGCACTAGCACAGGTAAGCATACAGAGACACAAACCGAGCACCACCGAACTTCCGAGTTGAGGCCACTGCACTTTTATGCAAAAATAGTAACATTTTGTATTTTAAGTTTGCACTTTGTTGTCTTCCTCCCCTCCATTGTTTCTCAATAACCAAAACTAACTAAATTGACTATTGCTTCTAATGTTCAATTATTATTATTATTATTATTATTATTATTATTATTATTATTATTCTACCAGTGTTAGCACCGAATTGCGCTTTTTTCTGTATTGGAAGATGGACTTAACACCTAAATAATGATCAGTTATTGTAAATCTACGGTGAACACTTCTTTACCCAAAGGAGAAGTAAAGTTGTGTTAATGCAGTTAATAAAATAGTTAAAATGAAGATAGAAAGCAGATCAACAAGTCCCAAGAGGAAAGCAAAATGAACCCATGCAGATATAGTTTTGGCCTACAGAAGAAGCTAACTGAAATTGGAGTTATGATACATCATGACTCGACAGTGCGACGCAGGCAGTTAGAAGTTGATCGAAAAGTTATAAAAACGGTAAAGAAACAGCTCCTGAGAGCAAAAATGAAGAAGAATAAATTAAATAGACAAGAAAATATGGAAACTGGACTGTTGAAGACGAGAAACGTCCTATTTTCCAATGAATGCGGTTTATACAATCAGAGCGTTAGAGTACGTGTGCGGCTCTGGAATTCTGTCATCCCAACACATTCAATATGGAGTTGTTTGTTATATAATGATCAGTGAGAAGTATTTACAAACACTGGAGAGAAGAACGCTGCCCGACACTTAAAGAGGGGTTTTACAGTAGCTGTCATGTTTCCAAGAAAATTATGAAATTCATGAAAAATTCCGATATTCAGTTTTGATTGGGCAAATAATTTTCTTGATATGAATCATATAGAGAATTTATATTTTATATATAAAGATAGACCCCGGAAAGTTGAATAATTTGATTTTTAACATATTTCTTTTAACATATTCAAGAAAAGTGAGTCAATTTGGTGGATTCGATGCCAAGAAAAATTCGGCAACATATTAATGCTAAAGGAGGATATATAACACGTTATAATTAATTTAATTAAATCTATTTATAAAAATTGTCAAGCTTTTGTAAATAAACAAACTTGCATAAAAATTATATTTGTTCACATTAGTTTGCGTCGGCCCTGGTGGTGCAGTGATAACCATACTTGCCTCCAAAACACAAGATTGCGGGTTCAAACCTGTCAGGATCGATGGATTTTTTCGGGAGTAAAAATTCTAAGTATGGCTCCCTTCGGAAGGGAAGTAAAGCCGTGGGTCCCGTGTCGTACATTTACGGCACGATAAAGAACCTCAAGCCTGAAAGAAGAGGCCTCTGAGCAAAATTTGTCGGTCGTTTCACGCCCTGAATTGAATGGGAAGCTGATGACCTGAGATGTTAAAGAGCGTCCGTAAATAAAACAAATCAAATCAAACATTAGTTTGGACGAGGCTGTACAGGTTAAGCAAATAATGCAGGTAACACATTCACACATCATTTTAGTCGATTTTTGTAGAAGGTATAAAAATCGGTTTTTATTCAACCATCGAAAATTTTTAAATCAAAGTTCTGAAAAAATCTAGACTCAAAAGTATAGAGAATTAACAATAAGAGGAAAAGAATACCTTTAAGTACAAGATTGCATGTGACTATAATAGGCAAAGTTAGAAAACTGAGCTACTGCAACGAATTGACAGTTTCGTAATTGCGAAAGGAAGAACTGCAATCCACGAGTGAACAGACAGACAACGCTCGGGGTAAGAGGCGGAGTTACGCACTTCCATCTTGCCAACAAGCGTAATGTGATTCGGCGCCATCAGACATGCGTATTCTTCCTTTGTAAGGAATTACATCATTTTTCGGTGGACGATGTGGTGATGGAGCCGGCGAGAGAGCATTGCAACGTCTCTCTTTGTTCTCTGAAATCGCTCCAAGAAGATTAGAGCACGGCTCTTTTAACAATTGGCATTATTTAGCAAAAACAAGCGAGATATCCAATCGGAACAAAAGGCTGAGGCTCTGAAGACATCGAGGGTTCACTTTTGACTCCCATCTAAACCAAATGCTAAACTTCTACAGAATGGTGACTTGAACATCTATTAAGATACGTATGGCTCTTTTTACGTTGCTTTTGTTTTGAACAGTGTTGACTATTGAGGCACCAGAGGCGGTGGGCACTGATGATGCATGAGATGAAATTATAAACTGGGAAAGGATTTTTTTAAGGATGGAAGCATTCCAGGACTGATTTAGGGTTCCTGGTATTTGCGGGGACTACACCCTATTTTATGTGGACGGAGGAAACCCTGGAAAAAACCTCTGTTAGGGAGGACAGTCATGGTGGGATTCGAACCCGTAGACCTCCCACTCACGAGTCTGGGCCTTAACGACCTTGGCATTTATGTCGGTTTTTACATTGATAGTATATGCTGCCGACATAGGAAACAAGTAACATCAACATAATAGCAGTAATTTGGGTAACATTTGAAAATAGGTAATATATTTCTGTTTGGCGGACCAGGTGCGAGCGAATTACATGTGGGATTGCTGAGCACTAAACCCTCCGTAATCTATTCTTTTCATTTTGTAGTGAAGGAAATCACTTAACAGGTGTAGCCTATTAGCCTATTTGGAGCTATTGAAGACGTGGTTGCGGTGGATGGAAGTTGTTGACAACGAATTCAATACTAAACATAAAACTACAATTTATAGAATTATACATTTTAAAAATATAATTAAAACGTCCTCCTCTTCTGCTGTAAATTGAATGAAGATCTTCGATCTCCTGAAGGCACTGATTCCGATCGGAAATACCTGATACCGATGAAATTTCTAGAGGAGAAACTGCCCCTCCCCAAAATATCCTATCGTGTCATCCATTTGTAATTTATTAATTATAAATCTTCCTACTGCGTTTTATTTCAGTTTAATTGGTTTTTCTTATTGATCCAATATCCACAGCAAAGTGGTTATCAGGATTTTTAATCAATGCACATAAAACCATAATTTCTAATTTTCGACACATTTCACTATTGATCCTCTTTAACCCATTCTTCCTCACTTTTCCTATATAACTCATTTTTTCACATGCATTTGAAATGTTTTGCAATGCTAAGAAAAATACAAAAACAGCCTCCACTAATTTGGACCCAGGCTATTCTTAGTTTTAATAAATAGATAGGTGCATTGCAATAAACATTTTTCCAACAAATTACAAACCATTCATAATTAATTGCTTGTTGCAATTCAGGAAAAAATAAAAGATCCTTTGCCTTGGTACACTTATCTCATAGTGAACCTCTCTCACCTACTCATCAGTAGTTTTCACTGATATCTCCAAGGTTTGGTGATCACCCCAAATTATCTCAACATAACGCCAGAGGGTCTTCCCTTCGGTTAAATTCCCATTTTCTTCCATTTCCCTCACTTTCGTAACATAAACCCTTTATCTGATTTAATCCACAAATATCCACATACAGATATTGATATTGATATTGAAATGTAATACTTAAACTAGAAACGTGCTTTTTTCTCATTAAAATATTCTTCTCTTTCACTAGCAATAACCATTTTCTTTATACAGATAAAACATATACGAGTCCTAATATGTTCCTAATGTTAACATTTTTCTGTTTAATCAAAATATTCTTTCAGTGCTATACAACATATATCATTTTTATTTACATTTTTACTTTGTGTTTACATTCAGTAAGTTTTTGCCATAATAATAGCGATATGAAAATAAAGGCGGAAAATGAGAATTATAAACATTTTATTTTGTAGTGTTTAATGCTCACGTTTTTCTGCTTAGGCAACACAGACGGTTAACTTTGGTGATAAATGATGTCAAATGATAAACTGGGAAAGGAATTTTTTAAAGAAGAAAGAGTTCCAGGTGTAAGTTAAGTTTGCCATTATGAGAACTGAAAAAACCTGAAAAAATCTTAGTCAGGGATTCTTTTGGTGGGAATAGAACCCAGACTTCCGTTAATGAATTCATGTTTAAACGATCTGGGTCATCTATGTAGATAGAATGATGATAGTGATGTAGAGAGAGAATGGACAGCGGAGAAGTACAAAAGGAAGAAAATAGATAAAAGAAAAGTTAAAATAAGGAAAAGAAAGGATAATGATGAGAAGAATATAGCAAAAAGAGAAAAATAAAAAAAGATAAAAGAGGAAGAGAGAAAACTTGAGAGAAAGCAAAACAGAATAAGAGGCGCAGCTTAAGGGGGGGGGGCAGTTAGGATGGTTAACAAAGAAATAGGGGAAAATACAATTTGGGCAATTTAGAAACAGAATAGCCGGAGTACTAATGTATAGTACCCACAGTAACCGGAGAGCCTTTAAGTGTTTTCTGATGATTACTGGCCTAGTGATAGAGACTGACTGCATCAATATTTTAGCTCTAGCCCATTCCAGTCTAGGATTTAAAAGTAGACAAATCCCAAATGAAGTGATAATGAATAACAGCATTGTTGTTGGGCCCTTCTTTGATCTGCCGGTGGTTAACGAGAATGCCGTGATAGTAATCCCTACATTTCCTATGATCTGTATTCTTGTTTTGATCTGAGAAAACTATGACAATGAATCTGGAATTTTTCTTTAAAATGAAGACTTCAGAAACGGATTATTACCTATTTGAAAACTATATATATATATCTTTTTTATTATTTTAATTCATTGCTTGTATTTGACTGTTTGCTCTATGAACTATATGTCCAAAGAGGAGACCTGAGTTTGGTTAGGAAATTGTTAAGAACGCCCCAGAGCCAAAAGTGTGTTAAGGATATTAGCGCGGCACACTGTGTACTGTGTTAATGAACTTCTTATGTATCGCCATGTGCTTGGAAGAGACTTAGATCTAAAACCGCTGCTAATGACTTGTACAAGTTTAAGCCGCCACATTTATCAATCATCATTGGTCGAGATAGCATCACAGGGAAGCAGTAGGCAGATGGACTCTATTGTTCACCGAACAACAGCTACTGCATCCGTTGTGTGCACACTTCCGAAAACTGTTACTAGTTCTTCTTCTTTTTGTTAGTTGCTCGTGGCAGCAGTACATTCTTCCCCTCCACAGAACGTGCTGCTATCGGAATTATAGTTACCCTCGTTTTTGGGCAGCACTCACTCAGTCACGAAAGTACTATTCGTTTTACGCAAGCGTTTCCTAGAAAACGAAAGATATTGAAACCCGCATCTTAATCTTTACCGTTAAATAATATGTCAGAAGAAATGCAGAATGATCTCTTAAATACTCCCACATTAACCCTCTAGGCTTAGGGGCACCAGCATTGTCCTCCTCCTCCTCCTCCTCCTCCTCCTCCTCCTTCTCCACTTTTTAGATTAGGCATTAATGACCTTTTCCAATGTCACGAAGGTCTTGGTGGTTCTAGTGGCCTCGTAGACCCAGGATTGCCGGTTCGATCCCGGCCAGGGTCGATGAATTTTTTCGGGCGTAAAAATCCTAAATATGGCTTCCTTCGGAAGGGAAGTAAAGCCGTCAGTCCCGTGTCGTACATTTACCTCAAGCCTGGAAGAAGGGACCTCTGAGCAAAATTTGTCGACCGTTTCAAACCCTGAATAGAATGGGACGCTGATGACCTGAGGTGTTAAAGAGCGTCCGTAAATAAAACAAATCAACAACAGCCAATGTCTCGTGCACCTTTTTTTTTTGGTCCCCCCTGGTTTTACTTCGTAATAGTAAGCTATCTCTACATTTTCAATTTTATTTATATTTTTGTTTAGTTTTAAACATTGTTTAATTATTTTCACCTTATTAATTACTAAACCTAAACTCACAAAAATGCCGTTTCTAGAGCTATCAAAATGTAATCGCAAATTTTTACACAATTTCAACCTATGCCAGTTATATCTGTTTTCAATTGTTTGTCATTTTTGTAAGAGGTGTGACAACAATGGAATTTAAAGTGATTTAGTTGGTCGAGAATCTTATTATATTGCATTTTCTCACATCTGAGTGAAATATATATTTTTTTAAAATTAAATGTTTAATTATAAAGTTATTATCCGAAAATGTTATAATAGTGTTTAGTGTTTTTAATATTGAGAAACAGGCGCTAGAAATGAAATATATGAGACGAAATGATAAACTGGGTACGGCATTTTGGGAAGTAAGCATTCCAGACCTAAGTTTTGGGTTCTTCTCATCATTTGCCTTTTATGAACAGCGAATAAAATCTGGAAGGAAAAAACAAACAAACAAGGAAAGGCGTTCTGGCGGAGTTCAAACCAGACCTGTCTTAGTGAGCTCGGCCGCCCGTGTGAGTTACTTTTCAAGCAACAGGTGAGTTGAATATCTTAACTTTACACTCTTGTAGTTCTCACAGTCCCTCCTATTTCCTTTTTCATCTATAAAAGTGGAAGTATTAATTTAAACGTATATCCAGCAAATGTTATCAGTTCGGCATTTATTTCACCTCCTGTTTATACTGTTATATTTATATCTTATTTATTTCTAATTTTATTCTCTTTAAATAGTCACTGTTTCCTATCTATTTTGTTCATTCTAATTAGTTCAACCTTATTGAGTTCCCTACAATGTCATACTCATATTTTTGTGGGTGATTAATAGTTAGTAAATAGTTTCCAGATTACTCCTGCACATTACACTGGAAAATTTGGAAATTTTAATAATCAAAACAAGATACTAATGATTTGTCTAAAACCTGCAACCCATCAATGGCTTCTTAAGCTGTTTATCCTCCTCTGGTATTAGGACTTACAGGGGGTTTATTTATGATTGGACATATACACTGAAGAACTCCCTGAATGAGTAGTCAGTTCAATGTCAGGGTCAAAGACATGACGCAGACATAGAGATGGATTGAAGAAGCATGACAATGTAGAAGGTGAATCCGTGGAAAAGATATAACAACTGTTTCTGAAATTGTACTAACAGTCAAGCTAGTCAGCTGCAGTGTTTGAACCTGGGACCTCCCAGAAAGAGTCTCAAGCGTTAACTCCAAGTTAAAGAAAAAAACACAGTTGCCATACACTGTGCTTCCTCAATTCTTTATGAAATGTGCCGATAATGTGTAATACATGTGTCATTTCTTTTAAGTTATGTGCATATGTCTGTACATACCGTAAAAACCATCATGGACACCTCGTTAAACTGAACAATTTTTATTGAATTATACCTGTCTAGACAAGGGAGGTTTCACTGTATTGCTAACGTGGTGACTGAACGACCTCATGCTTGACTTATAGAGCATGTGTCATGCCCAAAAACTGCTTAAAATGATTGATATCTATTATAGTGCATTATATTTAAGTTGAAGATTACAAACATCGTCGTAATTGTGTCTCAAGAAATGGAATGGAGAGCACATATTTCAGTTTGTCAGTATATCTTGATACCAGTTCGGGTAGGTAGGTTCCTTCAAAATGTCCTACAAATATGCAGCAGGTGCTGTGAAATCCATAGATAGAAATGTCTCATCCCATGGAAATGAGGGTAAAGCAAAGTTATTAAAGTCGCAACTTTTCCACAATAGATGTGTTGTCTTACCATCTTGCTGAAAGTAATATTTACTTTTACGTTTATTAAGATTTGAATATCATTTCCCTAACTTTTTGTACTAAACTTTGTGGAAAGGACTTAATTTAGCTCTACAAAAAGACTAAACACACGTGAGATCCCATATACATGAGAGAATGTTCAGCTTCTCCCCCCCCCCCTTTTATAGGAATGCTTCATAATCATTGCATGAAGGAAATTTATTCGAAATTTCCGGCAAAAAAAATTAAAAATGTATATCAATTCTGTTTTATATTCAGTACTTGGGAAGCTGGTACATGGTGACATTCATTTCTGCTGTTGTGAACTTTCTTTGTTTTTCTTTAAGACGATTGGTCATGTTGCATTTCTTTGTTTGGCAGCTAATGCTGTATGCGGCCCGTCTACAAGAAAACGTAGCGGCAAAGATGGCAGTATTCTCTATATTTTTTCCTGACATGGCCAGTACTTCGAGTACTTGAAAGATAATGTGCATCTTACTTTTGTTATCTTAATTACTGTATAGTTGTAAATACTTTAAAAAGAGCCGCTAGTAAAAATGTTTCAATCGTAAAATAATTAGAAAATGCAGCGAACTGTCTAGTACATTTCTCACCATTTACCACCTGAGAAAGAAATACCTCAAATTCTGCATATTACGCTCTATAAACTATGACATTTTTAGGGACTTATCTTTGTTAACAAATTCGAAAATTACTTTTGAAATGGGAAGATTTTCATTGCAATGAAAATCTGTTATGTCATCGCGTATTGAACTTTAACAAAAATAAAACAAAAAATATGAATTCCATACATTCCATAAACCTGAAACATGCACACTGCATTTCGATGTTCCTTTTGCCATTACAAGCAGGTCTGGTTCTGGGCTTTGTATGTATTTTGCGCAGAAATGATAATATAATTACTAATGTGTAGAAATTATTATAGGAAACGCAAAAACCTAAAACTGAATTTTATCGTATACTCTTACACATAATTCAATTAATAAACATTAATTATTAATTAAGTTGCTTCCTGGAAAGTTGTTTGAAATTATAAGGGAGAATAAATAACCAAGATTATGAATAACAATGCATATTCCTAGTTCATAATATACTACCAAGAAAGATTGCTCTGTGGGATTAATTAACGCCTCTTTTTCACGTTTCTACATTCAAAACAAAATGCTCAAGTTCTTGAAGAATTGTGAAGATTTCTTTCTGTAGAAAAACAAAAGCTGGCTTCAAAACTAAAACATTTTCCTATGCAAGGTTGGACAGTCTTCAGTTAAGTTTTAAAAACAGCAGTGAGCGTTCCAAGAGACGGAAAACAGAAAATACACGTTCAATGGAGCGAATTAATGTATGCACTGAGAAACAGCAAGTGTAGTAAGCGATGTAACGTGTCCTACACCAAGGAGTGGCTCAAAATACTAGAAAGAATACAGAGCAATTAAAATTCAGTAACAAACCTAAGTAAAGTAAAAGCATTATCCATTCTTATAGGAGCCAAATTAATAAGTGGTAATATACACAATAAAAGGATATTACACACACAATATACATTAGATTGTGCCGTTTTTGCGCGCATTCCTTTTATTCGATCAATGCATGAGGTTTCTCTCTTCCTTTTCCTTATACCCTTTTCCCCTTTCCTTATGCCACATGGTCTGATCGGCAGGCTGGTTGCTAATTGGTTGAAACGAATGTATGTTTAAGAAATCGAGGATTCCCGCCTATGTGACGAGTTTACCATACACTTTTAAGCCTCTTTCCCTTCAAGACGCAACAAGGAGGTCCCACTTAAGGGCTTTCTAATTCTTCTTACTATGCACACCAAGTGACTCAGATAGAATGTATATGTAAAGGATTTTTATTGCAAAAGATTTTAGTTTGACTCGCATAATATTTTGTAATTTTCCGAGCTAAGGATGTACCATGGTAAGCCAAGGCGTTAAATCAGGATACTTTGGGCATGACATTAACATTATTTCTTTTAAAACAGATGATTTTATTACATACTTGTATCGTAATTTGTTCTGCCAATAATTAATGGAATATTACATGCTAAATGTGAAAAATATTGCAAGAATGAAGGTAAAATTTAACCATTCAAAGTTACCATCTCAGCGTTTAATTGCGTATAAAGATCTCAGTGGAGTTTTGTGATAAATTTATCTCAATTGTAGTAAAAACTATTTGCTGTTTGTTATACAGAGTGATTTATATAGAACTAACACATTTATTTATTTATTTCCAAACGAATGATACCAGCCACAACTTACTATACCTCAAATACAGAGTATCTGATTATTAATCTCTAAATAAAATGATGAAAATATCCTCCCTCCTGCAAAAGGCATAACTCAACACGTCTCGTTTTACTGCTCGCTCTGTGTTGTTAACACCATTATTCTGCTGTGTCATATGCTTCAGATCGTCCAATGTCTGGAAGCCTGTGGTGTAAACTCGAAATTTTCAAGTACAGCCATGGATTGGTTTGGTGCACGGCATGTAGCCTGACCTTGTTGAAAATAGCCATGAGCCAATTCTACATCGTCAATTGCTCAACAAGCTCCATGGAATTGCGGCGGTACTGTTCAGTGTTCACAGTGTTATTGGTCCACTGTGGGGATATTGTGCACCAAACTCCAATTTTAACTGTGATTAGGTGCTTCAATGACATGAGGATTTTGGACGATCCAATAACGTGAGTTCTGTGATTTGATATAGCCGCATAAATGGAACCATGCTTCATCTGTGATGGTCATTATGCCCGGTTGCCACAATGAACGCCGTATTGAGTTATGTTTTATGCAGGAGGGAGGACATTTTCAACATTTTCTAGAGAGTCTAATAATCTCCCAAAGTTACTCTACAATTGAGATATGATGAGTTGTACCAAGCATTATTCATTTTGAAATAAATAAATGTGTTAGTTCTACAGAGCATTCCTTATAATGCCGGGCCGCGAATCGCGGGCTCCACGGGCTATCCATTACCCTGGGAGTTTTACGTTCTAAAACTCTCGCATTACTTACTCACATGATAGTAACGTGCACTATAATGACTACTAACCTTATTACAAGTGGTGTCCATCTGCATTCAGACATCCCTGGCATCTTCGGATGAAATTTCCATTTCCAAACGCATAAATTCTTCTTGCGTAATGTTCAAAATTTCTGTTATTATATTATCCATGAGTTCGTCTATGGCATGGAAATAGTTCCTATTTAAACGAAACTATGCCTCATTTGAAAAAATTATTAAATGTGGGTCAACAGTACTCTCAACGATATTTTGTAAAATCCATTTGCAAAAATTTACTCGTTTTTCGTCGTCATGGGGTTCTTAGGTTTAGCGTTTAGGATCACGTTGTCCCATTAAATTATTAACCAGACATCTACAGTTTCTCTACTGAAAATAAATACCAGGAAATTTCTCCTGAATTTGTCTACACACCTGTTACATGATTCGGCTTTTGCGTATGTATCGTATATGTAAATACTTTGTTCAGGTGTGAATTTTTCGGTAGGCATTTCAGCGGACTAATAAGAATTTTATAATGTAATTCACACACAACATACATGTCTTCAATAAACGTCCACTTTTGAGATCCACAATGAACAAACTCTAGTCTTTACAGCTCGAACAGAAGGCAGCAACTGACACAGAATAACACAGCTGATATATGCAATCTTGAACAGGACATTCGCCGCTTGTGCGCTAATGGATTAATACCGAGGTCACTGTAGTGCAAGCGAACTACACATATACGCGCTCTTTGGCCTGGCTATAAATGGAACACATGGTATATAAATTACACTAAATTCAAATTTATTTCACATGTGTTACATATAATTTTTATATTGAAATATTCATTGTTACATTCTGTAAATTATGCTTCTCTCGTACTGCAAGTTAAAGTTTTCCTTATATTAATGGGAGGGTATCGAACTCAAGTAATTAAAACATTTACATGAGGCATTTCGCAATGTAATATATGACATAATAGTACTTCATAATTCTGGAAAGGATATCTTGAAATTTCCCTCTGTTCATCGCTCTATCGGCTATATTCAAACTGCACAAAGCTACTTAACTTTATTTCAGGCTATATCATTATTGTTTTCCGTCAAAAAACTAAATTAGGTTTTTTTTTTTTTTTTACTTATATTAAATTAGGTAACACTTTTATATGGAGATGCAATTATATACTGTATAGCATGCTGGTGCTAATGAAATTGCGAGAGCTAAAACTAATGTAAATGTAAGAACTAATTTTTGCACCATTCACTTGCGTAATTGTTGTAAACTTTACACACTTGTGTGCTTAGGAGTATAAGCTTCCTAAATTAGTGTTAAAGTAACCATAAAATACGCTTGGGTTTTGAGTGTTATTCTGCCCCTCACTTTTAAATTTGATTGGTATTAAATTGCAAATAAAATATTTAGTCAGTGATGTGTGCAAATCTAATTCCTTAACCCCTCTTTTTGCATTCTAAAAGAAGAGGAGGGTAGAAAACATCCTTCTTAACAGCGACTACCCAAGGTCTAATGAGGCTTGCTTTCCTGTGGAGTTGTTTTGTTCTATTGTGAAGTCTGGTGAGGGAGTGGCCAGCCCTGACGATACATCTGCTGTCCATTACTTGCACAAGCTATCGGTAAATGCAGTTGCTGGGGAAAAGGATTGTAAATAATTGAGGATGACGTGAGGAACAACGCCGACCTCATCTGATTGCAAATGAAGATAGTACGGTCTCTATGAAAGCAAGGATGTCCAAATGTAATGGGAGGGGAAATTGGGAACAAATGAATGCCATGCAGAGGAAGAGAGGGGTGCAACTTTAAACGTAGTCATACGTAATTAAGGGTGACCAAACTATACACACGAAATATAATAGCTCAGTATACACAAAATATAATTTGAGAATCGTCAAATTCCCTTCTGTATAATCTTAAAAGCATTTCAGATTTTCGCCAAGGTAATGGAATACTTCGAGGCGTATTGTGAGTGAAAAGTTAAGTCCAGCTCCTAATACTTGTGGTTTTGAGAAGAACGTTTTTTTTTTCGGTTAAATTTTGAAATGATATTCTCGTGATTTTAATAGATTTATTCATTTTGAGACATGCTTTTTTTGCAAAAAATATCTTACTAGAATATATTGGAAATACTTGTTTTGTTATCTACGATTTTTATACACTTCAATTTAGATTTTATTTTTGTACATTAACATTAATTGACACATCACAACTATTGTCATTTTATTTATATTTTTATATTATTACCTGAAACTATTTTAAGTGTAACTGTACACGTATTAAAAGAAATTTACTTCACCCTCCAAAAATAAAAAAGTTTAAAATGTATAATTTAAAGGTGAAAATTTTTAATTTCATAATTATGAGATTTGAAATGAAACCTGATCGGCTTGTAGATGTTTTCGAAACTGGATGACGTCATTATTAATTTATCATATTGGTTACGAATGGTCCTAGCTATCATTTAAACTTTTTGAGAGGGGACTTGGGACAAGTAAATTTTGTTTAATGTGTGTAAATCACCCTTACAATTTTTTACACTTCTCCTGATATAGTTATAAAATTACAATAACATAGAAGTTAAAATGGTGTACAAGTGTAAACAATTAAACCTTAATTAAAACGAAACAAAATACCTTACAAAACTGTTAAAACTTTTTGCTTCTTTCATCTCAATAAATAAATAATAACCGTATATTAAATCTTGAACTATTCTTAAGAAATTAACAGCAAGAAAAATCTACTAATTAATAGGAAAGTGGTTCTAAACTTGTGACTGACATTGTACAAATATTTACCAAAACTCGGGGGATAAAAAGCCGGATATAATAGTAAGGAAAAAATCCTAATTAAAACACATAATGTCTTCAAGTGTACTACACCTTTACACGATAAAAATTGCTAATATTAACAAACCCAGTTTATCCTTAAGGTAGACAGAACTGCTTAATTAATTATGTATCTTTTTGACAGTTGGCGGGAATTCTATAATCAGTTTAACAGTAAAATCTTAACAATTCAGAAATAATTCGCACATTGTAGTACAACAGTGAGAAATTCTGAAACATGATGTAACTGTTGTTACAGGCACAAAGCGACTGTGAATATACCCAGCAAGTTTCGAAAATACATCCAATAAAACTAGGCGGAGGCAAGGAAACCTCTAAATCAGTGTTGGGTTATGTGCCCAGCAGGAACATAGAACGTCAGTCAAATATTCGAACCCACAAGGGCAGTTGGAAGGCAAATATTTGAAACTTTCAACATTTTTCAAAAAAATGAATTTCAATAAATTTCCGACATTTTTTTAATTGTTTGACATTTTTTGTGATATGTAGTCTAGAAGTAATATTTTTAAATTTGAAAATACATCTTTATAGATTATAAAATTCCTGAATTTTGCCACTATCTATTTTAAAATTATATAGCTTTCAAACCAATTGAGCCAGAACGTTCTGGTTTTTACCATTCGCTAATGAAATTTTCGTATTTGCTGTTGCCTATTCTGACTATGGTGCTGGCATTCATTAGAATCCGCGTTGGAACTGTGACTATATTGTTAAAATTGTGATCGCAATTTACTCAAAACTACATCTTCCTACATGTAAAACCTATTGCATCAATTTTCTTGAATTTTTCGATGGTGCTTTTAAACATAAAAACTGAAGCTACTGAAGAATAATTATTAAGAAGAATTTCATAACACAGGAATTTTTTGTAAATTTTTGACAGCAAATTTAATATTTGTTTCAATGTTAAATCCTATTAATTTTGTTTCCGTACACAAATAAAATGCATCAAAATAAACTATTCAACTTTCAGTGTTGTGGCCTTTATGGTTCTGCCACAGGTTAATTTAACATTTGCAAGATAGGGCCTTCCTACTTCCCTTTACAGACTAAACCCGCCTTCTTGGAAATACCCAGTTCCTTGATACTGTCAATCATCTAACTTTAGTAAGCCCGGTCAACATGGTTACAACTCTCTCTCTCTCTGTTATAGCTGAGATAGTGTATCAAGCTTTTGTTTCCGCATCTGCACTTTGTGCATTATGAAGCCAAAAATA
The DNA here is from genome assembly GCA_030762175.1 of Metallyticus violacea. Lineage (NCBI taxonomy): Eukaryota > Metazoa > Arthropoda > Insecta > Mantodea > Metallyticidae > Metallyticus > Metallyticus violacea. Next base: position 41,148,621 of record CM060835.1, on the reverse strand, counting down.
AGCACTGTGCTGAAATGCTGATGTTATATACTGCATTCGATTATACAAAATCGAAAGTGTTAATAATAGATACAAAAGAAGAAAAAGTAAATCGTGTAGAAAAAGGAAAGGGTGAATCTTCATCAGTAAGTATATAAAACGTAAGAAAATCTACTCTCTCTCTTTGATACAAAACGAGAGAAATAATAATAATAATAATAATAATAATAATAATAATAACAATAATAATAATAATAACAACAATAATGTGCGAGCAAAGTTGATTCCGAGAAAAAGAAAATACATCAAGGAAGCAAATATGGGTTTTAATTTTAACGTTACTTCATTCGAAACCTTTAAATGTTATGCACTCTGTTATTTCTAGATTCGTTATCCGAAATATAGTAGGTCCCAGTTAGTTCGGATGATTAATACTGTACTGTACTTTCATTACAACAATAATACAAGAGCATTCCCTGTCAATGTTTGAATTTAATACCCTTTTCATTCTTGCACATTTACCCAGAATTGTCAAAGTGTCTTGGAGCATCGAGCTGTTTTAATATTAGGTCACTTGGAAATTAACGTGGTTTTGTGATATAAACTGCAATAAAATACCAATAAATGTATCTCGATTTAACAAAATAACCATTATCGTCATCCTTGTAAATTAGTAACAACATTATTTATACCACATTCATGAACAATGTGACTTCTGGAGACGATAAAATATCTTAATGCCCTCTCAGCTTCTTCTTGGTTATTGAAGAACTTTCTTCAGGAAACTGTCTCGCAGTTGAAATGTTCAAGTCAGTTGGTGAAAGATGCTGAATGAGGCAAAGTTTTGTAGGCCAATTCTGATGTGTGGCCGGGCGTTATAATGAAGGATAGGCTCTTTTCTATTGAATAATGCTGGCTGTTTTTCTTGAATCTTCTGATGCATTTTGTCACTTTGTTGACAAAACTTCTACGAAGTCATTGTTTCGTCACAGTGTATTAAATCAGCCACATACCACCATACAGGCCCTATAATCTTTTTCTGGTATAATTTTGGTTTTTCGAAACATTTCGCTGTTCATTTTGATTCAGCCATCGTGCCGATCATCTGCGGTTGTCATAGATTGTGAGAGTACTTTTCATTACAGGCCAAGAGCTTCAAGCGCACAACGCTGTTGATGTTTCAGTTGAGATGATATCATCATCAACGTTATTATGACGTCCGCCATATGTTCCGAACGATCTTAATATGCAACGTTGCTCTAAAGATAACCAAACTCTGGAATACATAATATGAAGAATTGACTATCAGGGGACGAGTTTCTGTAAGTTTTGCGCCTCAAGAAAAATGCTAATGCGTCTGCAAATCCCAAAAAGGAGATTGTAGAATCATAGGACAGAATTAATATGAGAGCTGCACAAGTTTTCAGTACGTTCTTTTTCTCCAGGATTGATCTTCTCTATTCCTATTGTTTATTTTTATCATGTTTTAAAATGTCTAGTGTTTTGTCTAGAACTAGGTCTTGTGTTGTAATTTTGACAGCCAAGGCTCGGGCGCTGGAGTACAGCTACGTTTACCAATTCTTATCTGCGAATTCTTTTTTTTTCCTGAGTTTTTATTTGCTCTGAAAGGACTAATGAAATGATTTATTAGACCTTAACAGACGCGCTATTCGTTTACACAACAGTTAATTTATTTCATCATCTGAGCACCTGAAAATGTATAGCAGGATAAAAGTATATTTCAAAAAGAGAGTAGTACTGTCTCATCGATGGATAAGCTAAAAAAACGAGTTTTGTAACGAATGAAGTAGCAAAGTGAAGCAAACATATGTTTCATAGATTGTACGTATTGCAAATTACAAACACCTTGATTCTGCTTTAAAATCATAAAATACTTATGTGAAAAAAGTTCAAAGTTCAGTCAAATCTTAAGTGATGGCAATGAAAATGTTTAAAAATTCAAATTTTCTACTACTTGTTTCTTATACTATAAATTCTCAAGCTTTTATTTCAAAATTCCATTAGAAAATGGCCTAAAATTATTAAATTCCCTTTGCTATTTTCGGTTGATTTGGTATATTTAAGGACGCTCTTAACATATCAGCTTCCCATTCTATTCAGGATGTGAAAGGCCAACAAATTTTTCTCAGATGCCTCTTCTTTTAGGCTTGAGGTTCTTTTTCGTGCCGTAAACATACCACATGGGACCCATGGCTTTACTTCCCTTCCAAAAGAAGTCATACTTAGGATTTTACGCCCGAAAAATTCATCGATCCTGGTCGGGTTTGAACCCGCGACCATCGGTTTAGAAGGCAAGTATGGTTACCACTACACCACCAGGATCGACTATTTTTCAGTGTTAATATGTGTACAAAAACTACAAAATGCATAATATTAGATATACTTAGCAGGCACTACTGATCAGTTAAAGCAGTAAACTGTTTTACATGTTTATTGAAGCTGTTTAATTTTGAAATTTGTGATTTAATATATTTCTGAAGGGGTATATTTGATTGTAATTGCTAAAAGAAGAGTTTCTGGAGCAACCAAGAAAGCAAAAAAAGGACAAAAGGACAGAATTCATTATATATCATCAAAAAGATAGATCATGCGCTAGTAGAGGTTAGGCCTGTCACTTCTGGGTCATCTACTTCCAATCATATCTACACACTGAGAAGTCTCGGTAATGCAAGAAGATGATCGCCATTGTCGTAAATCTAGCCTTCCAGACTGTCTTGAATACCGTTCAGACCCAGAATTCAACAGTTTAATATAGAAGCGACTCTCGTACTATTTTTGTTGTGAAAATTGCTACTTATTATACTGTAATAATATTTAATGGTATACTGGCTATATTTTATGGATAAGCTGGAATTTATGCTGGACACTGATGTTATTAATGAAAAAAGGAACATCACCGCTAATAAAAATATAGAAGATAAATCCAGAGTTTGAGAAGAGCCAAAAAACCAGAAGAACTTCCAATATTCACATGCTGCTGTGTAAGAATGACATACAACATTTAACTAAACCAATTTGATTACTAAGTTTTGCATTTGAACTTTCCGAAAGTTACTTTTTTACGCTTCTAAGAAACTATCTAATGGAATTTCCTGAAAACGTGCATATTTGTATAAATTACATTGCCTTTATTTCTATATCAAGAAATTTGAATGTATCGTATATTTTGCAAACAAAAGGTACATTGTTAAACAATTATTGATTATGTTAGCTATTTTAAGAAGTTATATCAATTAAACGAAATGCAATAGAAAAATACGAAAATGTTCCGTTATATTTCTATAAGAGAGTTCAACATTTATTTTAGTTCTCTTTAATTATTATTAATAAGGCACTTAACTAGATGAAGCTACAATAATTTATAGAGAGTTATGCAAGGTTTAATAAAGTGCTGCTGTTTCATGGACATTTTCTCCTAAGATGAACGGAGCACTTCTCAACAATCCGGTGAACACAGGGAAGCATATTTTGATATTGTGAAGGAGGCTTTGCGCTTTTTAAGCAAATATTTGTGACAAACTTACTTGACTTGAACCTTTCCTGGAAGGCTTCTTGCCCCTGCAAATGTTGTGTCCTGTGCTGTATGTTATCCTTTTTTTCTTCTTTTAGAAAGGTAGGCGACTAGTGCGATTATATCTTAATTGTATTTTGTTACATGACAAGGATAGCTATACTGAAACAGATGCTACTCTGTCGGTATTTTATTACATAGCAATGGTGAATTTAACATAGAGGTCTTAGAGTTGTTCTGAACGGTAATAAGAGTAAGCTAATAATTCTAATTACAATTTCATGAGGGGTAGCAAAATAAAATGATGTCTTAAAAATATCTTATCGGACTTACAAAGGAACATTTCTTTGGCAACTTAAATCTGCACTTACCCCATTTAATTCCACGATATTTCTGAAGAAGATCGTGCTTCCTGTGTTAAATACGGGTATCTTAATAGGGGTTTAGAGCAATGAGTAAAAAGGAAAATAAATTAGCCAAACTACGTCTGTTTTAAAAGTAAAAACGAAATGTTTTAAGCGTGTAGCAATTTTTTTTCCAAGGATATATGGAAGAAATATTAAGAAGTTCGAACAATATCCCACTATAAACCAACATTTGTAACATACGATGGTGAATAGCTTTAATTTCTGATGTTATCAGTTATCTGTAAAGTTAAATTATTCGCTAATTTAATTTAGTAAGTTAGCGTTTGGCTTTGATCATGTTGTCTATTATAATTCAATTACAACATGTCATTTTTATACTTGAACTAGAAACACTGATTTTATGTTCATTTTATGATCTTAAGAACCAACAGCGATTATCACAGTCCACGAGAAGATAAATATAATGAATGTTCAGACTGAGGAAAAACTCCGGTAAATACCCTATCCAGATAATCTGACTTTGAAGTTACCTGACTTTCGAATGTCTAGATCATGGAAAAATTCTGGAAAATACCCTAATCAGGTTAAGTTGGCTCTGAATTTACCTGAAGCTACCTGGCTTTTGAATGTTTAGATCGCAGAAAAACTTCGGAAAACACTCCATCCAAATAACTTGGCTCTAAAGTTATCTGAAGTTTTCTAACTTCAGGATGTGTAGACCGAGGAAAAACTCCGGAAAACATTCTATCAAGGTAACATGGCTCTGCAGTTACCTGACTTTAGAGTGTCCAGATCGAGAAAAAACTCCGGAAATTACTCCACCGAGGAAGTTGACTCTTCACAGAAATGACCCCGTATCGAACAGTTGCCCAACAAGTTCTGATGCTTGAGACAGGAGAAACAGAATCTTTACAATGACTGCATCGACGACTCAGTTTGCATTATAATCCTTATTCGCTGCATGGTTCATTTCTACAAGTTCTAAGCCAGTATATGGCGCATTCAGAGTGTATATTGATGAACTGGGGAAAACAAAATAAAACAAAAAAGCTGCCTGAATACTTATGCATCACTAAAGGTAATGAATTCTTTTTCTTTATATAGTTATATTATGAAAATTGACAATTACAGGTGAAATTCAACGAACAAATCTTGTTGGCATAATTTACAGAGCTGGTAAATATATAATCTAATGTCTATTGATTATTAATATGGTAAATAAATTAAAGTATGTATTCCTAGATTTGTTTACTATTCCAATGAAAGAAATGCATGTCTTCGACGCTTTGGTTTGTGTGTATTCGAAAGTAAAATGAATGTAGTAAGGTTAAGGAAGTTTTCTGTTAATGTAATAGAGACTACTAACGGTCCGACATTAACGCTTTGAAATGAAAGAAATTTTAAGGTGATTAATTAATTGATTGTATTTTCAATGTTTCCAGGATAATGCAAGTTCATTTATGATGATTAATAATTTACATTGTTGTTGTACTTTCAAAACATTTCTTTAATAAAATGATTTTTGTGCTTGAATGCTCGTTAATAGGTTTGAAATCGGGTTGTGAAGGTGGTGATGACTTCATGGAATGATATTTGCTAGGTAGCCAGTGACAGAATTAGATTTATTGTGCACGAATTATAGCGTCATAAGAAGCGTGTTTTATGCTAGGCTTGCATAAAGAAATTATTTTATCCCCTCTATAAGGTTATTTATGTCTTTTATCTCTATTAGAGGGGAGGTTCGGAAATCTTCAACAGCAAGAGTTTTACTTCAAAGAGGACTAATTCTATTATTCAAACCTACCACTTGGGCCTAAGTAAAAGGAAAGTAATGTGATTATGCAGCTGAAATAATGATTGTCCCGGAGACTTACCCCCTTCTCTTATAAAAGGTGATATTCAGTATATATTTTATTTCCATTAACTTCATTTTTTAAATTTTTAGTTCAAAAATGCATTCTCTTTTAAGAAAATAAGTATTTCATAAAATGTTTATATCTGAATAAAATTTATTTTATTTCAAAGTTTAAATTTGTTGACGTGAAAAATAGTGAAAGCTTTACTTCACCCCAGGAGCCTTCAAATATGATGAATAACTTTATTAAATGTGCACATAAATTAAGAGTGAAGGTTGCAAAAGTCTTCATTGGAGCGTACCTTTTCTCAGATGTATGACGTTGATTTTAGTGCTCTGAAATGAGACATGATCAATTGAAACCCGTCCCGTCCCCATTGCTCGTTCAGCTGCTTGTACCATTGCGGTGGTAGGGATTGGGGAAAGAGACAGCTCTGTAGATCATCATACTCTGGTTTGCTGTGCTGTGCTGAGAACATATGGCTGCAACCCTTCAAGAGTGCATCAAAGAACTGTGATTCGGGAGTTGCGAGCAGAGTGGAATGAATTGTGTATGATAAGAAATGTGTATGATAAGAAATGTGTATATAAGGCAACAGTGAAGAATTGGGCATCCATTTTTTGGGGTAGGACGTCAGCAAACCGCAGGCCTGTCACGCCTTATGTTATATCTAAAATTTGTTGGCAATGAATTCTCCGAACTGAGACACACAGAACATGGGTTTGTTTCTGTAAGAAGACAAAGATGGTGATGGCTTTTCCCTATGCAATGTGACTCTACAGCGCTGATGTTGCGACTTTCATTTGTTCGGACCTCTCAAGACATTTGTTAAGGGCAAACGCTTCCGCAGCCATGATGACATCAAGGCTGCGATGCAGAACCCAGCAATCAAGATCCTTCTTTTTGGATGGTACCCGATTATACTTGGGGAAACGTGTTTGAATGCCCAGGTGAGTCTTTTCCTCACTTTTATTTCTTAAATGTTGTGTCTTCTGTTTTGTTTAGTTTGTAATTAATTTATTGATTTATATTATTAAATGGGTTCGGACGGATATCATATGACCATGTCTTGTTGTTGTTGTTATTGTTATTATTATTATTATTATTATTATTATTATTATTATTATTATTATTTGTGTTTAACACCCATTTTTACTGCTGAGGCATGACAGGCGGTGGATGCTGATGGTACATGAGATGAAATGATATATTGGGAAAGTATATATTTCTTTAAAAAAGAAGGAGTTGCAGGCCTAAGTGTATGGTACCTCATTTATGAGGACTAAGGAAAACCTGAAAAAAACAACCTCATTCAGGTAGGATGGTCCTGGCGGGAATCGAACCACCCGTTTACGAGTCCGTGCTGTAATGACCTCTGCTATCCCTGGCAGTCCCACGCCTTATATTTAGAGTGCACATCAATTCAGGATGTCTGGAACCTTCTGGGGAAAGCAGAACGACGAAAATCCTGGTTAACTTACTTTCTCGATTCTCTTTTTTTCCTGGGAAATGATATTAAAAATTAGTCATATTAAATAATATGTACTCTGTTGTGACAATTATTGCATAATAACCAGGTATTTAGAGAATTTACTTATTCCAGACAAATGTTGAAAGAAAAAATATCAAAGAAGAAGCGAATCAAGCAGGAAAAGTGTTTTAGAGTTGCCATACAGCATTTATGGTAATTACTGAATTGTAAATGAAAAAATCGTGCCCATTGAAGCAAATGTTTTAAAACTTCGTTATATATTAATGAAACATCATCAAGGGATTACAGCATTTAAAATTTCAATCACTTTTCGTTTCTTAAAACACTTAGTTTTTTCGTTGCGATTAAGTTAATTAATTATGCATAGTGACTTTAAAAGTAATATTCTATGAGTTTTACACAAACAAATGTGTGCTTTTTAGGTTATTTAAACACTCTTCATTTATGAAAGTAATATTTTATGATGTAAATCCGCTGGGCGTTTTGAACTAGCCTTAATGGAGCTAGTATAATGAACGTTTGATGTGTGAATTTATATTCCGGCTAAACCCGTTTAAATTAAGTTCTTACATGGGACTGAGGTGCTGACAGTCAAGCATAAAGTCCTCTTCAGAAATTAAATGGTTTTAAATTTATTTACTCGCGCATCATGCATCTGTAAACTTATTATTATATAGCAAATTGTTTATCAGTTTGGTTTAATAATTTATATGTTGTATATTTGGGATAATGCTTTGAAGATATATGAAAGAGTATTTTTAAATATTGGGCCAAAAGATATAGATGATACATTCTCAATATAAAACTCGCGGAAATGTAAAAAAAATATTTTAACAAAAATAAAATACGAAAGTTGTTAATAATATAACACGGTTTTTTTAAACGCTACTATAGAGGTTAATATTTTTGGAGATTATGTATCATCAATGGAGACCTCTCCAATGTTTAAATAAGAACGAGATTAAGTATGATTTTCCTTGTAATTTTTAATGTTATCTTTTGTCATTAGACGCGAATGCTGATTTGTTGGCAGCACTATATGTTTTGATGGACATATAGAGATTTCAACAAATGTTAGTGTTATTTTATTATTTCATATTGAATCAAACGAGAGTATTCTTTGCGAATATAGCTTCAAAGGAATCTTCTAGAAGCATTTTATTCCAACTTTTACAGGTAAATTGAAGAGACAAATAAAGTAGCATATTTTTGTAAAGGAGTCAATGCGAACAAAAATTGTTTTGAATGCAGAATCAGTAGAACAAGTTATGAATTTCAATTATCTGTACGTAGGCCTTGATAGTGATAATGATATAAATAATAACATTAGTAGGTTTCAGCATATATGTAGGAAAACAACATTGCCTAAAAAGTTAAAATAAGAAACAATTTTAAAATTCTATAGATCGAACACGGTCCCCATTGTTACGTACTGTTCCGAATGCAGGATATTTACAAAAGGGAATAAAAGTAGCTTAGAGAGAGTCTTCAGAATAGTGGCACATTTGAACTAATAGAAAAAAATATTGAAACATGCAAATATGAAATATATTTTTACTAAACAGCAAAACTGATGAATATCGAAATAATTGTTTTCAGCAAGCAAGCCGAATGCAAACATACACACCTTTTCATGGTTTACTGATGATTTGTTTTATTTAAGGACGCTCTTTAACATCTCAGGTCATCAGCGCTCCATTCAAATCAGGGCATAAAACGGCCGGTAAATTTTGCTCAGAGGCCTCTTTTTTCAGGCTTGAAGTTCTTTTTCGTGCCGTAAATGTACGACACGGGACTCACGGCTTTACTTCCCTTCTGAAGGAAGCCATACTTTGGATTTTTACGCCCGAAAAAATTAATCGGGTTTATCCCGTGACCTTGGGTTTAAAAGGCAAATATGGTTACCACTACACTACCAGGACCGGCTATGGCTTATTGCAATATAGACCCCAACGACATAGAAATATCGGTCAAAGGATGGATGAACAACTGTGAAGTCTTTACAAATAGTCATTGTCCTTGATGATTTTTTCAATACTGTTAAACTTCCGTTGTTCTTGCTGAGCGGACACTGATAATGTAAAAGATTAAATTATAAATTTGGAAAGAATTATTTTAAGCAAGGAAATGTTCCAGGCTTAAGTTTGCGGTACCTCCCCGGCATTTTCCATTTATGAGGACTGTGTTAAACCTCAATAAAGGACGGTCCTGGCTGGATTCGAACCCCAGACCTCCCGTCCACGAGTCCGCGCCTTAACGACCTCGGCCACCCCTGGCGGTCGGCCATTTTTGGCGACATTATTGATGATATTCGGAAAGTCTTAAAAACAATACCCTAAATAATAAATTTTAAATATATGTTCCAAATTTTTAAAATTTTGTTAAACTAATTCAAATTTAAAAAATTACTTTATTAACAAAAACACATTTACAAAATATTTGAAGTTTTAATTAATTATAAGCTTTCTAAAGCTTTAGCGTATTCTCTGGTTGGCTTACTTCTCTGGCATGTGAAAACTTTCATCGTATAGCTTTCTTTCTGATAGCTACTCTATCAGTACCCAACGAAAAATAATTAACTTTCTTTGTTTTTATGTAATAAAAGGAAGTGCAATTTAAATTATATAAATTTTTATGCCACTTCATTTACATTAAGATCTGTAATGTTTAGTTGCAAAAGTAGTTTATATGGGAAATTTCGTCTCTCTTTGATTCAGTTTATATAAATATTTAATTTGTATTTTTCATTATATTAAAATATATAGCTGCCGCTAATACGGCGTGCGCTTTCTAGAGGAACTCCACCAAATTGTTCGACTCCCCGCTAAATCATCCCGTAATCTTAGTAATGCTCACATCGAATGCAAGCACAGTACACGTTGTAACAAAAGAGTTGTTCTGTTGTTGGTACGCGCGTACTTAAGTAGTGCTACAATTTACTTCTTGTGCTCGAAGAGAGTTTATTGCAACATTTTCATCTTACTTAGTTTTATAATATTTTTACTCGTATGCTAAGCGCTAAGTATTTATAATTTGATGAGGGTTATTATATAGCAATATATATTCTCTATTTCTTTATTTTTTTTCGCTATTGAGAACTTAGCTGCCAAAGCCTCTGTGGAAAATGCGTAAATATATTTACATTCTTTTGCTATACCCACTAGGTTTCCTGGAGAGATATTGAATCGTAATGCTAAAACACCCGTTTCTTTGGTAATATGTTATGGACCCTTCATATGACTTCTTTGTTGGATATCGTAATAATGTGTAACGCAAAATGATAAGATCAGTTGTTTTGAATTCAATAAGTAAGGGCGTGAAAGTTAAATCTCTTAACAGGAATAATTGTGCGAGAAGGGAAGAAAGAAAGAGAAAGAAGAATATAGAGTAATTAAAAAATAAGTTTCCAGTTTTAAATGGCTGAATCTTCTGTACATATTTGCAGGGTTCCTTATAAATACAACTCTACTTTAGATGAACTATGTCCCCCCTCCCAGCCGTACATAATTGTTAAACTTTTATTTCTATGGTAACTGTGGCACGCTGCTAAATTGTAATTGAGAATATTGAAGCAGTTTTCGAGCAGTATTTATCTCATTCAATGCACTTGAGTGCAAGACAATATCCCTAAGCAATGAGAAAATGTCGAACCTTCCTGGATTGAGAAATGAACCGTGTTCTGTAAACTTGTGATCAAATGTGAGAAAACCGGTGCAGTTACCGTAAAAAGCAATTCGGTTGACCGAAATTAGTAGAAAACGCCCTAGTTTTACAAGTTCGGGAAGCTCTGTATTTACTGTTAGTAGTGCTAATAAAGTTGCAAAGCGTTTGGAGCTGAGTTATTCAACAGTGTGACGAGTTCTGAGAAGACCGCTTCGGCTTTACCCCTATAAAATGAAAATGCGTTTTGTACTCGGAGAATAAGATAAGCAAAAGTTAACAGAAATTTAGAATTGCGTTGAATGCATGGACAGGCGAGGCACATTTCGAATTAAATGTAACTGTTATCAGGATAAGGGCGGTAAGTAATCCAAATCCAAGGACATGATGTAAAATTACAGTCGAGTGATTTTGTGTCACATTTTATAATGGGACTTTAATTCTATGAAGAAATATAAAATGGACAAAAGAAAACAGTACGGTAAACAGGAAGTGGATTATCATATGTTGTAACACTTTGTAATACCAGAATCAAAATATCGAAAACTTTATTTATGCAAGACGGCGCTCCTCCTCATGATTGGTGATCAATAATCATTTTCTGATCTGTTGGCCTCCAGACATGAATTCGGTTTATTACCTCAAAGAAAGGGTATTGCCGGATTAGTGCTGTTTATAGCATAGAAAAACACTAATTCTTATTGAAAACACGATGATGATGATGATGATGATGATAATATTTGAACAATTTCTTATTTATGTTTTTATAATACTTTTATTTATTCTTGTTACAATGCAATGTAATTTCTTTATGAACAAATTGGCGTTTTTATTTTTGCTGAATCTTAATATTTGCCAAAATTAGGTAATTTGAAATTAGTAACTGACTTTAGAATAGACTGATATTTCTATGTCGGATACAAGAGTAAGGTAAACACTTTTAAATGCATAACGAAATGTTGTAGCAGTGCGTTTTTCTAGCCTTTTTCAGATCGATCAAAGAATTTTTTTCTTCTTTTCGGAGTGGGAAGAAGAGCCCCAAGATATATGGATGTTTCTAGAAACAGAAACAGGAGGATGCAGGGAAATTTGTCCTTCTAAAGTTCAAAGAGAAGTTCGTTGTAAGCTCATTTTGGAAAGTGGTGGACGTAATTTAAAGATATACCTTCACGATCTATTTGCTTCAAAATTCTGCTGAGAGAAATAGAGTAATAGAAAAAAAAAATAATAAAAATAAAATTCTTAAAAATGGAAAATAAAGGAAGAGAGGGAACTATACAAACTGTCAAAAAAATTCAAACAAATGTGAAATCTGGCATTTGTATAACAAAAACGTTCCTCACCACTTCATTATTTCCAGAATGAGATCTACAGTCTGTATTTAACAAATTGTGAATTTAGTGTGAAGCAACTCTATGAAAATGTATGGCATATTATTTTGTTTGGAAAATGTTTAACTATATTTAAAATGTGTATTATTTTTGCTATTTGTTTGGAAAAATCATATTTTTCAATACTTATGCTTTTTAAATTACGTAGAAAACACTTTTAACCCCTTCAAAACGTAATTATTATCATAATTACCTCACTGTATTCGTGTAAAAGAACAGTATTTTTTAAACATGACATACTACGTATGGATGAATGTGTTTAACGCCCGTTTTTACTGTTGAGGCAGCACAGGCAGTGGACACATGAGATGAAATTATATATTGAGAAAGAATGTTTTTTAAAGAAAGGAATCGTTCTGGGCCAAAGTTTAAGGTACCTTCCCGGCATTTGCCATTTATGAGGACTGAGGAAAACCTGGAAAAAATCTCAGTCAGGGAGGACGGTCCTGGTGATTCCAACCCCTCTCGCTCACGACCTTGGCCACCCGTGGCGGCTTTGTGTGGTATGACATGTTACTTTTTCCTATAAAGTTCTCTGGAAAAGCAGCTCATAATATGGAGTTCTTTTATCATTTTTATATTAAGAAAATATAATTTTTATTTTATACATTAGGTTCTGGTTGATTAGTGTAATTAGTGCACTATTACTATGAAAAATTTAACTCTAATTATCTGAAAATAGAACTTTAGAGTATGTGTCATTAATTATTACAGCCCTGTCTTCAATTTTATTTCTGTGTTGTAGTTGCACTATATTTCTTAATAAAGTTTAAATAGTACAGAACTTGCAGTAATTTTATATTGAGATCCACTGATTCTCAATTTAAAATATCAACAATACTTTGAAACCTGTAGGCAGTTGGTAGTAATTGCTTATGCAGAATGCGCATCTGGAATGCTTACGAATTTCAACTTTTAAATTAAACGACATAAATAAGGAACTGCCTTTATTGTTGTATAAACAGAGAATAGTCGGAGATTTAATAGAGTGGAGAGGATCCTACTGTTTCTGTGGGGAACCTTATTAGCTGCAGCTTGTCATGCTGGAGACAGAAAAACCGCAGGGGTACTTTTGTGTCGTAAAGCTGCGTGCACTTTCCAGAAGAATGCACGTTCTCACGTGCCCTACGCTACCATTTCATGAACAATGAATGAAATACCACGCTCAATTAAATGTGCAGCACAGGTTCTGTTTCGTTAATTACTCTACCTAGCCAGTGAAGCGTGTTTGACATATGTCATGTTAATTGATAGTGCACGGCGTCCTGTGTTTGATTCCCAGTGACACGCTGCCATAGCTCTAAGCGGAACGGTCGATTTTTTTAATATGTTTCTATTAAACTTTAACTCTCTTGGATTTATGGAAGAATAGTGGAGAATATTACATGCACAATGTACTACTTAGAAATAGATATAGGAGGTAGATGAAAGAAAGAAAGAAGGAAGGAAAGAAAGAAGGAAGGAAGTAAGGAAGAAAGAAAGAAAGAAAGAAAGAAAGAAAGAAAGAACGAAAGAAAGAAAGAAAAAAAGATTACAGGTTTAAGGAAATAATATAGAATCTTAAACTTTAATTTATATACCTTCAATAACAAAAATGTAACGGTATTTCGTCATGTTTAAATTTGAATACTCGTAGTGTTATAGTAAATACTACAATTTTTGTTTGGCAGTCATGTTTTCTTCTCTTATTTCTGTTTTTTGTTATTTCCGAGCTTTAGAAATAGTTGATTATTCTAACTTTGTTTTAATAGCGTGCCTTATGATTCTTTCAAGATAAGAAATTATAATGTTTTTTTTTTTTTTTCAATTATCTGATTGGTCTAATTCGCACTAAGGCTTTAGACTTTAAACTTTAAGCAGAATATACTTTTACCAAATAGAAAATATGGCATTGATGAGTGCTACTAAATGCTTGAAAAACCAAAAACTTCTTCTAGCGTTTTATATAAATGAAAATGGGCACGAATGACGAGAATGATTGAAAACAATTTCTTATCCTTAATTTTCCTACTAGACTTTCTGTTGTGGAAAATACTATCGAGTCAATCCTGGTAGCTAGTAGTAGCCATAATTTCCTTGTATATTCAAGATCGCCCGGTAAAAGTCGACGGATTTTTAGAGCGTAAAAATTGAAAATATGACATCCTTCGGAAAGGAAGTAAAGCTATTGGTCCTGTGTCCTAGATTTACGGTACGTAAAAAAATCTGAAGCCTGAAAAAAGAGGTCTGAGCAAAATTTATCGGCCGTTTCAGCCCCTGAATTGAATGGGACGCTAATGACCAGAAATGATAAAGAGCGTACTTAACCTTCCTAGTACCGTTGGGGCCAAAATTACCCCAAAAGCAAATTTGGAACAAAAATCTCGATGTTTTTAAATTATGACTTTTTTTAAATTTAAATTTTCAAAAATTATGACTTTATCCTTCTGAGTCAACTGTATCCAATGATGTTTTATTAACTTTTATATTTTCAGCTTATTGAAATATATTCATTGTATTTGCACCGGGCACCATTGGAGTCTATACAACTCCATTCAAAATTGGCTTTTTTCTTTGTATTTAACATAATGAAAATTCTAATGCTACTCTTACTTTGAATACGAAACACGTGCAACAGTGAAAATAGATTTCCCGCTTATTTCGTACCCATTATTAAGGTTTGTTGCAGCAGTTGTTTCCGTGTGTTGTAGAATTACATTATGAGTAGAAAACGTTTGAGTAGCCAGAAATAGAAGCAATTTTGAATGAAGTAGAGAAATATAGTGAAGGAACATTAATGGCGATGAAGTGATCGATGCTATTATAACCGAAGACAGTGAATTTGGTGATTATGTGGAGTTTTAGAAACTACCTACTTACTGTTCCTGAAGTAGATGACATCTCAAAATTTGAATGTTTCATATAATTACTTGAGGGGGCGGAGGGCAAAACGTGGACGATGCCACCTGTGTGAACGTTTTATGGACAGAAAACATCCATAAAAGTGTATAAAATGTTCTTCTTTCCATAAATAACATTAAGTTGCTTTATTTCAAATATAAGGGGTTTAAAATGAAGGAAGAAAGACAAAGTGCTAAAATATGTTTATATACATAGATATGCAGTTTTCAAGGTAAAAACACGTATTTTTACTTCTGTTCATGCAATAATGCCAATATATCACATGTAAATTATTTGGGGTCTTTATGATCCCAGTGGTACTCAATGTAACAAATAAAATCTGGTTATAGGAAGGTTAAATGAACCAAATAAATAAACATACATTTGACTAGTAAAAATGCTTAATTTCAGATATACGTTAGAGTACATGATGTTATGCTCTCTGTTTCCGTAGTATGTATTTCCTTACAGAAACGAAATTGCTAAATAGACAGTTGTAAATTTGTTAGAAACTGGCCGCACTCAAATGCTCACCGTCATCTAGACATATATATATATATATATATAGTATTCTGGGTTCCTGGTTGAAAGGCGTACTTTTGCTTGTTTGAATATATAGGTTATATTGAGTGTTCAAAAAAAGTTACTCTTATGTTTATGCAACCATCTAGACAGTCTGTTATAAAATGTTTATGAATAGTTAAATTATATAAACAGCAAACAAATGAAAAGTACTAGAGCTAGCAAAATTTATGGATAATAGCAAAACTTTAAAAATGTAGCTCTTTTCGTTTTGGAATAAATTATTTTCTATTTCAAACAAGTCCTTCTACCGTTTCAGAAGTTGTCGGTTTCATTCAAGGTGTAATTAATTTTATTTTGGCATGGCCATCCATATACTTCATTTATAAGAGAATAAGAACATCTCTTATTTGTCTCCCATTATCGCTTAACGCTGCACAATGGCCCATGTTTGTAATTCAGGGAGCTTGTAAGCCTTTCTTGCTATAGATATTATTTATGACAACAAAAGGAAATTCTTTATGCACATTTTTCATATTCCTTTGTTGAAAAGAAGCAAATTGAAATAATAGCCACTGAAGAATAAAGGGCACCTAAAGAAAGAGTAAAACCTATATTATGACGTGCTTCTGTCCAAGAAGGAGGTCTATAATCTCTCAATAGCAAGAGAAACAGTGCGGAAATAGAAGACAAGTAAAACGGAAACCACATATAAATTTAAAAAAATATTTTCTTTCCATACCATGATGTAGAAATTTCAGTGCACACCCTAGAAAAAATAAGAAGAAAACATAAATTTAAAAGAGGGATACTAAAATTATCGATGAGACGATATAAATTTTTACAAAGTAATGTTCAATGTGACAATGTTACTACTTCAGTGTTTTGGTATGCAAACAAGAAGGAAAACTATTTTTTTTAAATTTGATAAACGAAAAGCACAATAAAAAGCATAGAAAAAAGGCAAGTGAAACTTTGTGAAACTCACAAATAATTTCTTAAATAACATGGAAGTACTTTAACTTTTATTGTGACAGTTCCTGGTATATAAGCTAAAAAAAAGATTAGATTGATGAAAGATTGATTACAAGGTATATTTCCAGAATCTATAAAGAAATAACAAATAACACCCTCTCTAGCTTAAGTACAGCCTTGCATTCGGACATCGAGAAGCTCTAAGCAATCCGCAACTGTGTGGAGTATTGCTTGGCGGCAACCCATCCCACTTACACAGCTCTCCCACAGGTGGTAGAGGGTGGACACCTTCACTGTAACTTGAACTGTTTTGACTCACCATGCTCTTCGTTCAAAGTGAATCTACTAAGAGGAGCAAATATTTCATGTGTATCGAAAGTGATCAGACGCATGAGATTTTGAAACATTTTAAGACGCCTTCTGGACGCCTTCTTAGATAAGAATTGACAATAAAAAGACAGGGTTCTTCTTTCTCAAAGAAAGGATAAGGAACTAACCAGTTGGTTTGCCTTGCTTGATTTTCACTTTGCATAAATTACTTTCGATTCATAAAAAAACCTAGAGAGGTCGTTAAATTGCCAGCAGTGAGGTTGGGAAACCCAAACATTTGGATATATCCCTGGATATAGTTTTCTTATACACCAACGTTGTTCTTGTTCTCTTCCTGAAACGCTTTATACATAAACACTTGACATACTCTTCACCATATTATTTTTTCTCGAATTTTCTCAAACGAAATTGTTTTCCAAAGGATGAAACAGCGGTGGCAGCCGTTTATTTCTTTGTACATTAAAATCACGGATCTCGAGTAAGGCGATAAGGCTTACGCATGGTTCCACATAACTGTGATGCCAAAGATCAGAAAATGGAGAAGTTTCCGGAGTGAGAAACACATTTTTTTTCCTTGATGTGATTTTACAATACCTTAGAAATTGCACACAGGTTGAACTCCTGTGTCGGGAAAGCTTAGCTGTTGTAGCCAACTGCCATTTCCTGGTTGTCCGTAAAAAGATGCAATGTAACACCTTATTTTGGGTGTTAAGCAGAGAGATGACATGTTTTATGAAACTAGGATTAGCCGAGGTTGTGATGATGATGATGATGATGATGATGATGATGATGATGATGATGATGATGATGATGATGTCAGTAAAAGGTTTAACAACCGATTTTTGTTAGGAAAAGGCTTGTTTAAATAGTGACCACGTGTGTGTTAGAGGAGCAGTAGAAGAACTGAGAGACTACAAAGACTTTGGCGCTAGCAGCATCTGCGAAGTACGAACTAGAGTGCTCACGCCAATACCAATAGTGGTATTACTGGCGGAGGCGCTGACTTCTAACGTAAGCGGCAAAAATACAACTTCAAATGCATGAAATAACTAATTACATGTAATGGTATATAATTACTGAGGTAAACTGCTTCACAAATCATAATACATGGAAGATAATAATCACTTGTAAAGTAATGAAATAATTAAGATAGCATAGAAAATGTGTATAACATAATCAAGAATATAAATATATCATATAAATATAATAAATAAAAATGCATGTTAATGTTCTTATTTATATTATATGCACTTCATTTATTTATGCTTTTATAATTTTGGTATACTTTTCTACAATATTCTGCAATTTGCGTCCTCTTCTGAGCTTTACTTTCTGATCAGAGATTTCATCTTAAAGTGGAGTTCTGACATAGAAAATAATGCATCGTTTGAAGGAAATTTGGTTTTGGCCATGTAGGATTTGCATCAGTCCATGATATTATAGTGAGCCTACACTAGCGAAAATCGCACAAATCTTCCTCCAGTTTTGTAACGTTTACATGACCCTCAGGTGTAGAGTGCAGCAGTGTTCTGCATATAGAGAAAGCCAACGTAAAATCACTTATATAACTAACAAAAGGATTATCATCTTTGTATTTTTTCTTTTCACTGGCTGATCAAATTTTATTCGGATTTTACCGCAACTCGGTTTGAACGAATGGCATCACTATTGCACAGCGAGTTTCTACTGTGAAATCATTACTTCTAAGAATTCTCTGTGGAGGGCGAGAGTACGCCTGGGAAAGGGAGAGAGAAAGAAAGAGAAGGGCTATTGCCACATCGTAATTAAGCCAGTTTGCTTACAAAATACGGTCATATTAGTTCTTTAGTCACTCTCTAAGTTGCATGGTATCGTATTCTCGAAGCCGGCATCCTTTCACTGCCAGGTACTTCGACTAGAAATCACGTATTCCATTCAAACTGAGTCGCAGTAACCGAATTAATTTGATCACGCGTTATATTCCGTAAGCGTTTCTAATGGTTCTGTCCTTTCTTTTTGTCGAGGTGTATCGGTATGTATTTCTTCTGTCTGCTTTATTAATATATCTTTTTATCTTCATAACTCTGTTCAGTAATTCATAATTGAGCCTTCCTCTATTTTCGACAGCTATGTTTAATACACTATGATATTCAGCATCAACATTTGTCTTTGACATGAAGAGAGCATGGACTCCATAGCTGCTTCTGTTATATACAATTACGAAATTGTTGATTCTGCTGAATGTAATTCTTCCTCTTTTGTTTCATTTTCCTATTCCAAAATTGCATTTTTGTCCCTCATATTCTCTGTTTTAAGAATTAATGTTGTAATCCAGTGATATGTCCTACATATTGCCGCTCTCGTGTTGCAAAAGTTTCTCCGTTGTCTGGTTGTGTTTCTGAGATCCTTCAGGGCTATTTTTGTATAATATGAAAGGAAATTCCAACGAGTCACTTTATCTTGTTTAGACTTGTGTCACCTATTCAACCCAGACAGTTCTATAAAATCACCATCATCGAAAATAAAAAAATATTCATGACTTACTAATGAAAAAATCGTACACAAATGAGTCCAAGTTTTCGGTGTTTCTCCATCGCAGGGATATCTACGGAAATTAATAACTGTGTTATCTGCCTTACTCTTGTTCTTGCAGCGCGCAATGGCATAAGCGATGAGGTCAAACAATAAAATGGAAGTGCCGACTTTCCTTCAGTGAAACACTTAGCCACACTTGGTCCTAACCATCTTAAGATTAAAATAACGTAAGTAAGACTTTTAATTAGTTATTTATCATGAAAATAATCTCATTACTTTCTCATATGTGTTGTCTCTTGCAATGAGACAAAATGCTTACAAATGCGCAGTATATAAGAACGATATTGAACGCCGTAAAAGAGATCAAGCTTACGGGCAAGTAGATCTTATATGGCATGGCAATTTCTGTAACTTTTTGGACTCCAGTGCTACAAGAAATCATTATCTGCTATTTTATGTTGCTGTTCTGTAACATACTCTTAGACATTAATTTAAACGTGAGATTACCTCTGTCTGCAATTAATTTGTATGCCATAAACTTTTACTAAGAGAAAATGCCTGTATATTTTTTAAGTGTGTAAAATGTAAATTTGAAACCGTTTGTAATTAAGTAGGTCTATACAATTGGTAGAATAAAAGTATAAGATGGACCGAAATGCTTTATACTCATAAGAGAATACATTTACTGAAACTTCAATAAAATTAGTTTGAATATAAATATAATCCAGTAGTTATATTTAACTGTAAAATAGTAATTCAGTTATCTATTAACCCTATATACGAGAAATATCGTAGGCATAATACGAAATACATAAGTATATAAGCAGAAAGGTGGTTTGAATACATCATTTCAAATTAGTATTCCATCTATAGATCACGCCTTTTCTTGGGACCCCTAAAATTTATTTGCGTATATATAGTAACAAAATACAAAAACATATGCATGGTGTTTCTAAAAATTACATCAACACGTTAAACTTTCAAAAAATACTAGTTATTTACAAATCATAATAAAATATAACATTAATTTTTGCATTATAAAAATGACACATGAGTCTTCCACAAATAATATTAGATGTGAAAGACTTTGTAGATTGTAAAAGAATATTAAAAATTACTAATATATAAGAGCTGTAAATGTTAATACTAATAAGCATTTACTTTTTTTGTCATACTTCTTTTTCCTTTCTTCAGGCTCTTTTGTTTCCCTTCGAATACCTCATTACAATTCATCTGCGGTGTTTCAGAGCTTTCCATCCTTTTGACATGTCCAAAAAAAAAAAAAAAAATAGTCTTCTTGCTTTGAGCACTGCAGTAATATTCCATTTGAATTTCTTCAGATTTCCAACAGTGTTTCATATTCCTTCTAAAATATTTTTCGCTAAAATATAATTATTTTAATAATAACTAGTTTAATTGATGTCTAGCTAAACCACAGTACCATATTTTGATGTTGCTTATAATATCTATGAAGTTAAATGAAAATAAAAATTGAACACCATATTATTGCATTGTTTTTAGAAAAAAATAAGCTCTAAGTTCAGCATTTTGTGGTGCTAGACTAAGGTTCTTGTGTCGTCACGTCACGAACCTGGTGTTTATTTTTTTTATGATGGCTCATACTTTTTAAGTGTTCACTTTAAGCACATCTTAGACCAGGAAGAGGTACTGGAGAACTACGTAATTTTCCTGTATAATTTTAATGGAGGATGGTGAAATGGTATTCATAATCAGCGTATATCGGAAGTTTAGAATTCACCGGATGGTCAGTCACATGTATTATACTTTTATAGTCTTACTTTTAGCTTTATCATTCTTTTTCTTCTGACTGTTAAGATGTAGAGTTCGGTAGTCTAATATAGGTTTTCTCGAACTATGATCATTTGACCACAAACTGTCCTGAGATCTGCAGTCTAAAAGAGATTTGACTGTTTATAAAATCGATCACTAGCCCAAAATGATGCAAACACTCAAATGAATTAAATATCACACTTTCTCATCGAGCGTCAAAAAGAAACCGGATTTCCGTTTCCAATGTTTTCTTTCATGAAAACTTATGTTCATCACTATTTAAGGAGTTTACAAATTAATTGTAGAATGTATCTTTCGTGCCTTTATTTTTTAATTTATTAAGGTATAAGTAATACATATTCTTAAAAGAAATATATTAAAGAATTACATCATAATAAAATATTTATGTGTTTCTTACTTTAAAAAGATCACTTATATGTTTTTCTCTATTAATCCTAATAAAAAGTAAGATAATTCTAATTAATGCTACATTTATTTATTTATATACAACTAAAAGAACATAATGTGATTCCTTACAGTCAGGGCAAGAGTAGAGGGGTTTACAGAAGTTTTTAACTTAAAAAAGCTTTCCCCACTTAAAAATAGTTTCAGAAATGCTGTTATAATGCATGGAATACTCTAAAGTTCGTTGTTGCATCTCTAAATCTCAATTCCTTTACATTCAAGTGTCACGCGTTCATCTTAAAGTTTAAACAAACTTAATTTATGTACAATATATACATAGATATATTTCTTGTAACCGCTTCATTATGGATGGCGATATCAACGTATATTGATCTTCCTGACTTTAGTAATGTTCATTCCTTTTAAATAATCTATAGTTAAAGCTTTGAACAGTATGAGGAAAAATAAGAAAAAAGAATATGTTTTATCTCGTATACCGACGTGTGTGATGGACAATTGCTATATTTTATGGCTATCATAAGCAGAAAAGAATTTCCAAAATAAAAGGTAAAGCTTTGAGGAGATTAAACGCTGTGTGTTCTCTGCTTGTGCGGTTACCAGACATGGTGCGTAACAAACAAGCCATGAACGCTCAGAGGAAAGTGGAGCGGAAGGTGCTAGGTGTCTCACTTCGAGACATGTGTACATGACAAACCTGAAAGACTAAGGAGGAAGGCCACTCTTTCAAATTGAAAGGGGGTGGCCACGTCGCGAGGCTTTAGGAGAGCTTAAGAGGTCACGATATGGGGTCCTTACACCGGAAAGAGAAGAAAAGACAAGTCTTCGATGGTCTGACCTCTTCAAAACCATAGCACAACCAAGAATTAGCAAGAAATAGGACCATGAAGAGACTCAATAGAGCAAAGTTGAAGAAGTTACATAGGCATTAATAGTAACATAATTATATGCAAAATAAATTTAGTTATATTAACTTTTGGCGTAATAAACTTGAAATGCGGTGCATCATCATGTCAACAAAACGTTACCAAATTTTTGGAAAATGATGCAATCCATCTGCAGCATCATTTCTGAGTATTTCTTTCTCACTGATCGATCTAAGCTCTTTAGGTGTTAATTCTTGATTGAACGTAGAGGTTCTTTGATCTTCGAAAACAAGCCATAATCACAAGGTTTTATGAAGGAAGGTTACATCTTCTTGCTCATATCGCTCCAGATATTGCTGTTTCCATTCGCTGCCACTTTCAGACTGTGCTGAACCCAGCGCGCACAAATTCTCCTCATTTTCAGCTTCTTTACTAAAATTTAATGAACAGGCGATGCTACAATTTCAAGTTCCCTAGAAATTATCACACATGCTCAGCGCCTGTCTTTTTCCATGAAGCCCTTACGGACCCAACATGGTAATCGTCCTTGCAACGACATGTCTACCAGCGCGCGGTCTGTGTTCACTGTTTTCTCTTCCTTGATGAAATTCTTTCATCCATCGCGCATATATAGAGAGTTCTCTCCTATAAGCTTCTTTTAATGTCTCAAAGAAATAAATTGTACTTTTTTTTTATCTTGCAACTCGAATTTTTCTGAAACACCTTTGTTCATGCCTATTAACCATATTTAGGGCGGTATTACTTACTGCAAAATAGAAACAGTCATTGTATTTACAAAATATGGTTACTTCGAGACTTTCAATATTATGGATCAATGAATCAATTGTTATTCTATAGCATATTACTAGATTCTAATGACTGATTTACACATTGTTGCAATTATTTTTCGAATACCCTAGTATATAATATATATATATATATATACTCAGACTGTACAGGTGAAGTGGAGGGTATTTGTAAATAGTCTGTATAGGTACTAAATTAGTAGTTTAGGCCTAAACTACTAATATTAACCATTTGAATTTAGATACTCTTAGCACCTACAGATACTAGAAGGATAAGTTAGTTAGCTCCTTGCTTCAAGTGCCATATAGTGTGAAGTTAAGGTAATATTTGGACATAACAAGGCCGGTAATTTGATCGAGGTATAGAGTCCTTTAACGTGTCATTAATGCACGACACGGGATCATGGGCTTTAAGTCTCTATGGGAAGATTTGCTCTCAAGGTACCGGGAAACCTTATTCAGGTTTGAACCGCAAGTAAACATAATTAGAGCTATTTTAACCGTTCCATCTTATGTAGGAGTCCTTTGTCCTTCACAGGATTCGCTAGGTGTTCATTTCATTCCTATTCTAGAGGTTTGCGTATTTTCCAAAATGCAATACAATCTCGAAGACAAACGAACTTTTGAAAGTTTCATTCATTGTTGTAGGAAGATGTCTTGTGTAGAGAGATTATAGGTTTGAGAGAGTAGACCAGACTATGTATCAATAGCATTTGTTATCACTCCGATAAGAATTTGAAGAGAATGCTCCTATCTGTGATTTTTGTTTATTTTTATCAGAGAACAGCATCTCTGCTCAGCGGTCTTGAGTCTTCCTTTGGAAATTTTTCTCTTTGCTGAGGATACTTCAGTGTCTTTCTGCAAGGTTGAATTTCATTCAAATAACAAACAATTCTTAGAAGAATTTCTCTCCATGCTGTTTATAAAACATCACAAAGTTTGTACAAAGTACAAACCCTTTGAGGCAATGCTCTTTCTTTTATTCCTCGCATCTTCCTTCTGTAAGACGAGTATTTGCAAATCAAAAAGAACTCGGTGACTGAATTTTTTTTGGAAACTGATCTGGTCCAGGGAACTAGAGCTTGTAAGTTTTTGGACCAAAGTCACATAACGATTAATTTTCTCTTACCAGCTTCAATAAAACATTGGTTAAAGTTTAGTGATGTGAAATAACTTTTGTTTTAGATTATTCAGGTTGTCTCGCCGTTTTGTATTTTTCATATAGCTACATATTATTCCCCGAATAATCACTGAAACGATTGTTTAGCCTATCGGTATTCTAATGGAGCAATATGGTCTCTTAACATGCTATATACGGAAGTTCGTCGTGAAATTTTCTCGCGGGAACGCATTTTTTGTTTTGTTTTGTTTGTTTTTGTTTTATGTCGAAACACTTTCTATTTGGAGATAATTTGTCATTTGCTCTTATACAAGAATTCTAGCAAATGAACTATTTTCGATTTTTTTTTTATTTGTTGAGCTCTATACAAAATATAAAAGAAATAAAATTCTATAGGTTTTGGTCATATAGACCACAACAATGTTATGTACAACTATGCCATTATTAAGTTGACAAATAGCGAACTATAAAATCTGCTTCATTTCTTAACTTTTTTTTTTTTTTGCTTTGTTTATTTACAGACGCTCTTTAACATCTCAGGTCATCAGCGTCCCATTCAATTCAGGGCTTGAAACGGCTGACAAATTTTGCTCAGAGGCCTCTTCTTTCAGGCTTGAGGTTCTTTATCGTGCCGTAAATGTACGACATGGGACCCACGGCTTTACTTCCCTTGCGAAGGAAGCCATACTTAGGATTTTTACGCCCGAAAAAAATCCATCGGTCCTGGCCGGGTTTGAACCCGCGATCTTGGGTTTAGAAGGCAAGTATGGTTACCACTAGACCACCAGGGCCGACAAACTTCATTTCAATGGCCAGTATTCCCGCCTTCGAATGACCTTTTTAGTTAACACGTGAGTCTTATACCCCCTATTGGTTTGTAATGCAGTTATGCTATGGGCATATGTATTAATAACAATAAAATTCTATTTCTCTAGAGTACTTAATGATAAGAAAATATATAAATGACGATCTGTCATATTAATTGTATACGTGTCTTTGAAATAATATACCCATTTTTATTAGAATCAATTTCCTTTTAATATTTGCTACATTTATGTATTTATCTGTGATCTATATATTCCTAAACAATATCTGTGTTTTAAGATTGCATTATAAATGTGGCCGGCCGTTACGGTTTTTCTGTTCTAAATGCTGCCTACATTGACTGCACATAATTGGGGAAACAATATGCTCGTGTGAAAGGGTGCAAGAATACTATGTAACAAATAAACTTTGTTTTTACCATCATATGACCAAATTCAATCATCTGTATACAATGGTGGTTTGAAAAATTCTCGGAAAAATGTGCAAAATAATTCTTCTTTTTACATTGGTACGTCTGTCTTAGGCATTAATTTGAAATGTTGTGTATTTCATAAAATGAATGAAGTTGAGAATCGTGCAGTGTGCCATTGGATATGCTTACCAAATGTATGGATTTAAAACTTTATGGTGAATCTTCTCTTTCATTTTCAACAGTTCAAAATGTGCTGCTGAATTCCACCACAGGGGTACCAAATCTGAAAATGATCCAGCTGAAGGACGTCCAAATATATTATTATTATTATTATTATTATTATTATCATTATTAGATGAAGAACGAATTAAAGCTTGTGAAATTGCTGAAACTGTAGAAATTACAAATGAGGGGGTAGCTTATATTTTATATAAAGAATTGCTTTACTTATTTAAAATGGGGGCGACATTTTCTAACAGCAGACCAAACACTCCATTCATATGAAAATGTCGCAACTGTGTTTGGAGCGACATCAACTGTTTTGTGCGTCGGCGCATAGCTGTGAACTGTGAAATGAGATAGGGAACCACCTTAATACGTCAGAATCGAGATAGCAGTCAAAACAGTAGACAGTAGCACAGAAGACAAATTCGGTTCTATCTGCAGGAAAGCTTATTATTATTTTTTTTTTGAGTAGTGTTTAACGCCCGTTTTTACTACTGAGGCAGCACAGGAGGTGGACACTGATGATACATGAGATGAAATGATAAATTGGGAAAGGATATTTTTTTTTAAGGAAGAAAACGTTCCAGGCCTAAGTTTTAGGTACCTCCCCGGCATTTGCCAGTTATGAAAACTGAGGAAAACCTGGAAAAAAACCCAGTCAGGGAGGACGGTCCTGGTGGGATTCGAACCGCAGACCTCCCGCTCCGAGTCCGTGCCTTAACGACCTTGGCCACCCGTGGCGGTAGAAAAGCTTATGGCATCAGTCTTTTGAGACCTAAAGGATTTTTTCTAATTTATTATCTTCATGGGGGTGGAAAAACAACTGGAGAGAACTAGTTCAGCATTTTAAACCACTTATTTGAAATATTTTGTGAGAATATATAACGTTTAATCAAGACAATGCATCTGCTTACAAAGTGTTTAAAGTTGAGAAAATTGAGAGATTTGAAACATTAATAATTGTGGAGCACCCACTCTACAGCCCAGACTTAGCTTACAAAGCTAAAACTCTTGTCTGCGTTTTTCATCAAATCAAAAGTCGATTGCATCTGTAGAGGAGGATTTTACAGACTTTCCAGAAAAGCACTTCTAAAGCATCGCTGGAATAAATGTAAATTATTTGGAAAATAAAAATAATGTTTAATTAAAATTTGTTCCTTTATTGCTGGTGCGAGAATTTTTCCCACACATTTATATGAAGGCGAAAACAATCCATTTTCATTTTTGAGTGAAATTCGTTTATAGGAAATTTTCTCAGCCACAATAATTAGTTTTAACAATCATAGAGATTGCTGGTGAGAGAGAGGGAGACCGATATACCCTAAATCACTGGTTAATAATTAGCTGGTGCATTGATTTGGAAATCTAATCAGTCGGCGAGGGAATTTAATAATGAATAATGGCAAATCCTCACCCCTCTCATGTGCAGCTATCATAGAAAAGAATTACTATAATAAATAAATAAATAAATAAATAAATGGAACAGTAGGCATAAGTTCTGCAGGATACTTTTTCAAACAATTATGAAATAATTTATTCACGTTAAACATTTACTAAAATTGTTGAAATAAACCGTTATCCTTTTCAGTCTAGCCCTTATATTTAATTGATCTTTGGCATAAGTAATTATTATTTCTGACCGCAACCTCGCCCTTCATTTGTATCCGTAAGTAGTAGCTCAGGTGGGACAAAGTAAAACCACAAATTTCACAATGCAAGTTCGGTCAGCGCTGGGGGAACCCACTTTGTTGCTAGTTTGTCTGGATATTGTACTTTACTTTAACATCTCAAGATGTCGATAGAGAGATTAATAGAATTTGGCTCTTTTGTGCTATTACTCAGAGTTTTATGCTTTCGCTAGATATATTCAGTTATTGTTAAAGAATTCTATATTTGAATTTTTTAAATGTTTTATTTATTGTCTCTTGGACTGAATTCCTCCTCTCACAACGTCTGTAGACTGGGCATGAATTCTGTAGGTGTTAAGTCTGTACCCATGAATGAAATGATGGCGCAAATGAGCTCGGGGTCCTAGATGCCTTAAAGCTATCTGGCTTTCATCTACTCAGAGTAAATAAAATCTCCGAAAAAAGCTTACCAGGTTCGAACCCAGGATCTCCGAATTAACAGTCGTAAACGCTACCACTAGATCACGAAGTTGGTGCTGTGAGTTTTTGTAATGCCTATAACTTTTGGAGAAGAAGCTCTAGTCTATAAACGTCTGATTATTATGGTTTTAGCTCAAATGTTTCAGAAATGTTGCAACATAATGCGGTTTGCTCAGCATTAGATGTCATGTGTGTACTGATTCCTAAGTTTGGTTCAATTGAGTTAAAATAAACATTACCCTATATGTTTTTTGTGACGTGGATAGATCATTTTCTAGATACAGAAATGTTTTAAATATTATAACGGAGAACCTGGAAAAGGCATACTCTGTTTTAGAATTTATTTTCTATAGATATTCTATACACAGCGCCAAGATTTTTCCTATAAATTGTTAGTTGTGTATTTTATCATTCCCTAAATAAAAGTGTATTTTAAAGTTTAAATGCCTATATAACAGTTATTCTGTAAATTTCAAGGCTTTTTTGTATTCCTATTTTTTTCCTTAATTTTCGGTGCCTAACAGTAAACTTTCTACATATTGCACGTTATGAAAGGAGACATTTCTTTATTCACGTTATCTTATTATGCCCAGCACTAACGCTTCAAGAGGTCACACTGTGAGAAAAATTATCTTAAGCACATGTCATATGCTGAAAGAGAAGGGAAGTCTTGTTTTGTTATGCTCTACCCACCCCCCCAACTCGTAATAACTGCATTAAGCAAAATCACAATTTGTCTCCTTTCTTATCTGTTTTGCTTTTACTTTCTCTCTTTATATTAACATCACTTCCACCGGGTTATTGTTTATTATTTGTATGCAATTTGTATACTGTTCATCTTATTTTAATTTTTTTATCGCTTTGCCTGCATTGGTCCTTTCGCGACCTCTGTGGATTGGACGTGAACACTATAGGTGTTAAGTCTGTAGTCTTGAATGAAACGAATTAACGAGGCTTAAATGAGCTCGGAGTCCTTGGCATCTTAAGGATATCTAACATTCACCTTCTCAGGGTATGAAAAAACTCCGAAGAAAACCTTACCCAGACCGTCATCTCACTTTGTCATCGTAAATACATTATTACACCAGTCTCAGATTTCAAATGTTTTACTGCGGTGGTAAAATTCAGTTTAGAGGATTGTTTAACTCCAGTTTGTCGGAATGTGATTTTTGTAGATAAAACTCTCGTCATATTGAAGTAATTAAGTGTTGTTCTAAGGAAACTTTCTTATCTGCGCAATAAACTAAACAACGCCAATTGCTGAACACTCAGTTTCCAGACAGTTCATGATATCACATTAAACACTATCCAGAAGGAGATAAGGTTGATAAAAAATCGGAAAATAAATTGCGCTTTCAGGAAATTCGCTTTCCACGCTGAAACTGATCCTATTATCCTACAATGTGGATACATTTTCGCCGTTTTGAAATGTTGAGATCATATATAGGTAGTATAAAAACAAAGCAGTTTTTTCTGGACAGAACTTGCTGTTATTTCCATTGTTCTCATATTTTTGGGAGTTATCATTTAACTTGAAACATATTTCAATAAAAGAACTTACCAAGGGCTGCATAATAATTTTTTGGCAAATTAATACTAAATTTGAATTATTAAATGTTATTCCAATCGCTACGCTCTTTAGTTTGATAATTTTGAAGATGTGCGAAAGATCTGAATATGAAGATCACAATCATCTGGACCCTCAATCTTTATAAACCCGGGAACCCACTTTGAAAGACATTAAACATCACGTAATTCGAAAATTAAATTAGCAAACTCTAATAAAATTAAAATGAAAATTACTCCAATTAAGCAATATATGCTTTTATTAAAACATTACCATATCTGTGGGTTCCTAATGCTATCGGGAGATTCCGTGGCCCAGCAAAAGCCCCCTCAAGACTCACTCGTAGGTCGGGGTCCTATAAGTTGAGAAAGGCTGATCTAGAACTATCCAGCATTTGCGAAAACTCTTCATTCAAACAGGAGTATACAATTGCATTCTCTTAATCAATGTTTGCTTTAAACAGAAACTTCCCATTTTTCAAACCCCTTAAAACAACTGTGAGACAATTATAGAGGTGAAGTCTATTGGCAATGTGCTGTCATGGGTAAGCGCCCTCAGTATTAACCAATTAATTCTCCAAGTCTCACGCAAGTTTCTTTTGATGGCACAATAAGGACAATGATTATATTGAATGAAAATTTATAAATGTGAAGATGCACCACGCACTTTAATGAGAAATATTGTTCTCCCGGCAAATATTTACTTAACTATAGTAAAAGTGTGATATTTAGAGTAAGATTTAGAATATATGTTTCAAGAGCAATGTCTGTTATGTCTTAACACGATACGTCCATTTGTTAGCTCTTCGGTAAGAGATGTAAAAACACTCCCACTATAATAATTATGATGTGGTTTTAAGTAAATAAGCTTAACTCCCTAGGGAAGTATGTTAAGCAAGAAACAATCAAATGTATGTAAACAATTTAAATAGCACATAGTAACAAACAATAGAATACTAAAACTCGACATATTAAGTCAAAATAAAAAGCTATTACGTCATTACTTAGAATGTGAGAGTGAAACAGTCGTTGCAAACTATTTGTGTGTTAAGCAGAGTTGAACAGTTTCGGACCCTGTTGCTAGCCCAAGTTAACTACTTACCTCCTTATAACTCTTTTTATACTAAAACACTGTTGTAAGCTCTATAGTAAAGGTTTAACATATAGCATAATAATTTTGTTGTAACGGACCTGTATAATATATTTCTGAGTTATGACTGTGTATAGAATCTCAGCCTGCATCTCCGAAACTCGTTATATATTTTTTACTTTTTACATTTCAACACATTCATATTTTAAAATATTTGCTCTACATTTAGGCAATTCAGGTATATAATTTAGTATCAAGATATTTTAAAAGTATTTCAGCAGCAGAAATAAATAATTATAAGTTAATTAAGTGCAGACATTTACTCTATGCTTAATCTTTCGTGGAATAATTTATGTAATGTACATAATTAAAAATATAATTTGAATTAAATTTCAACTAAAAATTTTAGAGAATGGTGAAGGTGTACTGTGTCGAATTTCTTTCACGGTTTAGGCGTTTTGCAGCAACCATAATATTATCAGAATGCTTCTCCATTTAAGTAAATAGGAAATAATTAAAAATAATGCTGTGTAAAATAGAAAAGGTGTTGACAGAACTGCTTCTTACTTAATGTTCGTCTAAATTACGGAAAATTAAACACAAATACTATTTTACCTCCCTCTTTGCTTTAAGAAATAATGAGGAATGATATAGTCACCCTCTTATTTATTTTAAAACACAAAAAATATTTTAATATTACAGTAGATTTAAAAATTATGGTAAAATTAAAAAAAAATCACATTAAGTAAAACGTTATAGGTATTACAGATAATATTTTATAGATAATTCATGAGTGTTAAAGCCGATAAGGAAACAAATTAAAAGATTTACAGTATATTTGCTGAAGTACGGCTTTGAAACATAGGAATTAAAAAAAAAAAACATATAAATTTACACGTTATATCTGACCCTAAGATTAAATTAATTTTCTTTTGAATTTTTGGCACTACTTCATGTTGAGCGAGGAAGTTGTTTTTTCAGTTACACTGAGTCATTATAGTATAATTCACTCAAATTGCTTTAGAGGAGAATGCATGTGCGTTAAGCAATTCAGAATTCACCCAAAACATTGTTCATCTTTGCACTGAGTTTAAAATGAACGCTAAAGTAATTTTATAAAATTTTAAAAACATGTATTACATTTTAGGATCAATAAATATAATGAAAGAGTGTAGCAATGCATTCTTTGAGAAGATATAAGCCTTGCTTACGTTGTTTAGAATTTGCATGCCACTAGGTCATAATAATAAATATAATGAAAAAAATGTGGACACCTATAAGTATAAAATGTTTTGAAAGGAGAACATTTAAACCAACCCAGAACCTCGGCAAGTCTCTAATTTCTCATTATCAAATTACAAGATTTTTGGGAGCACCGAAGCACAGTGGCCAATTTAGATGATATAGCATGGTTTTTCAGTGACATGCACGTTAACACTGCTAGTATTTTGTTGTGTTTACGATTTTAAAATAAGAGCGCGTTATGAAATGTTATCATAGGATATTTACATCTCTTGAACTGTATAACTAGAGACCACAGATAGAAATTTTCTAGTTTTAAGGCATCTCTTTGGCCTTTCGACGCATTATTTTAAAGCATTGCTTTGAAATCTACTAGGCAAGTCTTTTGAAATTAATTATGGTTTTGTATATTAATATATATTATTAATTAGTTATAATTTGGAATATGCATAAAAAGTTTTTCTTGCAGAGTTTTAAGTTGAACACGCAGCCGCACAAGTCTCTTAAAATGTTATGGAAGCATGGGAAGAAGGAAGCACTTAGAACACAGTTCATCGTTCATTCGAAAAGCTTCGAGCAGGGAATTTCATCCTTGAAGATGATGAAAGTGAAGAACACCGTGCAAAGATGATCAACTCAGACTTGCATCTTCAGAGAGAACAGAAGAAGTGAAAAACCGATAAAGAGAGGTCTGTCTTTGCATAACAAAAAGTATCCGTTTGTGAATCTTATTCTGAATTGTGAACTCTCTACAACTGCAAATAATGACTGAATTTGAAGAAGCTGAAAACACCTCGCAAAACAAAATTACATCTGCTGCTGGTTTAAAACACCACAGTCTTCTGCACCGAGGCGAAATAATTGCATCAAAAAAGTGATTTAATGAAATTGATGGGCAGATGGAAGGAAAACAGCCAGCACTAGTCAACAGAAAACGCCTGGCTACACATATCAGAAAGACTGACTGCGAAACTTGACATCATCCCGCATGTTAACTCAATCTTTCAGTAATTGAGTTTCACTCATTCAAACACCGGACAGTTACCCAAAAAATAATGTCTTTAGCAACCAAGACGTTGAGACTGCATTATCGTCTCTAGAAGTCACACTTTTTATCACAATTACATAAACTGGTTACAAATTGGCAAACATGTTGATGGTGGTTATTTTGATTAATAAAGTTAAATTTGAATTTATGGATTTTTAATTGAAGTTTTAATCATGAAAATTCCATTAGTTCTCAAACAATCTAATGTTAATAAACCAATTTTCAGAATTTTGAATTCAAATTTTTTTTTGTTTTATATCCCCTTTATAAAGCTTTTTCTCTACTTATAGTAAATTTATAGGTACTATTAAATTAAAGTAAATGAAACAAATTAAATTAATAGCATCTTTTTTAAGGATTAAATACAAAAGAAGCTCTTAATATTCCTAATGTTTTGCCAAAATATGGAGAAATGATACTTCTGTCAAGAGTATATAAATAGATAACAGTTAAAAACGACATTTCTCCTGTTAAAAATTGAGTTGTGGAACTTACGGAAGCTGTGACAAATGTTTATCACCTGGAAACCACAACACAGTAAGAAATATTCACAACTAATGACGTTCTTAATGTCATAAATTTAAAATGTAGGTAATGCAGAAAAGTTTCTTCAATTGGGAAAATGTTGCATGTTCAGTACCTAAAGAAATACAAATATGATGATAAATGGCTTATCACACCTACTGTCTCTAATCATTGCAAGGGAATTAACATTATGAGCAAAGTTAATAAAGCATACATCAAAGCGGTTAAGATTTATCTACTTAGCAAGCATGCAGGTTATGCAAGTATTGAAGCATGGACGAGCATTCAAAAGAACTTAAAAATCCACGTAATTACTTAAGAAATGAACATGACTTCAAAATTAAGGCTGGAATTGATGTGGGATAAATATCAGAACCATAGAAAATATTTTGCCCACAGCGGCCATTCTCTTACCTTGAGAATTTAAAAAAACAATGTAAACAAAGTGACTTAGTTTTGAGTACATGCTACAAAATTGTTATTAACTCTTTGTTCGTTCTATTACTTGTAATGTGCTGATTTATTTGATATTTATTTTTCTGTCATTGTGATAACACCCATTAACAAATACAAATTAATTAATTGATAGATTCATTTTTTACATTTTAAACATCTAGGGGTTACCAAATAGCCATAATTCCCACTATTTTAAAAAATATATTTCAGTCAAGTTTCATACATTTCATTCGTATTATTATGCTTTCCAGTTGCTCATGAATGTTAGGGCTTCATTTGTAGAAAACTAATTTTACAAACATGCAGTCAAAAAACAATAAGGAAGAAAAGAAAAGCAAATGGGCAGTTTTTTTTTTTTTTTTTTTTTTTTTTTGTCTAAGAGTATATCCGTCGTTTTAACGGTAGGCATTAACTATAAATATACCAAATGTGATCGTATTTTAGTGGCATGTGGAATCCATTTACTTCTGATAATCATCTTGACAGGTTTTACGCGTTAATGCGGCATAACTTCCGTTATCTACGTAAAACTTTGAGTTATAGGAATCGTCAACAGCAGGAGCTTAAAGCACACCTGAGGGGTTATAAAGTAAGTAAATAAATGTGAGGGTGAAAATTAGTTTCTATTAATGGGGGAAAGAAAAAGCGAAGATAAAACCGTAAACATTTTATACACGCAGAATGTAACTCTGTTTGGACATTACTGCTGTCTTTGGCCCCACTCAAAAAATAAAGTAGTGGGTGTTGCGTTCAAGAAGGAGGAAAAAAGTACATTTGAATGAAAGATTGCATAAGCTACCTGATCGGTATGACATACTCTCGCCAAACTATACATCTGGTTTTAGGCTGAGTTTGTTTAACATAAAAATAATCTGGCTCAGAAACTTATCTGTAATACCCAAAATTAAATTTAAAAACGTTCTAAGAAATTTGTCCCATAAAGTTTTTCATCTGAAAACATTTTATAACTGTATAATATTTTTTAAATATTTCAATATTCACTCTTTCTTAACCAAAATTTCGGTATTTTCTACGCCACAAGGAAATTTTATTTAGGTTATAAATGTTTCCAAGCATGAACTGCTCGCCGTTTATGTAAATTGGGTGACGTACAAACCATGAATATCTCCTTA
Source organism: Metallyticus violacea (assembly GCA_030762175.1). Classification (NCBI taxonomy): domain Eukaryota; kingdom Metazoa; phylum Arthropoda; class Insecta; order Mantodea; family Metallyticidae; genus Metallyticus; species Metallyticus violacea. Next base: position 41,113,486 of record CM060835.1, on the reverse strand, counting down.
CACAGAAATGCAATTTATCTATGATGAAGTGCGCGTATGCGGAATTTTAACATTATGTCTTAGTCGTAAAAATATAACCGCACTTAAAAACCTTAACGCACCAAAATAAACAATTGAGGACAATTATGAGCTGAATGCAAGAGGAATTTCTTTACCATTCTATAAATTGCGCTGGGTTTAGAAAAACAATTACTAATTTATCTTGATTATCAATAAGGAATACATCTAGTGCAGTTAAATTGCTGTTAAAATTGAATTAAGAAAGAGGAAGGGAAAACTGGCAAGGCTTTCTACTGCATATAAATGGTAGTTTAGGTATGTCCAAGCAAATGTTAGGTGCAAATAATAGACATATAAGAAAAACAAACCTTTGAACGAATTAGGAATTCTTCTTCGTGTATGTTGAAATGAATAAATGGACGTGTTTTAGATAGCAAAAAATTAATAAATAATTACTACGAACAGGACCCATTTATTATTTTTTTTTCTAATTATCAGCATCTATATTCTTCTTAAAATGTAAAAGATAGTAACGATGCCTTTAGCGTTAGTAAATTATAATTTTAGTACTTTTACCATGATGTTACCACGGCGATTTCCTCACTAATTCTGTCACAAAATAGATTTTCTTCCAATTATGTAAGCTTTAAATGTGTCGTGCAATTGCTACATCAAGATCTAGAAAGTGGTTGAGTTTAAAAAATATGAACGTTTTTCTTGATTACGTTTCTTATTCTGAAGTTTAGCACATAAAATAAGTAGAACTTGAATTTTAAGAAGATAATTTGTTAAAGGAATTGCAAACCCAATGCAGCTTGGGTTAAGACAATATTCATGATGTACTTTGTACAGACTGAAAATCCAGTAGCCAACGAAAGAAAGAATATCGTTGTGTTGTGCGTAACTTTCCTTTGAAGGGAATTGGAAAATGTTTTGGGGGAATATTTAAATTTTGGTACTCTCTTATTCTTCATATTTTATTACATTTGCGTGGAAACATTCTATCTAGTATCGTGTGTATTTAATAAACGATCTAAAAGTGAGGATATACATTCTGCCTTTGAAATTTTTGGAAAATGTTTCGAAAGAGTATAATAATTGTTATTTTAACTGCTGATAAGAGTGACAAGATATGTAGTGACAGTATCAGGGTTAAAAACTGCGAGCCATAGCGTTAGTAAATATTCATATATCGCAAACCGTCAAGTATCTTTGATTCTATTATGCTTTAAAACAAAATGCTATTATTAGAGGCATGTACTTTGCTGAGGAAGATTTATACAGAGTTAGATTGCAAGGTAATTTACTTTTAATGCACTCCATCAAAGTAAATTACGGAACAAATTAATTACACGAGAGTGGAAAAATAAAAATGCAAAGAAGTTAATCTAAAATGTTTACTTGTAAAGTCGATAAGTCGCTTTTAATCGACCTGATGATGATTTTCGCCGTGCTCTTCCCGAATCCTGTACAACGGTTTACAAAATTGTTATGTCTAATCAGTAGTGACAGAAAGAGGGGGAAATCTACATGCAAACAGTGAACAACAACGCGTTACCTGGAGAGCATGGCGGTGTCCGTGTGGTGCAGAGCGGCCTCCACGACACTCTGGGGCTGTTGCTGTTGCTGGATAGGGGCCGTAGCGCTTGGGGTTGCCGGGATCTTCTTGGGAGGCTCGGCCCGGCTGAGAATGCTCGATATGGAGAAGGACGTGTAGAGCGGAGAAGACGTCTTGGCCGGAGACCCCGGTCCGCCCGCGGACACCACCGGCCCGGGGGACGACTTCCTGGCGGCGGTTGCGGGACTGCCGCTCGGAGGTGGCGGCGAGCCCATGGCGGAGGAACACCGGCTGGAGTCCGGACTGCTAACCACAGACACTTCGATCTCCCTTTGATCGCTCATCTTGTATACACTCGCAGTTCAAGTCATAACCTCAGTCGGCGTCCTCACGCACATAAACACACGCGGGCACGAGGCCTCGGCATCTCACCACCGCTATCTTCTTCCAACTGTCATGCTCGTCCATCATCTTCTTGCTTCATCTCTTTCTCCCCCTCCCCTCTCTTCCCTCTCCCGCTGAACCGGCGGTGGTAAATAAGATAATTACGCACAAAATAGAAGTGTCACCCATGCTTAAAACTGTATCGACAAGAAATGCCAGCGAAACCCCGCTCCGTCGCCATTCATGGATTGGTCGGAAGAGATAGCGGTGCAAACGAACGCTTAAGCGTCGCGAGGGAAAATGGGCTATAAGGGGTTGGAGCGGTAAGGGCGAGAATGGCGTCAAATAGCGGGGGTGTGCGCTCCCGCGGCGGAACGGTACCACCGACAAACTGATTGGACAAGGCTACAAAAAAGCCACCAATGAGGGGAGGGGAAGTGGAAAGCGACCGAGGGATCGATAGCACTCGGGGATGATATTCCGGTTCCTTCCGACTAAACCCAGCCCTCCCTCCGCTTCTTTTTGTTGTTATGTAGAGATGTTAAATGTACGTTCACCCTCTGCGGCTCTAAACTGAGCATCATCTTCCCCTTCCGCAGATAGAGGAGAAGTGCAATTAATGGTGATTACTGTTTGGTCTTACCCTGGGATTCACCCCTTGGGACAGATAGCAAGACAAAATCTCTCACCCTCCTCTTTTAAACTTACTAAATAACTCTTCTAAAATATCTGTGTAGGCGACATCGTAATAATAAGAAGATAATGCCTTTATTTTCATTTAAAGTCGTCTTTAAAGACGCGAGCTCTGCTAAAAAATAAAAAGTATGAAACAAAATGAACAGATCTTTTGCTTGAAACGCCCATTACACTATACACTTTCATTTAGCTTCGAGGCGAGGGCGGCCCGAAAAATTCTTGGTCTAAATGAGATTTTAACTTGAACATTATTTTTATGTTTCAGCCTAGGTCGATGTTCCAATGCCATTATCCCATTTCTGAAATGACTTTTCAGAAAATCTGCAAAATACGCAATTGCCCCTAAATTTGATTAAAAGTGCTGACCAGCAAAGAAGTGTCTGAACTTTGGAAGCAAATGGAAGCCAGGGCAACCAGCTTTTGAAAGCTAGTACATAATCTTGGTGAAAAGTGATTTTTCTTCTGCAAACCGGGTCTTTTCTTACGGACTTTTTCATCTTTTTCATTAGATTCCGGTTATGGTTTTACACTTTAATTCCTTTAGAGTCAGTTGTATAAAGAGCTAACTAGAATTTAGGGCATAAAATTAACCAGCAGTTTTGCTTATTTTGGAAAATTTGGTTGTATAAACATTAATCTAAGATTATTTCGTCTAAACCTCAAATTAAATCTATCAAAATTTCACAAATTAAAGCACTAACTAAATTTTAGTAATTGTCGAATAAAATATTTCCTAGAGTACAGAAACATAATAACTTCATTTATAAATAAAATAGTTGCGTTTATTTTAATTTCGTGTAGACAAAGCTTTCAATTGTAGGTTATGTTAGGTTAACCGTACATGCAATATATTGTACAGATATTGCACGGATTTCTAATTATTCATACATATGAATTTCACCGTGCTCCTCGTGTATTTGATGAGAGAAATAATCCGTTCTTAGAACTGAATGATAAATAATTCAAAATACGATTTCACTTATCAAATGATGTCGAAGAAATGGAACAGATGTATGTCCCCGATTACAATTAAAAACTAAGCAAAATAATGCTTTGAATTCGGTTTTCATTATACTACTAACTTTAAGGGTCTATGCGGCAGGGAGTTTCCAAATAATTTTTGGAGATATATTAAAGTGGAGGGTAATAATGCAGAAGCCTTATGTATTTGAGATTGAATCTGGTTTTTTAATCTTTATCTCAGACATATTAAGGGGGGAAAATGTCCAGGAGGCGATAAACTGCATTATTATATTTTCTGGTTGAAAATTGAACATCAACTAGCTCTAAACAGGAATTTCCCTATTATTTCGCGGTGTTGCCATAGTTTTGACGGTTATTGCAAATTCGAGGTAACGTAGTTTGAGATTATTTTTATGCGACAGAAATGATGACTAACTTCTGGTTACTTTTTAAATTACAGTTAACAGTAATCTCCAGTTAGCAACTTTTATACAACTGAACCTTGATGTTCCAAAAGATTGATTCCATAATCTTTCCTGCACGTAGAATTGACGCTAAACAACCGGCTTTTATCTACTGTTTTGACTGCTGTTTTGCTATGAGGGATTTATATCTCATTCAGTTATGAGTCGATGCACAAATGTATATTGTAATGTAAATGTTGAAAGGCACGTATTGCGCATCCGATTTTGATTAATTTCACGCGAGCATTGCAATGAGCCTTTCAACAAGTATGTTACACATTATTTTCATACTACCATATCATAACGTAACTTACTTTTAATATATTACAATTTATTTTAATTTTAAAAGTTAAAAATTACGAGAAGTAGAAATATCGAATCGATTAGTGTTTGTTCATATGTTTGTATAGTTACGCGCTAGTGTTTTGTTAGTTATTGTTGATTTTATTGAAACAGTTAGTAGCTCGATGATATGAAGGTTAACCGAAAATTATGATGGAGTTTGAAGAAAGTGACAAAGACGAAGGATCTCCACTCGAGGTGATTGAAGCGCCGATTAACACAAGGAAATGATTCTCTAATTGAGAAATCTAAAAACGGTATCAGCGAGAACGTGATTTATTCACAGCTTGGGGCAAAAAAGGAAAAATATCAGGACAATCAGTAAGAATGTTATTTTGGCGTATTTTCTGCAGAAACCAAGGTAATGAAATCTTCAACATTATGGTGTATTTGTTTGTTATTACTTTTGTTTAGATATAATCTCTACAAATAATGTTAAAAATGTAAGAGAAAAGAAAAAAAATATAATGAACAATAGAAACTGTAATATATTCCTGGTATAGCCATCTAGGTGCCAAGATGACGAATTGCAATTATTATTATTATTATTATTATTATTATTATTATTATTATTATTATTATTATTATTATTATTATTATATGATTTAATTATTCCGTGTTAAAGGTTTTTGTTATATCTGAATCAAATTGTTGATATATCAGAGTTTGGGAGTTTGATCGCCTTCTTGAAAAGAAAATCTGCTGGATATTTAGAAAAAAAGACCAGTGTTTTCACAAGAGAGGACATAAGCAAACTTTTGATGGCAGTTCCTGATGTAGAACATTTTGCGAAGAATGCTATTGTTTCAGATCTTAGTGTTAATGAAGTGGCAGGAATTAATTTTACCCAGCTACCTAATGTATATAACTATTCATATTAACAGTAAGTAATTTGTATTACTTGAATACTTTCGTAAAGTTACTCTATTAAATTATGTGATATGGCAAGAATGCTACTTTCAGTTGTAATTTATAAAAAAAGTGTGCAAAGTAGTGTCGCAAAGTGGTACAATGTTACTTCAATTGTTTTATTCCAGTGCCGTTAGACTGCTACTTTCAGTTCTAAAATGTTTTTTTTTATTTGTTTATTTAAGGACGCTCTTTAACATCTCAGGTCATCAGCGTCCCATTCAAATCAGGGCGTGAAACGGCCGACAAATTTTGCTCAGAGGCCTCTTTTTTCAGTCTTGAGTTCTTTTTCGTGCCGTAAATGTACGACACGGAACCCACGGCTTTACTTCCCTTCCGAAGGAAGCCATACTTAGGATTTTTACGCCCGAAAAAATCCATCGATCCTGGCTGGGTTTGAACCCGCGATCTTGGGTTTAGAAGGCAAGTATGGTTACCCCCACACCACCAGGACCGATGTTCTAAAATAAGTAGGTATTAGTTACACTATGATACGGTAGTATAAAATCAATTAAGTTGATGCTAAAACTCTCCAAACAATACATTTTTGATCAGCTATTAGAAAGTACAACTTTCTCATGCAAAATATAAAATACACGTTTCTTTGAAATGCCTGTAGATAAGCAATTTTACCCACTTTAATTAATGTCATATTGTGATTTGATTAAAATAATTCAACTGTTGAACTTTTTTGATGTCGCATGTGTAGATCATCTTCAAGGGGGTAAGGACTAGATTAAATAGATGGATTAGTTTTTTAATAAGGAGAACAAAGAACATAAACTATATATTTGGTATGAACTGCCTTTGTCGGGCATTGCACGCCACTTCACTTTGCCCTTTATATGGAACATCCACAACACATCTGCTTTAGAAAGTTGTGTTAAATAAATTATTTAAAACAATAACAAGTGTTTCAAATGAATGCCTAATACAGATGTACCAAAATAAACAGCAATTATCTTGCCAATGTTGACCGAGGCTGGGAACGTTTCTGACCGTCCTCGTACTGTGTAATCAATAGAACGCCTATTTAACATTAATTCGCATATTTTTTGTTTATTTACTGTGTAACTTTTCAATATTTAGATCTTAGAATTCATTAAAACATAGTGCTAGTTTTTTCCTACAGAATATTAAGATAAAACTTCTGTACCTAGTAAAGGAAACCCAATACTGTACCTAGTAAAGGAAACCCAATAGCTTCTCTTCCATTTGGTAAAGCAAATTGCACATGTCATATACTTACGAGTTTCATGTATTTAATCTATAAACGTCCTCACCTTTTTCAATTTCTTAGTTGTGTTATAATGAAGCATCTAGTTTTAAAGAACACATTTTTAAATAATTCAAAGAAAAGGAATCAACTGCCTAGAGGAATCGACCAAAGAAAGCCCATAAATACATTTAAAAATAAAAATAATGAATATGGATAAGCGTTTTGCGAAGTGTAAAATTAATCAGAAGAAATAGAAGCACAAAGGAGAAAGAAACAAAATTTACAGTTGTAATTTATTTTTGTTTAGCTTTGACTATATTATGTCTATAGTTCTGTAGCGAAGGATTTAGAGCTATAGGTGACTCTCCCCTTAAGTGCAATAATCACATGAACCATATAGGAAAGAAAGTGTTTTTGATTATTCACTCCCTAAAGCACTCCTTCCTGACAAAATGAAAGTAATACTAGTACAAACTCTCGTGATACTACCGCAATATACTGTTAACTATTCTCGATAACCTGTATTTTCAATACTTGTAAATATGGAATTTGAGACTGTGCGATTGATATACCCAGCATTCTATAAATCTGTTAAACAAAAGTCTCCACACCGTTACTTTAGTTTATTTGGCTTCAAACTTTGTTCGTATATCATAATGTAGATACCAGGTTTAATAGAAATAATTTCTTATTATAATCTGCCACAAAATATCTTTAAAGTCTTCATCATAGACTGTCTCTTTACCAGAAACTGTATCTGCTATCCGAGCGAAGTTAAATCAAATAGTCTTAACGATACAGATTAATAATTATTATTATTATAAACTTTAGTTCGGTCTAAACAATTTTCTAATTTTAAGTAAATCTGTTCTTTCTTAGTTGTTTCCTAAATAATATCAATTTTACGTGTATGTTATTAAATTAAAGGTCTGTTTGCTCAGTAGATTATGCATTTAATATATTTCATTATCTTATAGAGTAACATTAATTTATTTTCCTTATAATTACTTTATAGTTATGTATTTTCCCAAGACACTTACTGGTTACATTTGGCGTGCTTGCACAACATTCAGCACCATTATCAATATCGCTTGTAATTATTTAAGACAGGTTGAGTAGAAAAGAATGCCTTAACTTATCAAGTATTCTATCATTATACCCATATCCCGTAGTGAATTTAGCATTCTAATTACAGTAGTTTTCTTATTTTTGCATTTTATATAACTGACAAAACCATTATTATCCTGTTTCAGATATTAGTGTGACGAGCTTAATAAAAAATTGAATGCAAATTATAGAAACATAGAGATAGATTTTATACATATTTTCTTAATGTTTATTGTTTTAACGTTAAATACAATTATGCTGCCATACTAATTTTGATACCCAGTTTTATAAAAAAGGTTAATAAACTGTCTAATATTTAAAGATAAAAATATTGTTGTTTAAATAGTGTAAACGTGATGAGAAGACTGTTAATTTTCAGATGCTAAAAGATAAGATGCACTTTAGTTTGGAAAGCGATGATAAAATATAACAAAAATTTTATATTAGCGTTAAAGAGAGTGAACTTTGTGAAATTTGCTCATTTTAAAAGCGCAAAATAGCAATGTTAGCAAATGTATCAGTGTCGTTGCGAAAATTTTAAGCAAAACATACTTAGAGAGACTTAGAACCAAAAATGTTCCAAATGGTAATTTTCATAAAGATTGCATTAAAGGATAGTTGAGCATCTGTTTCGCTGGCAAAGGAAACATTTAAACATCCCTATCGCCTCCCTTATCTTTATATAATAGCTTTATTTATGATTTAAAGTTCCACCACGACGATGAATATGCGTTATCATCAACCATATAGTGTAGCTGACCTTGAACTCTGCCTATCATTCCAAAATAAACAACAGCAGATCGCTGCATTTCAGTCACAAACTAACCCACTCCCTGTGACAGCAGTATTCTAACTTATGTCAGACGTATGCTGATATAATGTTTCTGAAAGAATTGCTCCATCTCTAATTATAAAATTCTCTCTCAAAAATAAAATTAACACAGGTGACATAGGACTGTTTAATAAATGCATATGCCATCACAGCTTCTTAGATAAACGTGTCATTTTTTATAGAACCTAGGACGCTAACAAAAGATGATTTTAAATCGAGTATACTTGCATAGAAAACAGCATAGAGGACATATAGAACAACCAAATGCATTAAAAGCTCTTGAAAGATTATGGAGGGCGAAAAGGGAAGAGGAGCAGTGAAAGAGGAGCTTACGTCAAGCACACGTAGAATGCGATAATAACCTAATTTCTTCAATTAATCAAAGTAGTATATCCAAAAACAATAAATATAATATATAATATTAAGCTGCGTGCAGTATCATCACGATTTATTCGTACATAGAAACGCTTAAATTGTTTCACATTTATCAATCTGTTTCTCTTCTCTCTTGCATTTATTTCTAAGCGTTCTGGAAACTGGAAACTATATATGGGTGTCAGTTATTTAATAACGGAACAGACATAGATGTAGAAATGTCGGTAATACTGCCAAGGGTAGGAAAGTAGTACATCAAAGAAAATTGCTAAATATACTTGTTCCAGCAATGGGACGTAATGACATTTTTAATGCATCAGCATGGTCCACTCTTCATATTCTGGAGCAACTGTGAATGTCGTGCGCCATGCCGAAACACTCACGAAGTTTCGGCGGGCGATAAACCCAGAATAGTTCTCACTGTCAATCAGGTGATACCTGCTGATGCACTAAAATTCCCCTTGTGTCCCTCAAACTGCAGACCGCAAGTTAATTATTCCAGCAGCAACCCATCTTCTTCAACAGAGGGATAAATGTCTCCATGAAGGTTATTCTTCTTTTCCGCCAGCTGTTCTTTTTTTTGACTGACTTATCCCTCGATCATTTGTTATTTTAGAGGGAGAATTATGTTGTGTTAGACCGTTCTTAAAAGATGATGGTCACTTTAAACACCATATGTTTACACTTCATTGTGTCAAAGAGAATGTACCATAACCGTTTAGGCTGTGCACACTAAGAATCAATCATTCTGTACTGCATTCCTTTTGATTTATTCCCTTGGAAAGAGGTCCTTAAAGCAACAAAAAGAGGTGGCTTCAGTAATATTGTTTTAATCTATATTTGTAAACAATTGGTTCTTGAATTAGTGTAATCATATAAAATATTTAATTTTGAATTTGTTTAATAAATTTCGTGAACTTATTAAATAGACAATCTGCACCGAATATGAAGAACAAACCGAATTTTAAAGAACTAAAAGTAATAATATTATACTCTCCAGTTGCATGTATTATTAATTATTTAACAACCATTGCTTATGCACATTCACTTTCTTTTATTTGAGTTAAATAGTTAAACTGACTTGAAGACAAGAATTTGTGGTGCTTTACAATTACCCCGCTGGCACTGCAATAGTTTCTAAGTGAACCCAGAGATGGTAGTTTCTGACTTCTTTACACAGAAATTCGCTCTAAGATGATACTATGCTTTGAACCACCATGTAAGTGTGGAGTTGGCAAATTTTGGTACTAGAATGTAATGTAAATGTTAATATCGATGTTTATAAGAATGACCTGACCGCAAACTTCCATGACCATATTATACTGTTTATATCTAATTTTTATTGTCAATAGAATTTTACTGTTTAGCATCCGCTTGTGTAACGAACTTTTTGTTCGTTATCAGTGAATACCTCTATGGCCTAAATTATGTAAATAAAATTCTCAAAATAATGGTAATTGTCTGCCATTTAGAAAAATATCATAAATGCCCTTTTACGTTGTAACATATGGAGATTTTGGTAAATTGCTGAACTATTTTGGGCACATTATTTTGAACGTCGTGCACATAAATCATTAACATTCCATTTTTTGTTGATCACCTTCAGTTTCAACGAAATCCATAGCTTAATTTCATATTTATAGAAGTGTTCCTAAATATACTCCTAAAATATTTTCGAAAATTATTTCTTTACATTTGGAACACTAGCTGGCAAGGTCGGTAAGGATGCAATGTTAAAATTTTATGAAGTTATTGCTGAACGAAAGGACTTAGATCAGATCGGTGACAAATTGAGTTAGATTTATAGAGAACATAGTGTGATAATATACATGATGAGATGACATAATGAGATGACATAATTAGAAAGTAGTTAGATATTTCAATTTAGCATAATAACGTAATAAAAATAAAACATTTTTATGACATTCTTAGAATGGAAAATAACGAGTACAGTACTGAATTATAGACCACATGGGCATAGGAATGCGGGAAGTTCTAGGAGGAAACGACAAAACGACCCGACAGCCCCCTGTGATATAAGACCGGCTCTTTGGTCCACCTTGAACATAATAATGAAAAGTATTTTAAGCCCCCTCGCAGAACTCTTATAGTGCTTTTAAATACTCAACAAATATTATATTGCATTTTAGTATTTACTATTATGAATGATCCTCTTTTGTGTTTTTTTTTTATGTTGTTACTCGTCCTTCCTTTTCTACTAACAATTCTTTATTAATTTTAAATACGGCACCTTCCCGCTAATGCCTCGATAAGTGTTAAAATAGGGAGTATGCTAAAAAAAAAAAAAAAGAAAAAAAAAAGAAAATAAGATAACCTAGGACATGATTGGAGAACGGTATTACTTTGAATTACGGAAGATTATTGTGATTTATTTTACAAGGAACAAAATTTAGTTATAAGGTTTCAAAGTTAGCTAAATCACAACGTTGCACTCAATATCATAAATTATTTTGTTAGACGAACTCAATTCTTCATATTGAAGTAATTATAAAGCTTTAAAACAGCTGATTATCTGACCAAACACCTTACAGAATCATTTAAAGAACATTAGCGTTAGTCTTCTTTAAGAGCAACTTGAAAAGCATTTACATTCAAGCTCCTATTAGCATAAAACCAAGCAGGAGCTTAATATTTCCTGATTTACCATAAGTCCTCTCTGTTAGCAGAAAACGGCAGGAGAAAGACCACGCTGGAACACCATAGAAGCTTCCTTATCTTTCCAACCCTATCGTTAACAACGGGTATCAACGTAGAGACGAGTATGAGGATGGAAAGGGAAGGAGGGGCAAAAAGTAGACAGGAATGCGTGCAAGAACGGCGATGTTTGTAATGAGCATATAGTATGCAAAACACACAGCGAGAACATCTCTCAAGTTTTATGTTATCATAGGGAAGTGTCCTACCAGTTGCGGTGAGAGTTCGAAACAGTTAAACATTTAAGATGAACTATAGATACAACAGGAGGAAGTCAGCAATTATCACATTTCGAAAACGAGTTTTGGACTAACAAAGGCTATACCTACAGAATAAATTTCGAACACATGTTTTCGTAAGAATCTGGATGAATTAATTGTGGCTCTTTCTAAATGAACAAAAAAGATTATGGTTGTTGTTCAATAAAGTATTGTCATACTTTCTTTGTGTTGGTGAAGATGGAAATTTCTGCACACAGTTTTGCTGTTTTCTCTCAGGAATGAAATGATGTAGCGCACATAATCTTCAACTTCATGTAACACTTCATGCGAATAAGCTTTTGTTCCGGAATCAGCACTCTTGCAGCCCACTGTGCACAAACACTTTTCTTGTGCAACGTTTCAATTACGAACATGTTAAGAGCTCTCAGTGAAATTTTAATAAATTTTTAGTGTTCTTAGTGTCATTCGATGATCCTCTCTCACAATGACCGCAGTTGTGTTAATGTTACCTTTCGTTAGAGCAAATAACTGGAGCGCCGAGTCCACCTTCCTTTGAAATCGATTGTCTCTATTCTTTATTCATTTTATATCGTCATCGAGCCGTGCTATAGGAAAGGACAAAATCTCCATAGGCCTCTTGTAACAATGGATAGGTATCAGCTGATGATGTGTTGAGACGAATGAATGAATATTGTTTAACACCCGTTTTTGATACAGAGGCACTACAGGCGATGGACAGTGATGATATATGAGATGATTTATTTTTTAACGAACGCTCTTTAACAGTTTCAGGTCATCAGCATACACGAGATGAAATGATATATTTGAAAAGGGTTTATTTTTAAGGAAGGAAACGTTCCAGGCCTAAGTTTATGGTACCTCCCCGGCATTTGCCATTTATAGCGGTATTCGAACCCAGACCTCCCACTCACAAGTTCGCGCCTTAACGACCTCGGCCACCCGTGGCGGTATTGAGACGAAACTGAAATTTAAGAGCAGTATATTATTCATCACGTGTCACCTGCATTATGTTGTAGGTGGAACTATATGTCTCAACTTGGCACATCTTTCAAAGGCGGGAACTGGAAGTGACAACAATGAAACTATTTTCACGTGTACATTACACGTTAAACTAACAAACTTACATTTTAGCGCGAAACATTTTGCCTGTAAAAAATTAGCATTCTTATTGAACCAGTGCTTTACTCACCAGAAGCTACAGGAATGCTTTCTTACCCTAAGCAGATGGTGAAAGTGAAAGTTGTTTGTTACAGTCCCCAAGAGACAGTTTTAGAAGCTGTTGAAGACATTCCTGTTCACCAGAATTTGACTAATTCACTGTCGTTAAAAGATCTAAACGGTGTGTTTATTTTCTTTTCGGGTGATTATACACTTTAATGCCTCAGGGCCAGTGTCATGGGAGAATAAAGAACACTGTTGGAGACACCACTGTATAAACCAGTGAGTTTGCACAACTGCCCGAGGACTGACACACACCGCTGAGGTAGTTGCTGTGGGAACGTTGAGCTCTCCCGTGGCGCAATCGCACTGTTTAAACTGCATTCAGTATCATAGACTTGATTTGCGCTAAAATAGGCTACTGAGCCGCGGCTGAGGAAGAAATGAATCAAGAACGTACACCCCAAAGTGCCCCAGTACCCGGTATATTTATGCACGTAAACATATTTTTAAAAGATGCCTATTAATTAAACTATTCCTTGAATTACTTTGTTCCACTCATAAAAAAGAGCCAGTTATAAGTAATCCCCCAAAACTGTGCGATATTTTTCATATACTTCAGCAAGGGAGAATACTAAAACAAAAGATAAAGAGGAGCTATACAGTCGAAGGGGGTTAATAGCCGCGTAGTTTTCAGTCATTATTTTAAGTAGATTTACTTATTTCTATTTTAAGTACGGGGTAACTTTGCCTTTCAGTACGTTGAGGCCCTGCTTTTTGTGTGATGTTTAACGCCGGTTTTTACTGCTAAGGCACCACAGGCGGTGGACACTGATGATACATGATATGAAATGATAATTTGGGAAAGGATTTGTTTAAGGAAGGAAACGTTTCCAGCCTTAGTTTAGGGTACCACCCCCCGGCGTTTGCCATTTATGAGGACTGAGGAAAACCTGGAAAAAACCTCAGTAAGGGAGGACGGTCCTGGTGGGATTCGAACCCCAGACCTCCCGCTAACGAATCCGCGCCTTAACCCTCGGTCACCCATGGTGGTTTGGGGCCCTAAGAATTAGTATGTATTAATATCAGGACCACATGAACATGCAGTGTCAATCAATGTTTTCAGGCAGTACTCCTTCTTAAAATGATTTTCTCCCTTTAAATTTTTAAACTTGATTCTCAAATCTCGACAAACGTTTCTACACAGTGAGACGTAAAGCATGGATTTATTGTTCTTTTCTGTAGTTTGGTACGAAACTACTATTTTTTAACATTTTAAGTTGGGATTATTTTTTGATACAATTGTAATTTTATATTAGTAACAAACAATATTAACACTCTGAAAATTTTTATAAGTGTAGTTGTGCACACGTTAATGCAAATTTCCTTCTCTAAAAATACAGATTAAAAACATCATTGATAAAAGGTAAATTATGTGTAATAACATGCTAGCTATTCAAATCACATCTGCTTCAGCTTGTAGTTAATTTTATTCACACCGGTTGGCGTGACTTGTAAGTTGCGGGTGGTTCTAAATTAGATACAAGTTACTACTCTTTTTGAGAGAAAGGTTGAGACAAATAAACTTAGTTTAAAATGTGTACAATCATAGCCTTTTCAATATATTAACATCGGTTATTAAGTTAACGTTATTTAATTAGCAATACAAATTGCAATAATATTACCATATCAATTAGTGATTAATGTACAAAAATAAATAACTAATTTTTTGTATAGACAAAAAAGTATTTAAAGTTCATTCTAGTAAGGCATTTTCGTTTTAAAATATTATTTACGTAAACGTCTGTTAGATATATTAGGAATCATTCTATAAAACTTAACAGTAAAAAAGTAATTTTAGATTTCCAATTATTAAAAACGTAGTCCTAAACTTTTGAGTGACACTGTAGGTTCTTAGGATTCTAAACCATAATTAATTAACTGTGCCGATTAAGTCGATTAAGAGGTTTAATTCGTTCAAACCTACACAAGGCATCAGATGTAAGCAGCCTTGTGTAATGGGTACAAATATTTTCCTAAACTAAACGCCATATTTTCAACTGTAATAAATTGACCTATTTGGCGTTCTTTCTCTTTTTTCTTATTTTATAATTTGCTTCTAAGCAGGAGAGTATAGTTTAAGTATACCAGTGTTACCTTGCATTAAAATATTTCCACAATAACTTCATCATTGTTAGTTGAGTATTATGTCAAACTCGCAGTTATTGAATCATGAACCGTAAAGTACGTTTGGACCATCGACTGCTTTATTGTTTTGATATCTGCAGGAAACCGTAGTGCCACAAGGGTGAATATAAACGATGAGAAGCAATAAACACTTACATTTATTTGCTATGGGGTTACTGCATGCGAACACTCGCGTATTGCACCCCTGCTGCGGCCCCCTCCAACCTTGTCGTGTGAAGTGCCACTCCCTCATAACGTAATATCGCTGTGGGTGGTACCAGCAAGCTGTTGCTTGTGTATCTACTTATTTAAATGTTAGCGTGTGAATGAAGGGGAAGCTATTATATTAATAGTCTATAGTCCCAGCTGTAGCCTCTGTTAGAACATGCCACTTTCTACAGTAAACTGATTATCGTTTTATTTATTTTCAGGTAGTGTTGTGTCTCATCTTTCAGTTATTCTTAGCTGTCTTAACATTGTGTGTTGTCCATAAGCATTTGTAGCAAGTTTTAGCATCCAACGTTGAAAATATAATTATGATAATTACCACCTTGGGAATTTCTTTTGGTCAATGGAATGCGCATGGTTTTCCGGAAGTCTAATTATTACCACCAGCACTAAGATGACACCACCTGTATCACAATAACCTCCACTCCATCCACTGTCCTATCCTGGGTTGTAGAGCAACCCTGTTGTTGATCACCGGTCTGTTGTTTCTTTTTATTTTTCCATCTAGACATCGTATGCCATATGAATGCCCTGAATTCAAATGTGCTTTCAGTTTTACTCTATTGGGATAGGTGTTTAAACAAAATTGCATCAAATGTAATAATGCATTTATATTTTTTAAGAAATATTATTAAGTTTCAAAGCATATAGCTGAGGCAAAACTGATTTTGTAGGTTCTATTTTACTTAAATATTAATGAATATATTGAAAAAAGAGAGCTATATGCCAAAAATATTGAATTTTCAAACTTATTTTACTATTAGGGAGAAGAAAACAGGGAAAGAGGAAGAAAGGGAAAAGAAGAAAAAGAGGAAAAAAAAACAGTTTTTTCGAAGTTCTGATATTTCCTTCACTAGTGCACTTTTTCATTATAAAACCACTCTCGTTGTTCACTCATTGCACCAAGATTGGCAGGGAAGTAGTCAATACGGCTGTTGAAAAAATGCACTTTAACACTCATTCTATATCCTAGATTTCTAAAATGTTGCAACGTTTACTCCACAATTTCTTTATAGTTCTCAAATTAAGTTTTCTGTCACTTTTTTGTATGCCATCCATGCTGACTTGTCTAACACGGACGTTAACTGAGAAAAGGTCTCATCCTGCATAAGCTCGCGAATCTGGGGTTCATCGAAAATACCTGCTGCTATCTTAGCTTCAGGTTTCTGTGGGAACTTGTAACAAGAAAGTTGAAACAATCAGAGCAGTAACAAATTACTTCATCAGGCCTAACTTAATATGGAGTGGTGAAAAAAGGACATTAGCATTAGAAACTAATGGTTCATACTTCACATTTTTTCTCAAGGAACTAAATTGCTTCTTTGTGGTCGATTTTTTCTGCACCAATGCTCTGATGAACCATTTATTATCTTGTTTCAATCTCTTCGAATATTTATTTTATGTGCTTTTTCGATGAACAAATAACAAAAAATGATATTTTCTGTAATACCGATTTCTGAAAAACTGTAGCCTGATGAAACAAAACTGAGGTTGGTTTGAGAAATTCCACGTGGTAAGGAATCAGAAAATATGAGCAGTTTTCATTCAGAAAAAATTGTGTAGACCAGCGAATATTTTAAGTTGGTTAGCCTGAACTTTTAGCAGTTTCAGAGAATCCACATATTTTAGGGTTTGCATCAGGAAGCTAAATACAGGAATTAAATTTACTTTATTTTTATTTTGCTTATTTAGGGATGAGCGTCAAATGTGACACTATAGACTGACAATTAAAAAAGGCAAGTAAGAATTTATAAATTAAATTGAAGTAAACACAAATTATTACAAAAACATAGCAGACATTTTAATAATTAAATAAAGTAACTGTACATTTATAACAATAACAGTTAACTAAATATATTTATAGGGTTTGAATAATTTTAAGACTATACAAGTTGTTCTCAATCAGACAGCAATACACAATGTTCTTAAAAGTATGGTAATTTGATTTAGGCATTTGCTATGGGAATTTATTAAGCACCTCCACTGCTACAGAACACATTGTTTTGGTTTAGTTAATTTAAGATTGAATTAAAGAAGATAGTTATATCTTGTGGCTGATCTAGAATAACACTTGTTTATGTCTAACTTTATTTTTAATAAGCAATTAGATAAGTATAGGTTAATGATTTAACCTATAAATAGAGGTTTGCTATAGTGTACATCATAGGAAAACTATGAATATATGCATGACTTTTTTATTTTCAAAATCTAATGTTTCATATACACAACTCAAAATAATTATAATATGGACCAGTATGGAATTTAAAAAACTCTAATAAGAATTCTTAAGATATAGTTTTGGCATAATAGGTTTTAGATTTCATAATAATAATTTCAAGGATATCCATGAAAGCGTAGTGCTTATGAAATTTATATAGACATTGACCTCATGTTCATTATTTTATTTTGTGTGATTTCTTATAGCTTTTAAATGACTTTATTTCATCAATATTACTTTTTCTTAATTAAAATAACATATGTTGAGTTTTATTTAATTTTAAACAAAAACATTTACTTGAAACTAATTCCCTGCTTCAGAGATTCTATGGTTTGTATTAGTGACATGTTATTTGTATTAAATCATTTTACCATTGTTAAAAGTAGAAATTGTTTTAACAATACATTAGCGTTAATATTCATTGTTTTAGAATATTCATCTTTGTGTAAAATCCTTTGAATTCATTTCTTCAGTAAGAGCTACTGAAGATTTCAGATCAGTAACATGGTAATAATAACTAATGATAGTTGATTTAATTATAGGTTCGTAAAGAAATACAAAAAAAAAAAAAAAAAAAAAAAGAACAACCAAGTAAGAATGATACGCTGTGAACAGTTGACAGTAGATGCAAGATGAACAGCGCTTTCCACATGTCGGAGCCTTTTGTAGGTGTACAATTTGTACAATTCAGTTGGTGTTGTATGTTACTCTTGATATTTCAATATGCGGGGGCAATCACTCTGTATTATTGAGGTAACCAACATGGTCATACTGGAGATTATCCTCTTACAAGCCTCCGCGAGTTTGGAAGCCCTCCTTTCTAACGACAATTATTAAACACAAGCTGAGTATTTACGGCTCAAAATTTTAGCTTTTTCACTTCAAGCCTTTAGACAGTGAGTGCCAGTTACTCTTGGCGTCAGAAAATGTGCAGTAGCTCGTTCGTGTGAAGAGATGTAGAAAGAAGATTCATTTTATTTTGGACGGGAGATACATCTGGCGAAATTCGCACACATTTTAACTTCTTGCTGCGGGTGAAGTGCACTTTATGCATTCTTTTCGAACGAGCATTCCAAAGTTGAAATGACAATACTGGGTCCATGACTTTTTTTAATAAGTAATACGCATGATGAATTTTACATACGTTTTAATTTGCTAATTTCACCGCAACTTTATCACGGACATAGTATTGCAGTAATATTTATTAAATTTATCATACAGCTGTCAACAATCCAAAAGTAGAGCTATTAATTTTCCTCTGTTCGTTCTTCACTTTTTATATTTCAATATACAGTATTGCAGTCAAGCTTCAATATGCAAAAATTTGTGTTGTTTTTAAGCGGTTTTATGAAATATATACCAAATATTTGCTTACCTCGAAAACACAATCTGAATTTATGAAGAATAGCCAAACAATGTTCCGATTACTAGGAAAGATTCACCAAGAACGTTGTTCACTTCAATTCCACTGTGGAGGTGGAAAAAATATTCTTTTTTGTCGCTTTTTCACTCTTAACGACTGCTTCCGCTGTTCTCCATGTGAACACAAGTTTTCCTCGGCGCGTTTTTACATAGTGGCAGCGGGCCTTAACATTTTTGTTTTTACACATCACCACCAGAACCATATCCACCACCGGAGCGTAGGCTTTTGTTTATCCACACATTATAACATCACATTCAGTTTTGTCATTGACATACCACCATTAGCATTTGAATGCCTAAAACATCATAAACGCACTATTAAAGTCCCCAATCACAGACATCACCACAAAACCAGCGAAAGACCACAATTATCTTCTATAGCATATGTGCCGATAGTTTTCTGGAAATTTAATTGAGACCTTAGGTCTTGAAATAATTATCGCAAAAGGATTTGAGATTGTCACACTGCGTTCGTGAATTTATCAGGAAAGCTCAGGCCCTCGGGTGATATTTATGGACTATTTCACAAATAGCCTGAACTTGGCTTACAAAATTGTAGTAATTGTTTATTTTATTATGAATACTTCACTTTTCAAGCCATCTTGCAACAAATGAATGTCGATTGTCAGCAATGCCATAGAGAAGAGCCAAATAAAGGTTTAGAGCTATTTCATGAATAGACTAAGATTAAAAGTAATATATGTTTGAAATTCGGGCATAGAATATTAACAATTACATAAAATGTTATACTCATGTATGAATAGTTACCTATTCAGATAACGTGAGACTGAAATACACGAAAGTCGACTTTTACAATCGCTACCGTTCGATTTAGTAATGTCAACTGAGAAAAACAAAACTTCTGAACAATATGTTTATTAAAATGTATTATTGCCTAGGCAGGCATTGTTACACAATTTAAAAAATTATTTCAAACTGCTTGGCTGAATACCCAAAAACAATTGTATGAACGAATACACATTAAGTTAAATATACAATTATTGAAAATACATTTATAAAATTTGAATGAAGGGGCTGCAACTTCAATGGATACAAAGGACATTTGGGAATTAGTAGATGAAGATGTGGAAGCAGAAATCCGCACTTTATTTTGTATAACCGAATTATGTTCTTGATTAATCAGCATGAATGATAGTGGAGATATAGAGCTGGGTTATACTGACCAGAAGACAAATGCACTTCGCGTGGTAAAGGGATTTGATAAAACTTAACGATAATTTCACTGCGATGTTGGTTCAAATTCGTTTTTTTATTTCATTAGTCCATTGTATGATGTCATTTAAATGAAACAGTCATAACAAATATGAGTTTAAAAACAAAATAAAATTATTTAAGGAAAACTATCATTTAGGTAAGTTGTACTCGGAAAGATAACTCTAGAAGGATGACATTTACCTTTAATTTTATTACAATCAAGTAAACGTTTAAGATTTTTATAATGAAGTCAAGGAAAACGATTAATCACAAACTGTGTCTCCTTGGAGTTAAAAAAAAAAAACTGAAAACTTGAGGTTAAACAACAGTTTATTGTGAAATATTTTATAATTTGAGGTTATAATAACAATTTACCATACTTTCTTTCAGTACAAAATTCTGAAAACTAATTCCGAAACATTCTTTTTATGTCTGTTAGTGTTAATTTTGCAATAGTTGTGTTTATGTGTTGAATGTTTGCCATACTTACTTCTTACTTCAGGTTTGTCACGATGAACAGTGCATGAGCTTCATTATTCTGGCTCAGTATTCAAATCAAAGCATAAATGACTGGAATAAACAAATAAACGCGAGAGAGAAAGAGGCTATCACATTTCTTTCTGAGCACCGTGTTATTTACTATTAGTATAAGTCGATTCTCAATTAGCTCTTTCAATGGCTGAAATTAGCGTGAAATTGCCACGAAATTCGTATTATCAATTTGTACACATACATACTACCACACCGTCATACAAAGCCTCACAACATTGTGATCATCACACCGTCACTATAGCACTAAATGGCTGTTTGTTGACTTACATGTCTAGTTTGCATTTACAATATTTCCCTCAACCTGAAAGTAAGTACTAATTCACTGAAGTTATCCTCTGAAATCCCATTGACGGTCTACATGGAAAGATAAACGCTTTAATAAACAGACTATCACACCATCAACGCTGCTGTCTTTGGCTATTAGTTTTCAATATTATCTGTCATCTCTACTCCGTTCAATTCATGACCTTTCTATCGAGCAGAATATCAATTTGAATATCTTATTAACCTCTTTATAGACCACAACCTCACATACGTATGTACAATTTCTATTTACTTATCCGTTACAGTTCATTTTATCTTTCTTTTTCCTAATTTTAATTTTTAGTTTTAATCATTTAATTTCTGACACTGTTTAACATATAAAATTATTAAGATAAGTTATTTATTTGTTTTCATTTGTTCTATATTTCACTAATAAGAATTTATATTATTATTTTTTAATGAAATAACTGAATTTAATATTGCTTACTTATTAAAATAACTTCGGAATTTAAAAAAAAAAACAATTCAACAATAATGAATTGATCTTGATGTACTTTGCACAACAACAAGTGGAAATTCGTGTTTATACTGCTGTTGTAGACTACCAGATGGTGTTTTGTGAAAATGGTGGTCACAGCAGCAGAGTAAGGCATTCTGTCTACTGGAATTCCATGCGACTAAGTCCAAAATCACAATTCGTCACATTCGAGCAGGATGCGGGAAGAGTTGATAAATCTATCTGTGCATTGTAACCGCAATTTAAAGATTTTGATCATATGTGCAGAGGAATCAAACGTGCATTTGTCTATATCTGCAGTCGATGAAGAGCGTGTGAGACAATGCTACCAACGTGACTCTGAAAATTTACATCGAACATCCTTGAAATAAATGAAAATCTGTCATGCTGGTGTGTCTGCTGGTGCTGCTTTTGTGATAACTTTATGTGTTTATAGAGTTGCAAGATTAGCCTCGGGAGGTATTTTTGACTAACCCTGTACTTGCCAAAGATTTGATTTATTTATGGACACTCTTTAACAGCTCAGGTCATCAGCATATTGCCAAGAAAGCACTGATTCTTCCTCTAAAGTTTTTTCTCTTATACAAATAAAATGCACAATTAAAGAATATAAACAAAAGTATGAATTTTGTATAACCAAATGTTCACAAATTTGAATATACTTTTATTTGAAGTAGAGGCGGTGAAGTACCTGTTCCAATATTTCCACATTTGCGACTATGTAGGGAACTAATTTATCAATGTATGATGACAGGAGATTTTTTTCTGATTCAGGATTCTAGTTTTTGACACAGATATAATGAATCTATTGTTAGCTCTCTATTTAGAAACAGCTTCTTTTGTCAAAGTCTTGATTTAAGTTCTTGTAGTTTTCTCTAAATCATTAGTGTGATCGATATTTCGATTGTATACCTCGGTGAGAGACTTTTATCCTTGATTGTATCTATGTAATTTAAATAATAGGAAATTTACTTAATAATTATTTAAGTAACTAATATCTTGTTTACATAAACGTTTTGCTGATATATTAGTAATATTAAGATATCTGACTGAAAGGCATATGAATATAAATTAATATAATTATGATTTTAATTCTGTTAAGACCCTTTGAAACTTGAATATTTTGTTTTTTAGAAGTTTCCTATTCTGCTGATATATTATCTTATGTCCGTTGAAGCGTGTGCGCAGTTTTTTTTTTTGATTTTAAAATAGCTCTTAAAATAAAAATAATGATAACATTAAATAAAATTATATATTTACAGTTTACTTATTTTCCTTTTAATAATTGAACATTTTAGATTAGCATGAGCTTGATATAAATTTAAATGATTTAATAATAATAATAATAATAATAATAATAATAATAATAATAACAATAATAATAACAATTAGTAAAATTGTATTTACGCGCTAGCTTATCTTAAAAAATGCCAAGAGAGTGCTTAAAACACCCTGACTAACAATTTTAGCTATGTATAGATTGCATTAGCTTATAATTCTCTAGGATGAAAATACACCTTAATGCTAAAAAGTGCTACTTACTTTACTTAATATTAAGTATTGTGCTTTTCACAAAACAGAAAATCTTTACACCATACGGCATTTGACTAGCTCAGCTGAAATGAACCAATCCAAGAATATAAATGAGAAAAAGTGATATAAGTGAACGTAATATTTTTAATTCTAGGTGAATATTTAACGCAGATTTATCTATTGTTACAAAAATAAGCACGAGTTAAATATAATGTTTGCTTTTCACTTAAATTTTCATTGTTTTATGCAGTTTATTTTCAAATGTATGGAATCAGTTCTTTATTTCCCTGAACGTTTTAATTTAGTTATACTCTCATCTTCTTATGTATTTCCATTTGTCAGTGGTTACCTTTAACAGGTCCTGACGGAACATATGAACAATTCGAATTCAGTTACATTTAGCCTCAAATGATGTCAGAAGGATAGATAGTCAGCCAATCGATTGAAGTGGCATGTAGTGTGATGCTAAGGTATTTATTACTGGAGGTGAAATGGCCGGTAATGTGCCGTAAATCTACAACACGGGACTGATAGCTTTAAGTCTCTCTAGAAATTTGCACTCGAGATTTTGTACCGAAATATCTTGGATGCAGAGGAGAATGCGTTACCCTATAGACTACCAAAATGTGCTAAGTTATATATACCTTATGGGTTCTCTTAATCCTAAGTATGGCTTCCTTCGGAAGGGAATTAAAGTGATGGTTCCCGTTTCGTACATTTACGGCATGAAAAAGAACCTCAAGCCTAAAAGAAGAGGCCTCTGAGCAAAATTTGTCGGCCGTTTCACGCCCTGAATAGAATGGGACACTGATGACCTGAGATGTTAAAGAGCGTCCGTAAATAAATCAAATAAAAAAAAAAAAACACTAGACAAACCTGCATTTTTACAGTCGATAGGAAATTGCAGATGCTCTGAAATCACCCATCGTATTCACGAGATCGTGCTATAAAGGAGTTTACCTTTAGCTACTGTGTACATATTGCTTCAGAATACTCCTATTTTTGTCTTTCTTTTGTGTGTAAAATATCATTCAATGCCTTATGTTTGTTACTCCACATTTATGTATAGTTATTTGCATTTACTTATTATGTTCAATAAAGCATATTCTTATGTTACTTTTTTATAATCGAAATTTATATAATTAGGGTTTTAAATATCACAGAATAATCCTTATTTTTCTCTTCCGTGCCAAAACAGAAAAGGTATATTATCATGGGCCAGTATTTGACCCCGAACCTTCGTCGCTAAAGTTCAACGCGCCCACAGTGCAACATGAATCAGAGCACGCCTAGAGGCACATAGCAGTCAATTTGACCGAACTCGATATGACGGGATTGTATAACCTCCCAATTCGCTCCGTATATATGTGTAAAACAAGTCGCTGTATGTTTCTCCACTTTCACGGTGCCCGAGGTCGTTAAGGCGCAAACTCGTGAACAGGAAATATGCAGTTTAATACTTGTCAGAACCATCCTCCCTGGCAGGTTTTTTTCTGGGTTTTCTGCAGTTCTAATCAATCGCAAGTGGCAGGACGATACACTAAACTTAGGCGTGGAACTCTTTCTTCCAAAATAAAAGTCTTTCCTGGTTTATAATTTAATTTCATATCCCCCGCCTGTGATGCCTCAGCAGTGAAAACGGGCGTAAACATTGTTAAGTCTAAGTGAATAACAAGACAATTTTGTGCTAACATCGGCTCACTACTAAAAGAACATATTCACACTCTGTAGGTTTAGATACGTCATAAACATGACATGACATGACATGTGAGCGGTAGGTCTGCGTTTCGAATCCCGTAGGACCGTCCTCCCTGACTGGGGTTTTTTCCAGGTTTTCCTGTCTTCATAACTGGCAAATGCCGGGGAGGTACCTAAACTTCGGACTGGAACGCTTCCTTCCTTAAAAAAAAATCCTTTGCCAATTTATCATTTCATCTCATGTATCATTAGTGTCCATCGCCTGTGGTGCCTCAGTAGTAAAAACGGGCGTTAAACACTGCTCAAAAAAAAAAAAAAAAACATGACATGAATAAACCTCCAATTTGTTGACTCTCTATACACAGCAGTATCTCATCATCTCGTAAATGGTCGTATACAATATCCCATGATAAGCGATGAAGAACATTAATATTCCAATATAAATGAAACTGTCGAAGATAAAAAGAACAACAGTTTCTAAATATATATTTTTATTCAGTATTTAAAAACATTAGAAACATTCTTTTTTTTCTTCACAAAAATAATTTGACCGTTCTAGAAATGTGACATTTCACTTCTTCGCATAAATATTTTTGATTGATGTTTCACTACTAGAACCAAAGATGGGCTTTCATGCTTCTCTATGTTCAAGCTTTATTTTGGGCGCTAGGGGCTACGGTGACTCCATGTCATACACACAAATTGCGCCGTCTCTTTCCACCCAAGAATCGTAGAAATGTGTCCATTGTTAGCTTGGGAAAAACGAAAGGTTAACACAACAGTAATACGCGCACCGCAGGACTACACTGGGCGTTTCGGGACACCCTGCGTGTCTTTCTGCACAGCGAGACAGTAGAAACGCTTTTCTACTTGCGAAGTCGGCGTCCTACATGCCCGCCCTCTTTCAGTAAAGTGTTAATAATATAATACTTTTCTTTCCTTATTAGATGGCTTTGCTGTTAAAAATGGTCAGGACGTATAGGTACAAATTTTCAAAATGCACAAATCTCTCTTTTATAGTTTAAAATGAAGGTGTAAGAAAAGTACGCTATAAGACAGAATATTATGGAATACAGGTTACTAGCAGAGAAGTTAACCTGAATGTGGAATACAAGCCATGGAGATGTTTCACTTGCCTGGGGACCGCCACGGGTGGTTGTAAAGGCACGGACTCGTGAGTGGGAGACCTGCGGTTTGATTCTCACAGGACTGTCCTCCCTGATTGTGTTTTTTTCCCAGATTTTTCTCAGTTCTCATAAATGGAAAATGCTGGGGAGGTACCCTAAACTTAGGCCTGGATCGTTTTCTTCCTGAAAAAAAAAAAAAAAAACATTCCTTTCCCAATTTATCATCTCATGTATCATCTGTACCCACCGTCTGTGATGCCTCAGTAGTAAAAACAGGCGTTAAACACTACTCAAAAATTTGTTGCTTTTAGGAATCGGCCTTTCTCTCCATCTTCAAACTCTGCAAATGAAGATAGTAATAAAAATGCTGCAAAAAGGAACTTTTGCAGATCTTTAAGAATACAACTTAAAACGACATTCTATTAAAAAAAGAGAACTATTTTTGACAGGAGTATAGAAGAACTGTCTACATGTCTAGTTAGTGTTACCAAAATCGCAGTGGTGATGTATTAA
The DNA here is from genome assembly GCA_030762175.1 of Metallyticus violacea. Classification (NCBI taxonomy): domain Eukaryota; kingdom Metazoa; phylum Arthropoda; class Insecta; order Mantodea; family Metallyticidae; genus Metallyticus; species Metallyticus violacea. The sequence goes on along the minus strand of CM060835.1, from coordinate 41,087,048 downwards.
TGATTTTTAAACATTTATTCGTGCGGTAAAATGAAATTGTTATATATTATACAAAATTGCTGTTTATTACACCGAAAGAAGCTATAGATACACTTGGCCTTGCGCAAAGATGCGATCAACTGCTATTGATTTTCTTACAGTTCTAGGGTAGCCAACATACTACTTTAAGGAATATTTAATTTTTATCCTATTGTAATATTGGTGTTGAAAGACAGGTATTGCGCATTCGAATGTGAACCTCAGGTTGCATTTCACGCAAGGATAGCAATGAGACACTCAAGTATGTTGCATACTATTTGTTTTACTATTATAATTTATTTTAATTTGAAAAGTTAAAAATAGCGAACACTAGAAAAATCGAATCGATTAGTATTTGTTCATATGCTGTATAGTTACTCGTTAATTATTGATGATTTTATTGATAGGTCGATGATATGAAGGTTAACTGAAAATTACAATGGAATTTGACGAAAGTGATAGAAATGAAGGAACTCCACCCGAGGTAATTAAAGTGGTGACCAGTGTAAGGAATGCTTAGCTGCCCGAGAAATCTAAAAACGATATGAACGAGAACGTGATTTATTCACAGTTTGGAGCAAAAATAAAAATGTCTGGACCAAAAGCTAGAATGTTATTTTGGCGCATTTTCTGGAGAAATGTAATTGGTAATGAAATATCCAACATTATGGTCAGTTTATTTCATGTAATTTACATTTCTTAAACAATTTCATAAATTTATTCTATTAAATTGTGTGATATAGCAAGACTGCTATTTGCAGTTGTAATTTATAAAATAGTGGTGCAAAGTAATTTTAATAAATTTGCCTTTCTGAAACAACGAAACTATGCTGGACTATGTTCTTCACTCCTCTTCTTCCCTTTATATAAGTTTTTATTTTATATATTTCTCTCTCTCTCAGTAACACGTGCTTTTAGCTTCTGTTTTTACTTTATTTTCGTTTGTTTGCCATTTCTGTATTCATGAAACGCATCACCACGGTAGGGGTAAGAATTTTTAAGACAATATCTACATCTGCTCAAAACACTTATAATAACAATTTTCGTACATTATTTGAATGCAAGTTACCAATTTACTTTCTCTTCTTCTACCAAATCATTTAAATTTTTACACACACACACACACACACACACACACACACACACACACATATATATATATACGGAGTGTAACAAAATTCTGGAACACATTTTGGGAGTCAGTTGCTCACTTCAAAACAAGAGAGAATATGTCAAAGAAACACACGAGGGGAGATTAAAAAGTAATGCCTCCATGGCCATAATCCTCCTATCTGTTAATCGATTTTCCAAATTGTTGTTGTATCTGAAAACTGCATATTTCCTCTATGTAATACACTATTCGCTTCTCAACATAGCCCCATCCGGTTTCACACACTCTGCCACGCGTTGCTAGTCGGGCAAAACCCATCGGAGAGGAATTCCTTGGTTGTTGTCGACACCAGGCTCTAATGGCAGCATTCACCTCGTTGCCCCTAAGGTGCTCTTTAATGTTTCTCCGCGAGAATGTGCTTGAGAAAAGCACCACCCATAGGCTCAAGCGCTAGCTTCCGGGTACCCAAGCCGCACACAACTTCTTGTGCCCCAGCACCTCGGTTTGTTAGGAAATGTTCAGTTTTGTGGCGATCTCTCGCTGTTTGATTCGACGGTAACCACGAATTATTTCGATGCTGTCATCTTGAGGGGTTGTCCATTACGGGCTTGAATCAAGCACACTAGTGGTTGCCGGATTTGCTTCTTTCAACTTCTTGTCCCACCGTCTCACTGCACTGACGCCAGCGGTAGCGTCGCCGTAAACACCTTTCGTTCGGCGATGAATTTGGATAGGTTCGCAGGCCTCAGTTGTTAGAAACTCAATGACTTCTTGGTGCTTCATCCTTATCTCCATGTAGGTCCTAACTTCTTCAATTCCACACCAACGGCATCTAGGAATTAAGAAAACTAGTGCAATACATGGAGGGGACATGTTGCTTTCAAATACAACACAAATTTTGAAAATCGAAAGGAGGGTTATGACCATAGAGTCGTTGCCTTTCAATCTTCCCTCATATGTCAAGAAATACCTCTTTTCCAGTTATTAATTCAGTATTGAAATGTAACATTCGACGGTTTTTCTGATACATTCCAACAACTTACTGATAAACTAATAATTAACTTTTTCACACTCAATCGAATGATATTATATACACAAACCATTCTGTAAATGTACATTACACCCTAGAAGGCGATGTGTTACCATGGAATCTTGTTTGCATTTATCATTTATGTACATTCTTGATTGGTGAGTTTCTTAGTTCGACTTCTGCTGCAGTTCATTTGAGTCGCTTACCATGATACGATATTTATAACCGAGGTCGTTAAGGCACGGGAGGTCTGGGGTTCGAATCCCGCCATGTCCATCCTCCCTGACTAAGGCTTTTTCCAAGTTTTCCTCAGTCCTCATAAATGGCAAATGCCTGGGAGGTTCCCTAAACTTAGGCCTGGAACGTTTCATTCCTAAAATAACCCTTTCCCAATATATCATTTCATCTCATGTATAACTAGTGTCCACCGCCTGTGGTGCCTCAATAGTAAAAACGGGCGTTAAACACTGTCAACAAAAATTCATAACTTGACGTTACCTGCAGACCAAATTCTAGAGCGGTGGAGCTGCAGTCCTGAGATCAACATTTTCCCGGAAGGGAAATGTTTGCATGACCGCATGTAAAAGTGTAAATATCGCATGTATTAATTATTTGTTAACGGTAATGTAGCTTATGTGTTGTCCTCGGTAACTTTCTGGTTGCAATAAATACCTTATTACAAAAATGAGTTTTTCACCTTTTACCACGCGTTGTCTTATTGGAATTCGCAATTAATTCACGCACACACACACACACACACACTAACCTAACGCTAACCTTGGGTAAATCCTAGAAACCGATGCTTTCTCGTCTGCTTTTCGTAAATACAAGTTGATAGGGGAGGATAAATTACCGTAACGGTGGCAAATCTCCTTTGATTGTAGCAGAAGAAAATTAGTAAATATCAATTGATAGCGAATTATGTGCGTGGTAAAATGTTAGGGAGTAAATGATTTAAAAAAAAAAAGGGATCAGAATGCGAGAATATGAACCCCTACCTTCCCAACTATAGCATGAAGCTCTTACCGTCTGAGCTATTTCGCCCTTTTGTTTGAATACTTAATTATCGTTGCCCTTCGGCTTTCTCCGCTATCGCTCCGGAGTGACTCGGGACTGCAGCTCTACCTCTGGAGAATTTGGTCTGCCGGTAACGTCAAGTTATTCATAACATAACAAGCATACATGCTTCTTAAGATCTTGGACAGGATGTAGATAATACGGATGTATTGTATATGCAGTCATATGAAAATACCAAATGTTATATCCAATTGTCTTGTGCTAATACCTGGATCGTCTTCAACACTCTGTAGAGTGAATTCTTCCTGATCGGCGTACGAGCGATTCTTGTCCTTCCTCCTCCTGCTTTTGACTCAACAACTCAAACCATAAACAGCAGGAAAATGTATGACTCATTTGCCTTGGACCCTGGACGGCCATCTCATATATTCTTGCAGTCTTTTTCCGTGACCTTACATAAAAGTCATATCTGCCTGCTCAAAAACCTGCGATGGTTAGCCGCCCAAATGTAGCTGTGGCAACCGTGTCTGCAAATCAAGAGGTTACAGGTTCGAGTCCCGTAAGGTAATTTACCTGGATAAAGATTTTCCATAGTTTTTCCTTGCCCTGAAAAGGCGAATGACAGGTAAGTTTAAACACTGTAGTCACAGGTTCATTTATGTACTCACGTCATTAAAACTTTATTTATCTTTAGACCTTTGTTGTTACGAGGTACGCTCGTCGATCCCGGTGATGCATTGTTAACCATACTTTGCCTCCTAAACCCAAGATCGGGGTTCAAACCCAACCAGGATCAATGAATTTTTTTCGGGCGTAAAAATCCTAAGTATCGCTTCCTTCGGAAGGGAAGTAAAGACGTGGGTTACGTGTCGTACATTTACGGCACGAAAAAAAATCTAAGCCTGAAAAAAAGAGACCTCAGAGCAAAATTTATTGGAATGGGATGCTGATGACCTGAGGTGTTAAAGAGCGTTCGTAAATAAACCAAGCCAAAACGAGGAACGTAAAACAGTAAAAAAAAAAATAATAAAAATAAAAAAAAATAAAAATAAAAAAAATAAATAAAAAATAAAAAATAAAAAAATAATAAAAAAAACGCGAAGTACATCAGTTTTCGCTAGCATTACTCGGTTATCAGAAAAAAAAAATATTATTTCAAATAATTTAGTATCCTAAATGTTATCTTTAATGAATTTGATATTCATGCCATTTGTTGTTGTACCTATATATAAGTACAGCGTACAGAGAGGCACAACAAAAAAATAATTACAGCAATAAATATATACGTTAAGTTTTATTACTATTTATTTTTCGGGCATTGGGTATGTTTGGCATATCCTCAAGGATTGCTACCAGATTGTTTTGTAGAGAATTTTGCTATATATATATACTCTTTTCCAAAGAATGCCGCTTTTAAGCTTCCGATCATCCCCGAACTTCACAGAACTTCAGTTGTACTTGGCTTATATCCTTGCCCTTGAGTTAAATGTAAAACTTACTTGATTATTCCACCAAGGTCTTCATAAAGGAGCCCGAATCTCAACCACGGTTTTAAACTTTGTCTCTGTGCTTCAAAGAACGTTATGTATATATTATGTGTGTGTGCCCTTTTTATACATATCAAGATTTTAAGTTGACTTGACTTCCACAGTTGTCTCCCTAATAATGCATAATTAAAGACGTCCAGTAAAAATAAATCTCATTTACCGGTTGCACAACAGGCGATATTACAGTCTGTACTTTGGTTAATGATTCTCACTACTTTCATCAAAGCTCTACCTCTCTCAGAGTGAAAGTGCGTTAAGAGAAAGATGGCAGCTATAGTTTTCTATTAAGTATGCACTCCTCCTGGCCTCAATCTTTATAGACCTTTTCCTGTCATTTATATTTCTTTTATTTTTTGTCACTTTTTTTCCGTTCGTCCCTTCGGTATACAATTCATTTCAGATTTTTTCTTTCTTTTTTGTTTTTGTTTTCTGCAGTTTATCGCTCTGCCAGTTACACTAGTGCGTATTAGTTTCCGCCTCAGTCAGCCAGCCAGCCAGCCCTCAGTTGTTTTGTTTATTTCCTTCTTACGTTAGCGATCAGAAACAGCTAACAGGTTCGACGCACAATTTTTTCGTTGTACCTTCCTGTGTATAGTATTTATCTACATGAACACCTAGTTCACAACCTGCTTATACTCGAAACAGGTATTTTTTAATTTTACTTTTGTTTAAAAACCTGTATATTCTTTGGTTCGAAATATAGTCAAATTTGTGTGACTAGGTAAGTCTAGTTATCTGTTTCTGCTTCTCTGGTTCTTGTCATTTAGCTTCATTGTTCTAAGAGTTAAAGTAACTCTTATTTTTTTGTAGCATTTTTATTGTAGACCGGTAAATAAAGGCTTTTCTTGAAAAAGGGCTACTGCTAGAAATATTGATCGTTTTAATGTGTTTTATCAGTTTATGTTTCCCTTAAAAGTGCAGTTAATCTGTTCATTGTGGAGTAACGTTACTCTATGAAGGTTATTTTATTTTTCTTCACTTGAAGCGTATATATAAATTATGTATGTATATAATGAAAAATAAAGTAACTCTTGGAACAATGAAGCTAAAGAACAAGATATATACACGCATTTCTCTGACATTGTCACCTCATTATTATTATTATTATTATTATTATTATTATTATTATTATTATTATTATTATTATTATTATTATTATTATTATTATTATTATTATCATTATTATTATTATCATCATCATCTAATAGAGTGCGTGCAGCTACAGATCTTAAAAACCTCATCTCCGTCAATGCTGGCTCTCTTTTGTCGCCTCTGTTTAATTTCCAGTTCTTGGAACTGTCGGTTAGAATTGGAACCGCCACCTATAATAATAATAATAATAATAATAATAATAATAATAATAATAATAATAATAATAATGATGATGATGATGATGATGATAATAACAATAATAATAAAATATAACAAAACCTATGCAATTAAGCATGCTTTTTTCATACGTGTTACTTTGGAAGTGCTTCCATTTGAAAATCCATGATCCAATCATGAATAATCTCAGGTTTAAGGTTAAAATTCAAAAGCTATGTGGTGCTTCGACTCTCCGATTTCTTGATTTTAGAATGGATTTATAAAATGTTATCACAACAATGAACGAATCCAATCAAGTAAAACATTAAAAACTGCCTCTACTAAAAGAGAAATATCTCTGGATATCAGAGATGCTCAACTTAAGGATGAACAAAGCTCTAGTTGACTGACTGGCTTCTGATTTTTGCCGTCAAGTTATTGAATATAGAGTAAGTGCTGCGCCATTTGACGAGTAAATTATTGGTGCATAATGCACAAAATGCAATCATGCTCAGCTTTACTCACCCGGTAGGTTCATTCAGGTATAACTCATAAAAAATCTCATAGTGCCTACTAACGCCATATTTAACTGCCGGCAGTAATGTAAGAACGTAAACACTTATTAGTGGTTATATTAAGATGGGAATTTATTGTTTTAGTATTAGGTATTTATGGTTTTGTATTATTATATTTTAATAAGAAATTATTTTTAACTATTTTTTGTCTTTTTCTGTTTGTAAAGGAACATTGGGTATCTATTTCAGTTATTAGTGTAAAACACTGATGGGTGTAGTGCGTTTGAATGTGCGGTACTTAATTAAAACGGTGAACAGCGTAAAGACCTTTTAAGTTAGAACGTTTTATACCAAGAAGAAAACCTAAGATTGCTTAATCCTTTTAAAGAGCAAAACCTCACTTCTTTGGAACGCTAATTGCGAAATGTTAAATGATTACATAAAGTGTTAATTCGTTGTTCAGATTTAAAAATTCAAGAAACACATTTCTGGGAGACAATGAAAGTAGGCCTCGGGTCCTGTCCAGAAAGCGGTTGTTTTTTTCCAGTGCATGGCGGATGCCTCTCCCTCTTCATCTATGCTGCACCGTCCTTTGTTGTTTTCTCCTTTCAGTTGTCAAGGGGGAGACAAGAACAAAACAATAGAAGGCAGACAAGCGACCACGAAATGGGAAACAAGTCACTCACTCGGATTGTTTTGTTTCTCTGTTTTGGACGATTGTTGTCCTATCTGTCAGCGCAAAGCGGAAAAAAAAAGGTGGGAATAGTTTTTTAGTTTCCTAAGCGAGATAAACAAACAAATAAATAAACATGTTAGAAATAAGAGGTTATTTTATTAAATGAATAATTTAATTTTTTTATTTTTAATTTTTATTGCAGCATATTTCCATAACATTTTCCTTCTAGTGCCAGGTTGTGAGAATAAGCGCTAATGTCCGTACACATTTTAGCAAAGTAATGTCTTCTTTGTTCATATGGTGTTATAGATTTGACTTCAGTATAATATATGATATACGCGTATGATATACGCGCATAACTTTTGAAGTAATAGAAAGTTGATGTATTATTATCGTCTTTGTACATATCTTAACGCTATAGCCTATTTTTTAAAAACTGGGCTGCTGAATTTAAACTTGGCCGTACCAGCTGTGAAGGACGTGCACAAAGTCTATTAAATAACTGGCGCGCTAGAGTGCATAAAATATATTGAGGCTTCAAAGGAGCGTGTAGGTTATATTTGCGTTTTGTGTAAGGTGGGTATCGCGTATGCTAACAGTGTTGGTATGAAAATATCTCAATAGTGTTCGGTGTGTTTTAACAGCAAAAGCACTGATTTTGCTCGTCAACTGGGATGGATCCAGCATCACACATCAGAATCGATATTGAACCAGTTTCCTCGCTGGTCAGCGTTTTTCATTGAATCAAGAGGCGAGTGAGCTCTAGAAGAGTATTTTGCACATGGGGTCATCGAATCATTGGAGCATCTCCGGTATAAGTGTACTATCCTAAGGGAGATTATACTGAAAAATAAAACTAATGTTCAAGTTAAAAGTCCGAGAAATTTTCATATTGCCCTTGTAAGAAATGTTATGAAGTACTCAAGATAATATACTCCAGAAGGGGTCTACCTAAATATCACCAACTTGTTGCTCTAAGGACTTTAGTATGATATTGAAACGTTTCTAAAGTGAGAAAAAATATAAAAGTGATTAGGTACATTTTACACATACATTTTTGTAACATGAAATACCAATAATAGCGTAATAGAGTTCTTATTTCCTGAGCCTGGTATAAGTGAAGATTTAACAGTTTAAGAATTAACCTCCATAGTATAGGTTTTGTACTACCTGTACAGAATAGAGGGGAACTTGGTGTCGTAATTACAGTTTGATCTTCATGGTGATTTCTCCTTTGTTATTAAGTGTGTTAAAAAATGCTCGTCATGCCTTGCAGGGGCGATTCCTTTAAGAGGTTACTATTTGCGTTACCTCCAAAAATCTCAACATGCCATTCCATTCCCTATAAATATTACTTAAATGACTTTTTTATGTTTAAAAGAAAAAAGCAGCAGCAATGTTTGTAGGATACTTCTAACTTGCGTCTGAAGTTTGTATTTGTGGTTATCTGTAGGGGACTTGGTTTGCAAACCAATGTCTCGGTGAGTTTGTAAGAAGTGAGAGGAAGTTGTAGGTGTAGCTTCTCGCTCATAAGAACTATAGAGAAGTTCACTGTTTGATCATCCTATAGTACAAGTCTCAAATTTGGTGAAGATGTTGTTTAATGTTCAAATTGTTGAAATGCTTGAGATGTTCGAAGTGGCCACCATCAGTCGATGCCACCGAACAGTGTAAAAAACAACACTTCACAACATGTTCACGCGATAATCCAATGTTTTCGCGTAGTACAGTCAGTGTAGGTGGCTTACAACATCCTTTAGGGGTTCCGAGAGGTAAAAGTCTAGAGATGTTAGGTCTGGAGACCGTGTAGATATGCTCAACAGCGCCTCTTCGGCTTATCCATCGCCATCGAGGGCTTCATCAAGGTACACTGTGATGTCTGGATGGTAGTGAGTTGGGACACCATCTTGTTGCACGTAAAACCTCTCGTCCCCGCCAACTCTCGAATGTTAGGTTAAATCGATGTCTGCAGCATTTTGAGATAAACAGCATGGGCAACAGTTCCTTCAAAGAAGAACGGTCTAGTCAACCTCCGAGAGGCCAACCCACGCCATGCATTAAGTGTCGGTAATTTGACGGCTTCGGGATTTTCAGGAGCCTAGTACACGCACGGGTGTCGATGTACAGTCCTGCTCAGTTTGAACTGTGCCTCATCCGACCGAATGTTGCCTTGCGTCGCTGTTTACATCACCTAAACAAATAAAATGAACATTACCAATCCAAGGCCACCTAGACACTAGGCTACACTTTCAACAAATTTGAAACTTGTATCTCAATTCAATACAAGGCCTTTAATGATCAAACAGTATATACATTTGTTTGGATCCCTATGTATTAAGTCTGCACCACCAGTCACTTCACCTCTCACAAGTGCGTTTCCAGGAAAGCCTCCAGTTTTATACGACTGATTGTAGTTGTAAAGTAGAATGAAAAATCTAAAAGACTATTGGATAGTTATAGTGAAGCAGTATATAGTTGCCACATAGTGTGATATATATTAAATATGGGGAAACTTGCAGTTATTTCAGAATCAAACCTTATTCCATTTGAAGTAACAATGCTCTCATAAAGGCCCTCTGCAGTAGCGATAATCATCGTTTGGTGACAGTTAAGAGTGTCTTCAGAAACTTAAAGACCATAATCACTTTTCGTTGGCTCCAATTTCAAAATGGCTGGTTATACTCCCAGGTTTACCTGTAGCAGCCTAAGATCTTTGAGTTTCTTCGTTTCGATTTGGTTTTTGATAGAAGTCCTTCCTCTATGAATAAAACCGAGCCCCAAATGGTATATTTCATTTTAGATTTAGAGAAAAATCTTTCCTTAAATTTTTTTGTCATTGCTGAACGGGAATTCTGTGTTTAGCATCTCGGATTAGCTGCTTTGATGATGAGAGCAGTAAAACGTTGTTGTAAGGATAACGCAATCTTTTAATTTTTTCAGTACTTTGTTCTTGTTAGTGTGTACAAGCACACAGATTGATGACTATGTAAAACATCGCAATGCACGTCTGGTGTCGTGTCTCATGCTTTCACGAAGATAGGAAGTGCGATTAGTGATGCTGTGTGCTTGTAGGCGGCTAACAAAAAGGAAGACTGGGCACTCAAGGCAACAAGGTACACAATGAGACGGTTCCCCGTTCCATTGTGGTATTTTAAGTCGTCTGTCGCCACTTCTCTATAATGAACTCCAGTAATCCACTGTCCCGCAGTAAACATTTTCTTGCGTTTTGAGGACAGTAGGTACAGGGAAAGTCCATTCACAAACGCTGCAGGGTTTTACAATCGCTATGGTCTGCTTCCAAGTTTCCGCACATAAACTTAAATGCTTAGGAATAGTATCCGAATGCTCAAAGTACTCACCAGTTTCTTACAGGACCTACTAGCAGATGAAATTGTTGACTCTGAGAAGTTTTTCTTCAAAATTTTCGGTTTTCGGTGCCATTTATTTCATCATATCTTCATCATGAAGATCCAGGACATAATGGCTAAAATATTAATTTGAAATCAACCAATGAACCAAGAAATGCGCATATGCGAAATAAGTATAGCTGAGTGAAGTCTGCAAACATGCATGTTGTTTAGATAATGGCTTACACACAAACATCTTTAATAATGTTAAACAATATGGAAGCTCCCGCTATAAAATGGGCTGACCACTGTTCCGCGTTACCGCATCTCGGCAATTGTGATTCAAATGTAAATACTGGCAAACGGCATTTCCTACATACTTTTGTGTGGTTAATAGTTATAGACAATAGGAAGCCTTCTCACGCAACTACGCAATAGTATATTATGAGACACATCCAAGCGTGATAGTTGCAACTGGAGGCTTACTCAGGGTTGTGCAGTCGCAATGAACTTTTCAACATAACTATTTTTATACTTCCATATCGTAATGTGACTCATTTACAATATACTATTATTATTATTATTATTATTATTATTATTATTATCATCATTAATTTTAATTCGGAGAGAACCAGAAATATCGAATCGATTAGTATTTGTTTATATGTTGTATAGTTACGCGTTAGTGTTTTGTTAGTTATTGTTGATTTTATTGAAACATTTACTAGCTCAATGATATGAAGGTTAACCGAAAAGTATAGTGAAATTTGACGAAAGTGACAAAGATGAAGGAACTCTACCCGAGGTGGCTGAAGCGGCGACAGTATAAGGAAATGATTTCCTATCTGGGAAATCTAAAAACGGTATGGACGAGAACGTGAACATAGTTTGGTTCGAAATGAAAAATGTCCGGACAATAAGTGAGAATGTTATTTTGGTGTATTTTCTAGAGAAACCAAGGTAATGAAATCTTCAACATTATGGTCTATTTATTCCATGTCTTTGTTATACCTGTTCATTCATCTAATTTTGGAAGTTTGATCGCCTTCTTGAAAAGAAAATCTGTTGGGTTATATACAAAAAGTCCAGTGTTTCCACAAGAGAGGACATGAGCAAATCTTTGGTACAGAATAGTTTTCGAAGAATGCTGTTGTTTCAGATGTTACTATTGTTAATAAAGTGCCAGTGTATAACTATTCTTATTAACAGAAAGTATGTATTACTTGTATAATTTCGTAAAATTATTCTATTAAATTGTGTGACACTGCTACTTTCAGTTGTAATTTATAAAATAGTGGTACTAAGCTACTTCTTCAAATTTTTTATTACAGTGCCGCTAGACTGCTACTTTCAGTTCTAAAACTAAGTAGGTTTAGTTACATTACGATACGGTAGTATAAAAATAAATAAACAATGTAAAGGACAGATTACTGACGTCACCATTAAAATCATTACGAAGACTTCCCGAAGAAACTAATCATCCACATTTCATGTGTCAAAGAGCAGCAAATAAAATAAAAACACATGCTTACCGTATGTCACGTGTGAAAGAATTCAACGTGACAGACCACGATAAATTTATCGGTGTCCCAGAATTGCCGAAATAACACCACGTAGTTTTTTGGGGGGAGGGGGTCTATTGAAGTAAAAAGCGTGCAGCAAAAATATCCGGGTACAATTTCATGAAACCGTTGACGTTGCCACTTTGGGGAAAGTATTTATTTCACAATTTTCAGTAAAACTTCTCGATCCGTAGGAAATTTGTGTAACAGTGCTACAAATCTGCTAACACAGCTTTCGTAGTCTGGGGATTATTTCATTTATTAGAAATGATTTGACATATATTAATTGGCAAATAATAGCTAGTAGTTTGTTTGTATTTGTATATATTTATAGGTATTGTATATAACCGAACCTGAGTGTTCAGGAAATTCCAGTGAACAATCACTGATGAGCCGAAGACCAAGGTAAGGTGGGTTGTGAATTGAAATTATTAACTGTTTATGTAGAGATATAATTGGTAAATGAATTTAAAAAAATATAAAATAAGCTATTAGTTCTCTGTAAAAGTTAGTCGCTATACGGCAACTAATTAAATGAACTCCTAATTAATTAAAAATAAAATGATCGATACTTTGCTGTTTAACAACGAAGTAATTTTAACTATAAGGTGAATTCTTAAAAAAATGCATCTACTTCATAATTATCCACTACTTGTACACCACTTTCGAATAAAATTAATGCAGTGCAGAAGGTCGCGAAGACAGCTGCGGTGATTACGAGCAATTCCACAAGTAAACAAGTGCTGGATTGGAGGAACCATGATGCAAAGCGCCGCATTTCACAATGAGGGCAATGCGAAAAAGGAAAGAAGCAGTAAGACAACTTACAACACATTAAAGCATTAGACAGGATTTAATGCCGGACACTTAAAATATGTCATATGGGAAATGCATCCTGTCAAGCAGACAGGAGAAAACGAGCACGCCTGGCATTTTCCAAAACATACGGAGATGAGCGTGTCTGGAGGAATTTAGAAGTAGGCTAGAGTTACCAAAAAGTATATAACACCATTCATATCTTGATGCAACCATTAATTTATTATCTGCATATACTGACTAGAGACTTTTCCGAAAAACACTAGCAGATAAAGCCAAGTTCCAGAGAGTCACTTAAGTGCGCATCTCCACGTACGTAGGTAGAGTACGTTTTCTTTATTTTTATGCGTTTGTGTTTATTTTTATTTTTCACCACATAAATCAATACATTGGTCCAACGACTCTCCAACTTTAATGCAGATTTGTTCATCTGTGAAATATAAGCGCCTGTCTCAGCTTCAAACTCAACAATTGATGTGAATCTTCATCTCTCCGGCCATTTCTTAAGGTTTGGGGGAAAAAAAAAAGCAAACAAACAAAACAAAACAAACAAAAAAACACTGGGAGCCCAATTCGGCAAATATGGTGGATGTGGAAGTACTTGTAAGCGAAGGCCAAACAATTTTGCAGCAACAATCCCAGACGTGTGTGAAGGCGCATTATCGTGATGAAAGAGAAATTTTATTTTCGCAAGGTGTGAACTTTTAGTATGAATAAATTCTTTAGTTTGTCCAGTGAAGCGTAATACTCTCAAGTGATGGTTCCGTCCTCCTGGAGGTCTACGAGCACCGCACCATAATAACCCCAGAAAACCTTAGCCATGACTTTTCCTGCAGATGGAACCGTTTTTGCTTTTCACGGTACACTTTTGCCGCCATGATCCTCTTTGCATTGAATCTAATTGTACAGAGAGAAAAATGTGCGTAAATTACTAACAATTAAAGTGCATATTAAGACATTCATAACGACTGCTATATCTCAAGATTATTACAGTATTCACTAATATCGAATCGCACCAGGACCGTCCTCCCTGACTGGTTTTTTTTACCAGGTTTTCCTTAGTCCTCATAACTGGCAAATCCCGGGGAGGTGCCCTAAATTAGGCCTGGAACGTTTCCTTCCTTAAAAATAAATCCTTTCCCAATATATCATTTGATGTATCATCGGTGTCCATCACCTGTGGTGCCCCAGTGGTAAAAACGCCGTTAAATACCATTAAAAAAAACTAATATGATCTTCCCAATGAAAACTAGCCCTTATTAAAGTTTAAATTGTTATTTTGTTTAGGAACTACTGTGATGTAAGTCGTCCTGGGGCCAATGAGAAAAGAGCTGCACACATGAATACATTAACTTTAGGACAGAAATACTTAACACCGAACAGATGTCTTGTCCTTGAAGCGCTGCGTTTGGCATCTGCTATGCGAAATTTTGCGAGGTGATCAGCTGATCTTAACTAGATAGGTTTTTGCATTTGGTCACCTGTCCTGTTCTCCATTTTAGCTTTGATCTTGAATGGCATGTTTCTATTATGTATACAAAAACGTTTAGAGTTTGTCTTTTCTTTTGGACTGCATCCAAATGGAAGAAGGTAAAATATGCAACTATCAAGAGTTGTTTTTCTCTTTTAAGCCTGAGAATTACTTCGGTTGTAAGTTATGTCGAAACGAGGATTTCTGAAGTACGCACAAGACAATTGAAGATGTCTTCAACAAAGCTATAAGTGCAAGTATAGGTGAGCTGATGTGCCGTGCAGAACAAACTCTGACGTAACGCATTTGTCTGACCTTTTAGAAATTGTATCAGTACATTTCATCTAGCGTTTACCTTATCTCTTCTTTATCTCAAACCAAACGACTTAGTAGAAGAAAAAAGGTGGGAATATGCTTTTGCATCTATATAGAGCATCAGAGTGTGAGAAAAGAAGATATCATTAGATCATTATATTACTTAACACTTCCACTCAAGGTGTTGAAAAGAGCGGCAGTCTCAGCAAAATCTCAGCAAGATCCTTTTGTGAGGCTCTAATCCGTGGTGCAAAAACTTCCAGTCAGGTAATGTGGGGACGCTACTTTAGCATACAGGGGTGTGCAAATGGATTATTGATTCAACAACCCTGCAAATCCACAATGAAAACAGTATTCTGTTTTCTTCGTGCTCTGCTATAATTATACGCGTTCAAAATAATAACGATATCAACATAATAGAGGATCTTATAGCTATGAAGTCAGTCCTGGTGGTCTAGTGGTAACTATACTTTACTCCTAAACCCAAGATCGCGGTTTCGATCCCGACCAGCACCGATGGGTTTTTTCGTGTGTAAAAATCCTAAATATGGCTTTCTTCGGAAGGGAAGCAAAGCCGTGGGTCCCGTGTCGTACATTTACGGCACGAAAAAGAACCTCAAGCCTGAAAGAAGAGGCCTCTGAGCAAAATTTGTCTGCCCTTTCACGCCCTGATTGAATGGGACGCTGATGGTCTGATATGTTAAAGATCGTCCCTAAATAAACCAAATCCCATTATAGATATGAACCCAACTATTGACGAGAAACGAAACAAAACTACCTAAGATATTAACCACTTCACTTCAACATTTATGACTCTCTAATTCTATGTTAGTGCTGTTTTACTTTTTATTCAGCTGTTACTAAAAATAATTTTATTTTAAACACAAAACACTGAAACTATAAACTGCATTTTGTAACACTTGATACTATGTAAATTTATAACACTCCATTGTTACCAATTTTAGTTTAAATCGGAATGTAAAGATTATTATTATATTAAAAATGGATACAAATTACTTATTTTATATATTCATTTACTAGTACATTCCTCATGGTGGTTTACTAAATCAGGCCACAGTGCATTGATAGTACATAACTATTAAGCTGATTTCTAAAATGTATTTGCATAAATAGGCATGCTGGCAACCCTGGAATCATGTCAGGCTGAAACTAAATTAATAACATTTGATCCTATCATTAGTGATGTCCAAATGATATTATATCTTCTTTCAGCATGATAAAATTAAATTTTAAATAGCAATATAGTTTAACATATAAATAAAATATATTAATAATAAAGTAACAATTTAATTTGTAATTTTACTCTGCCAAATAATTTAAAAATTGTTAATTACCAACGGTGCAAAATTTATAGCGTTTCTTCCGTGCTCCTTATAGTGAGAAATGTGCCAACTGTATGAAGTTTCTCAGATATTCTGTGAAGACTTTGTATATTGATGCTCTCCTGCAATGTCAGGCAGCACCAATATTTACAACTTTTAGAAAAAGTATTTATGAAATAAACTAATAGATTAGCAGCAGTTGTTCGTGGAAAGGTTTTATTCCGAATATCACAGAAACAGAGGATGAAGAAGAAGTACAGGATGAAGAAGAACAGGAAGAAGAAGAAGAAGAAGAAGAAGAAGAAGAAGAATTAACAATTTAATAAATGTAGTCTTCAACAGTTAATTATAAGTTGAAGTTAAGGAACGAAAAGTGCAATTGCAATGGTAATTTTCTACATTAAACAAGGGCATATATCCATTTACAATTTTGAATTTAACACATTAAAAAAATTATAGATTTGAAAAATTTTACTCAAAAACAAACATGAAATGTATGAATTTTAGTCCACAACAGGATAAAATGCAATTGCACAACACACGTACTCCTAACTTGATACAGATTATTATTAATAATAATAATAATAATAATAATAATAATAGCTCAATAACTCAACTTAGAGAGTATGCCAAAGGAATCTTCCATATTTTACCCATAATTATAAACATTTTTTTATTTTTCTTTTCTCAAAATAACCCCCAAAATATTTCAAAACAATAATCACATTAACAATAATCACATTCACAATAATATACCATAATATGTTCCATAATATAACCGTGATGTTATATCTTAAAAATTACCTGTATTAAAATAATTAAAACAAAAAAGTCATTATTTATCTAATATGACAAAATAATTTCTTAAGCTAACAGATTCAGGGTCGAATCAACACCTTTAAGGGCCCCTGGCGGAAAGAGAAACGTGTATGGCCCTATTACATTTCCTATAGTAGAGTAATGACAGTAATAATAATAATAATAATAATAATGATAATAATAATAATAATAATAATAATAATAATAATAATAATAATAATAATAATAATAAAAAAAAAATAAATATAATTTCTTGCCGAATTTGAAATGCCAAGTGATTCCATTGGTGAATGCAAAGGTGATGTTCAAAACAAAAATAAACCAAACCCTCCTTCCACCCTACATGCTTTCACATAATAAAACTGACATTATAAAGTGACTTTTCTATCTTTTTCTCTTTCAGAATCATGTATTAGGTCATCAAACTTAATGTTTTGTAAAATATCAAGTTTAACGATTAATTAAACTTAGGTGGTTTAATTACGATTATGCCGTGCTATTTATTAATTCATGTTTTAGTAATTTCATAAATGAAGTTCACTTCCGGCATCAGTAATCAACATTAAAAGAAAAATGATCAGAGTGATCCCTATATTAGAAAATATTAAAAATATATTTTCATTATACGTAAATTTCTTTAGTGATCATATAGTCCTCGTCTTTATTTGATCTCAAGGTTTTGTCAGTGATACTTGGTTCAACCAAGACAATAATACATGCAGTAACGTTTTTTGATTTACTGGCTGGCAGAGTGTGGCTGCGTATTGGAAGAAGCTAGTTGCCAAGGCCGTATAATGGATGTGCAGGTAGCAGTTTACAGTTTGAAGGCGGTTTTATTAACGAGAGGTTGTGCTTTCATTGTGTATAAATTGTGTGTTCATTGTCCTTCTTTTGCATAAATATATTCATGAAAAACGGGTTTTTATGCAGGATACTTATGCGAAAACGGGATGTTGCAGAGAAGTGATAAGCTGATTCCCAAGAAAATATCCCGACGATCGTGTTACAGATAGAGAAGTAGTTTCTGAACGTGTTAAAAGTTACCAGTCAGAGGGAATTTCTTACGCACATACTGGCAATCATTTTCAACATCTCTTATGACACATATTATATAAGTTTGAAATACTCTATCATTTTATGCTTTCAGTAGGTATAAATGCTGGCATGAAAATACTAACTACTAACTTAGGCACGGAGAACCTATCTCCTTTTTCCGGAATGCGGAGGCTGCACTTGCCCAGTAGAGTCACGGTCAAACGTTCCGTAACTCAAATAACCTCATTGTACTTACTTAATAATTTAAAACTACTGATAAAGCTGAGCGGAAACTGCGCTGTATATTATGTGTATCACTGCCACGGAGTCGTCATTAACCACCAGCAGATCAATGAAAGACCTAACATTAATACTGACACACTCTCATGCAATTCACGTCGAGTGTGTTTGCTGTTAAATCTTACACTGCTATTGACTAGAGCTTAAATATTATTGGTTCAGTCAGACAGAGGGACTCTGTCGCAGGGTTTCCGATTGCTTATGAGGACAATGTACTTGACAATTACCTACAACGAGAAGATTCGTTCATTGTTGCGGCATTCCAGAAATGAAAATTGTACGAAGTTTAAGAAAGTTTGTATTCATTTACCTATTATATATACTTCGTAGTGCTTGATACAGAAATTTGGAAATGTATAGGCGTTATATCAGCTTTGGCGCACATAACTTGTATATAAGTTTACTGCATGATCAACAATGCCAACGTTAGAAACTGCCGACGTACAATGAACAAGTCGCGCTATTGCTTATTTCACAGTGTTACCAGATTGGGCGAAAAGTACTCGAAACTTGGTTTGTGCTTGGAAGATTTACTCAAACTTGTATACAGGAGAATATTACCTGCTATCCTCCGAGCTCCAACAATTAACGAACGAGGATTGGATGCGAAACTTTTGTGTCAATTTTAAAGCAACTCATGCATTTTACTTCTGACATCAAACATAACAAAAAAGCCGCTGCCGATACCGAGGAGGAAACAATATTGCAATCATTCCAGTTCTAAGAAATGAAGTATCTCATGGTAAATATTATTTTATTTTATTTCTTCTTCCTCTTATAATAGAAAATGTTCATATTTAAAACAATCTGTATATTATGTTGTTCATTTGCAAAAAATAAAAAGCATATTATATTGAGGCATGTTTGTATCCATATATACCGGACTACTCTTTATCTATTTTCATTACTTTTCAAGCAATTTCTGCTATAATAATTGAAAGAAAGTCTGCCCAATAGCTCAGAATCGAAAGACAGCAAAGTTTAACAGCGTTTTTTTTTAATCGGACTTCTCGTAACTGGAGTTTGAAAATGACAATAAACATAAATAAATTAAGCCTTTCAACACAATTCTTTCCTTTTTTTATAATATACTTTGCTCCAACTAGTGGTAAAAGCAGGGGTTGGGCGCTGCTCCCCTCCAAAAATTTTGGAGGTCCTTACCTCAAGGAGACGCCATCCACATGCAGCGTTTTGAAAGGTAACCAAAAGTGATATATCGCGGTATCCAAAGACAAAAGCTGGAAGATGTTTTCCGCATATCAACTGACTAATTCCTGGAAAACGAGCTCGGAAAGCAATGAGAAAAAACGGTTTGCAACCAATCAAGTCAAATTTCGCCTCATGTTCCAACCAATGAGCGGCACTCACTGTTTTGGAGAATATCTCAAAGAGGTGAACATAAGAAAAGGAAAGAAAGGAAACGAAGGGGAAAGGAAGGAAGAGCAGATTACGTAGCATTGCATTTAACGCCGCAGCACTGAGATATACGAAATGTGCAAATAGAAACGACTCCCTTTTAAAGTGAACTGAATGAGTTATATCCGCTGCTGGTCTTCAGGAGTATCAGTGCGAGTTGTTTCAAAAGAATGCAACACAAAGTTACACAGTTGTGACAGTAAATAAACAAAGTCGAGACATTGCAGAATTATTGTGCTTAAAATGTAAAAGTGTAATTTGGATACATTATTCATGTTTCCAGTCCATGTATTTATACGACTTTCTCCTACTTTCTTCCAGAAAGAAAGAACATTTTACTACTTAAGAATGAGAGTTTCGCTGAGAACACAAGAATCGATTTATAAGCACGCACACGTACAATCGAGGAGAGGAGAGAAAAAAGTGGTTTTCGAAGAAAAAACTTAGGGAATAGCTCACGTGCCCTTTCCAATTGCAGAACCATGAACACAAAAGCAGTTTTCGCCAAAACTTTTTCGATGGAAACGTGCCGCAATGGCATTTAAGTGCCGAGGATGAGGAGACACTCACTGAAGTTTATTCTGCCCACTGTTACCACATCCACTCCTCTCAAAATTTCGCGCATGCCCAGTTAGCCATCTTTTGCTTTCAAGAGACCCATTGTGTACCCACTCGAATATGTGAGACTTAAGTAGGGGATAGAGTGTTAAGTTTTTATGCTTCAAGTACCTTGAAGGGCCGATCCTTTAATTTCCTTTAAGAACGGTTCTAACAAAATGTAAAGAAGGGGAGAAGCCTTTTATTCGAGCTACAGTTGCTATGACAACAACTTGCCGTAATCTCTTACTACTTGTAAACATCTGCCTGTCGTGGTGCGAAGAGCGCGCGGATCTTGTTGTCTATGACCGCGGGCTATCAGAGACTTGGAGAGAAAACAACTCCAGATTGCTGATGTATTTAAAACTTTTCTAAAGCAAAAAATATTCTCAAACATTCCCATTTGAGTGTATTTTCATATTTTGTTGTCACACGTTATTTCAATGTGTGCTATTTATTAATATGGTGTACAATTGGCCGTTAAATAAATTGAATTAGGCTATCTAAGCATGTTGATATTCTAACAATTATATGTCCTTGCATTCTATTTCTTTTTACATTAGAATTTGATATGAATAGAGCGCGGATTGATAAACATTAAAATGAAAAATGCGCAGGCAAAAAACACTTAAAACTTTAAAGAATAGGCTCTTATACAATCATTTAAACTAAAGGGTGCCTTCATTTAGATAATGAAAAAGTATACTACTAACAATTTCTAGAAAAATTTTGGCACTTTAAATGTTATTTTCATAGAAAGTCATTCTTGTTAATAAACTGCTGTGTGAAGTACAAAGAGTTTCAGGTTCCCCGTAGTAAATTCTGTTATTCTGTCTGAAAATAGTATTATGCCTAAAAATTAACTTTTCAAACCACAGAAATCTGCGAAAACTTCATAAAAGACAATTCCATAGTCTGAAAATCAGGAATCATTTCGCCCTTGCCGTCTAATGAACGCTGTACCTTGGAATTAGCTGCAATATGTGCTTTGTTGAATAGTTCTGACATTTCCCCCACATTTTGTATGCACCACGGTATTTGACAGTTTGTGAAAAATTGGCCTTATCATTTATCCACCGTTTGTACAAAATAAATTGTTCCCCACCCCCAATATTCAAGACGAAATCAACATTTAACATCCAACGTAACTGACAGTGAGCGAACAACTCAACTCCAAGCAAAGTGAATATTGTTCTATTTTAAGTCATTTAACGTTGTCAAGTAGTTGGAATGCAGCAATGAAAATATTGTAGTTGAGGATGGCTAAATCTTTTGAATCACATTATCGCAATCTGACATCAGACAAGGTTATCTGATATCGAGTGATTGTTGTAGACAAGTGCACACTTTGGACGCTAAATTATACATTTAAAAATGAGAAAAAATGAAACATTTAAACTACTAGCCATATTAAGGCATTTATAGACCCTTATTCCAAGAAAGGGCACTCGTCATCAAAACAGATATAGGCAGTATACAAACTCATATAGCGTTTCTTAAATCCTGAAATTACTTTATCTATCAAAATTTCCTAAATTAATGCATATAATTACAGAATGCGTGTGTTATGGTTTATTTTCATACATTACACATTAAATATTACTTTAGAGAATAGAAGTTGCAGGCATCTGTCTAGAACTGTTATTATTTGTGAGATTATTACCGTTTTTATTCACTTTTCTTATAAAAGTAGAACTAATCCAGTTTCACTGTTTGTCTTGTATAGAGTACTCCACTCAGAAGAACTTTTTTAATGGTGTTTAACACCCGTTTTTACTACTGAGACACCACAGGCGATAGACATTGATGATACATGAGATGAAATGATATATTGGGAAAGGATTTTTAAGGAAGGAAACGTTCCAGGCCTAAGTTCAGGGCATCTCCCCGACATTTGCCATTTATGAGGACTGAGTAAAACCTGTTAAAAACCTCAGTTAGGGAGGACGGTGCTGGCGGGATTCCAACCCAGACCTCCCGCTCACGAGTCCGAGCCTTAACGACCTCGGCCACCCGTGATGGTCATTTAGAAGAATGGAAAAGTGGTCATTACATGCCCTTTTACCAGGGGCAAAGCATCCATTAAGGTAATAAGGTTGAACCTTCTCAAAATTATTGTTTTGGCTTGTATGTATTAATTTTGATTGACAAACTAAAATATTTGCTTATTTCTGTGACGAGGTTAGCCAACTACCAAATGCGATCCAAATTTCAACCTCCCTTGCGCAAGCGTAGAAATTTTGCAAATAACCGTCAGGGAAAGGTGGAGGTGGTCGTTCATGAAGTTTTGGTTAATATGTATATATTGAATTATGTATGTTCCCCTTTTGGGAATTTGTAGAATATTAAGTCCAACAAAGAACCTTAATGCAGACGATATCAATTTAAAATATAATTTTAATAATTTTTCTTATTATAGAATGATGTAATTATTTTATGTGAACAGTAAGTACTACGACTTATTATTTTTAAAATTAATTCTTTAACTGTCTTAATAGTATTTTAGTTTGAGCGAAACTGCGGACAGAATGACTGGCTGGTAACTCTTCTTATTTAATAGTTTTCCTTCAATGTCAACTGCAGCAGAGCGGTGAATAGTTAAGTGAAATCTCAAGTGTCAATTTAAAGAGCATTTGATGCATATGCACAGAAAAACAGCACACACACACACACACACACACACACACACACACACACACACACACACACACACACACACACACACACACACACACACACATATATATATATATATTAAATATTGAGACATGAAACTTGATCTTTTCTAAGTAATGAATTTAATTTAATAATGCCTTTCATTATTTATAGTTCACAATGCCATACTTTTCAAAATGAAATATGTATAACATTACAGAGTGGTATGATATTTCCAGTAGTTTCGACATCCCGTGTCTCAGCCTACCCTATTCAAAATGCCACTGTTTTTACATTGCTTGCTGTGGAGGTTCTCCAATTTAGAAGAATGATCAATGTAACTTAATGAATGCACTTCCCTTCAGACATCTAGTTTCCACTAATTCCACTCATGTTGAACATTGAGTTGCATAAGAGCAACACATTTCTGTTCTGATAGCTACAGCGCACACTGAACTTTTAGTTGTGGCATTCACATGCTTACCAAGCGTGTCTGTTGCTCTATTGAATATAAAGTCAGGCTTGTCTTCGCATTTAATATTGGCGCACATATGCATGAGAAAATCTTCTAATCTTTATGGTTAAATAAACTTGGAGAGTTTCTATAACTTGTAAGATGCAAATCATTCTCCTCTCTTTTTAAACGGCCAGCATTTATTTCTTGATCTCTCTAAGCGGAACAACTTGTATTTATAACGTGAATGTTTTTGTTAGTGTTGGCTGTACCTATTTATGTAACTAACAAAAAAAAAAAAAAAAAACACTTCTAGAGCAAAGTATATAGTTATATTTTGGTGATGGGTGTTTTTCATAAATTCTATATATGATTTCCATTCTTTATGAGAGCTATCTCAACTATGAAACTTTTTTTCTTTGCCTGATATTACCAAGTTGGTACAGGCGCAGGATATTAAATGCAATCTTTGTCTAAATGCCAGTGTGTTATTTTTAATGTTATATACAGAGTGAAAGGGAAATCAATCTCATACTTTTATAAATCATTCCATGCTATAAATGAACAATATTTTCTGATACCAATTTGCTGTTGACGTGTTATTTAGTAAAAATAATTCATTCTGTAATATGCTAATGCGTCGAAATTAATACATTCATACAGAATGTATTTTATTGTAACTCGAAATGTTTTGATGTAAATTCAGCTGGAAAGTTTTATGTGAATCATTTGGGCATCACTGAGTGTAATATTGCTGTCATAAGCGTTGGTGTCAACACAGATTAATAAAAAAAATTAAATAAATAAATAAAAAAATAAAAAAAAAGGAACTTGAGTTCGTAACAAAGGTTATGCATACAAACACATAATAATTTTTTACCATTATTGCATTCTAAATTAATAGGTTAACCAATCGGAACACTAAGCTGACTGGCCACATGTTTCGAGATAAAATAGCTATATTCTCGAAACTCTTAAGAGGTAGCGAAAAATATATGCTTTTGTTTGTTCTTTGATTAAAGGTCATAATTAAATGGATATATTTTAATGTAAGCAAATTTTTATTTTTAATTTTGTCATATTTTCAGTTTTTAGATAAAACGTAAATTTTTCTGGATCCATAAATGTCATAAAATACAGCGTGCTCTGTCGGCCACATCAGTAATGTTTTAATTTCGTCTTAAAATATTATTAGCAATATTAAGAACCAAATTCATTTTCATGTCATTTTTAACTTGATTATCATTGAGCTTAAATTGGAATCCCAGTTGAATCAAGAGATCTGATCATCATCAACAGTATTGATTCAGTAAGCATTTGTTTTAGAAAAGTTAAGACCTTTATCAGATCTACTTACAAGTTTAAGATTTATTAAATTTAAATTCATAAACCTTTAATTGTTAAAATCAGTCTCAAGAAAGGAGTTAGATGGGTTCACTTGTACCTGATGGGCACGTTTCTCTTTCACATTAACCAGCACATCAACAACAACCGACTCATCCCATGATGTTCAATTCATAAAGATCTACAAGGTTACGTCATCGGAATACGAGTTATGTTCAATGTGAAGGAAAACAGCGTTAATTCGTTTTCAACCGCTACAAGTTTCAACAAGAGTCAATTACAGTCAAAGTTAATCAACAGTGAATTGCATGTCATTAAGAAGGACCCACTTCTAGCTTAAGATTCAGGACAATAGATACCAGTCTCCTTAAAGCGCAAGAGAAGGTTGGGGAAAAGAAGATAGGCTGGCTTTTCATTGTAAAAGAGAAGACAATCTTTCTTTTCGTTTGTTCGCCGGGAAAGTTCCTTTTTATAACAGTAGAGCGCATATTATTTTCTTCTTTTGCCAATCATCGGAGTTTTACTTTCAAGGAAAAAGAGGGATGGATCATAAAGAGAGATTAAATTGGAAGAATATCAAGCCTCAGTCACTTTCATCGTGGCCGCGAACGTAGACATGAGGTGGCATGTTGATATAGAGTTGAAAAGTTTTATTACAAAAATGTTACATAATTTAAATGTAGGAGCTTGACTATCAGACTTTTAGCGTAGAAGACTTAAAGTGAATTTCAGGTGGAAATTATTTGCAATATTAGATTATTCAGCGTGTTCCGTGTTATCATTTGGTACCCGATATCCTTTTAGCGAAAGCTATTGTGGTTGTAGCCATGAAAAAGGATTTTGAAGAATTTCTTCCAATCTCCATCGATCGTGCCTGCTAGGCGCTGAAAATGACAATGAAAAAATATAAATAAATAAGTAAATAAATAAAATATTATTGTGTTTATCCGTTAACGCTCTAGCGGTCGCAACTTTTGTTTTTTCTCAACAAAACTCAATTAACAAACGATTCGTCCAGTTCGTTAACCAGCAAAGTTTTAAAGAGCGCTCTAGCTGCCGCAAATTTTTTTCCTCAACGAAACTCGGTATATTTCTTTAAAATAAATCGATAAAAGTAGTTTCCGAAAATGAGAACAATCGGATCATCATGAGGGGGAGGGGTTAAAGCAAAGTTTAAAAATCGCTCTAGTGGTTGCAAATTAATCATTTTAAAAGAAACTCGGTATATATGTTAAAATAAAATAAGAAAAATAGTTTCTGAAAATCAGAGAAATCGTTACTTGAAACGCAAAAATTAAAAATCCTTTTAGCGGCAATACTTTTCATTTTTTTCGCAACGAATCTCCGTATATATTATTTAAATAAAACAAGAAAAATAGTTTCTGAAAATCAGAAAAAACAGGGCATTAGGAGAGGGGGTTTGCCTGAGAGGGTAATTTAATAATTACTCTAGAGGCACCAAGATTTACTTTTTTGCGAAAAAACTCTTTGTGTATCATTTAAATAAAATAAGATAGTTCCTAAAAGGGGGGATCGAGTCATTAGGTTTGGGGATTTACCTGAAACCCAAAATTTAAAATTCGGTACATACCATTTAGATAAATAATTTCTGGAAATTAGGAAAAATGGATCGTTAGTAATATTTAAATTTAAGTGTTTAATTTTATCTATATTGTTTCAAAATAAAAAGACAAATTAATTTGCATTTATAAGGATTCCTGTATGTTTTATATTTAACAAAAGCTCGTTGTGAAGATAGTAAGTGCGAAATATTAATCTAATAGTGTTTGAGAATTATATTTGTATATAAGAACGTTCTGCAATGACATTTAGAAAACGGTAGCGTTACAGCCTTTTAATACCATAACATTTAAATTAAATTTCATAGTCACTGAAAATCGATTGACCTTTATATTGTATATTGTTGACTGTGTATATATTTTTTTTCTCAGTACATTGTAACTGTTTTTAAATAGTAACATGTTTTTGTTTTACTAAAACATGTGAGCCCCATCTTCTTAAATACATATTGTAACTCGAAACTCTATCATTTCTCTCTATTTTAGTAAATAAGATGATATCAAGAACTCAGTTCATAAATATGGTAACATTTAATTTTTTTTAAAAAAAATTCCCACACACGTAAACTCTCTATCAGGGGCCGTGTGTTTCATTTAATTAATAGTATACCATTCTTTTTGTTTAATCACAACAGCAATAATAATAATAATAATAATAATAATAATAATAATTCTAAAAGTGTGGTTTCTCTTTTGTGATACTTATAGGTTGCAAGAAATCTAATTTTGTTCCGCTAATACCACACAGTAATGTCAAAGTTATTTCATTTATCAATAAGGCTATATTCATTTTTAAAGTTACTGTACGAGGTGAGGAATTCGCTTAGTTTATTACTAAGCTCCTGCGTGACGGATTTGTTCTATTTTCCTGCAACGTGTCAGTACTTTAAAACCTAAAAGAAAAAGTAATACTATCTATGTTTATCGAGCGAGTGACTCACGAGTTAACGTTTGGGACTCGCATTCCGGAAATTCCGGGTTCAAAAGTCTTGGAGCCGTCCATGCTGCCCTGGTCACTTAGGTGAATTCTCCCCTTTCATACCGTTTCATTTTGTTGGTTCTGTTACAAAGTAGAAAGTACTAGTGCGTGATGGGTTGTTGCGGCGTGATGGTAGCTTGCGCTTTGGAAAGTTTTGTGCTTCCGCGTCTGGTATAGTAGAGGCTCTACTAATCGGAGGGGAAAGGGCTGCGCCGGCGTCAGGTTGTGTTCTCTGGAAACAATGTTAAGAGACCCCGTTTACTTCCTCTCATCACCGATCGTGGATCCTGAGTGTTCGAAATCTCATCCCTTCCTCCCGCAGGTATGCACGAACGCCAGCCATTGAGCAAGTCTGAAATACCGAAATATAAATTCTGAAATTTCAACCTGTTAATACTGGTTTAACTGTCTTCTTACTACGTTACTTGGAGAATAGTATATAAATAAAATGGACAATAATTAAATATATTACAATATAGTAAACTTTCTTTAAAATCTTCATTGCATAAATTGCCCATGTTTTTTTGTATGTTTACTCCCATTAGTAATGTGGAACAACTAGGCAGAAGAATTTATTAACATTCAAATAAATAGCTAAAATGTACTACTAAGCTGATTTCTTTAAACGATTGCTTGTTCTAAGTTTAGCCACCGAGGTGTTACGAGCTAACTTTTTTTTTTTTCAAATGTATGTATCGTACATTTAATTTATATGAACCTTTTCGCACGTTAGTTTCTCAGGTTTACGATAGGAGTGCTGATTGAACATTTAAGTGCAGTTTCTTTGTTTCACTTTTATACGTAAATTCCTTGGCGTTTATGTACAAAATAGTTTGATTTGCTCTTTATAGCTACTTGACACTCTTTAGTATAAAATAAGAGTGGTCCGAAAAGGAACAAATTTTCAAAAACTGCATCTACTCTCAAGCAAAACTATAAAGAAACATTTTGACAGTTTTCCAAAAGATGTTCCCTTATAATTTACCATCTATCAAAAGGACATTGTTTTAAAAAGAAACATTTCTACATTCATAGTCCACTAACAAACTAAGGTGTTATTACAAAGTTTTTATATCTTAATTTTACCCATCATCTAGTTTTTGAGATATTCAGTTTTAACACATTAGCTTTAGGTAGTAAAATTAACATTTTCTCGTGTTCATTGGTCTTATACATAAACAAATTGAATGAATTGTGTGTTCATATTGGGATTTCTTTATATTTAATATGTATTTTTAAATGTTTAAAAAACTATTCTTCTGTTATGCATTTTTACATATTTATATTTTATCTTATTTTATTGTTGAACATATATGTTTTGTATTTTATTGTAAAATATCTGTTGTAATATCTTATATTAAATCAAACATATTTAGTGTATTATAAAAGCACGTACAGTCCATGGCATATGATCCTGTTGTTTTGCATTGTATTGGTGCCACTGAAATAAATACACTATTTCTACTTCCACTACCCCTACTACTGTTACCTACTACTACTTCTACTACTATTTCTACTTCTACTGCCAGTACTACTACATCTACTACTTCTACTACTGCTGCTGCTACTACTATTACTACTACTACCACTACCACCACCCCTACTACTACTACTACCACCACCCCTACTACTACTACTACTACTACTTCTACTGCTGCGGGTACTACTACTACCGCTACTACTGCTACTACTACTACTTCTACTACTGCTGCTGCTATTACTACCACTACTACTACTACCACCCTATTACTACTCCACCATTACTACTACTGTACTACTACTATTACTACTACTACTACTACTGCTGCTGCTGCTACTACTACTACTACCACTACTACTACTACTACTACCACTACTACTACCACCACCACTACTACTACTGCTACTACTACTACTACTTCTACTACTACTACTACTACTACTACTACCACTACTACTACCACCACCACCACTACTACTACTGCTACTACTACTACTGCTACTACTACTACTACTACTACTACTACTACTACCACTACTACTACTACCACCACCACTACTACCACCACCACTACTACTACTACTACTACTACTACTACCACTACTACTACCACTACTACTACCACCACCACTACTACTACCACTACTACCACTACTACTACTACTACTACCACCACCACTACTACTACTACTACTACTACTACTACCACTACTACTACTACTACTACTACCACTACTACTACTACCACTACTACTACCACCACCACTACTACTACTGCTACTACTGCTACTACTACTACCACTACTACTACTACTACTACTACTACTACTACTACTACTACTACTACTACCACTACTACTACTTCCACTTCCACTACCACTACTACTACTACTACTACTACTACTACTACTACTACTACTACTACTACTACTACTACTACTACTACTACTACTACTGCTACTACTACCAATCAGCTTTTAGAAGGCATAATTATGAGACATATACCTGCATAAAGCTGAAGAAAGCGAATATTAAGAATGGGTTTTAAAAACACAATAAACATGTACTATACTTATAGTAGTTTCATCTAGGGATAGAATTGTTTACTAGTTTTATATCATCGCATTATAAGGAAATTGAATAGGAAAATATTTGGCCCTTATTCACAACTTTTATGTACGTGTGGGTATCATTAACAAGGGCAACCACAAAGATTTTCGAAAGGAAAGCGCTATGCAGATAAAAAGATACAGGTGTCTGTCTTAATAATTTCCATAATCCTAAGAGCTTATCCACTTTCGTGCACCACGATTGTTATATGTCTGTGTACCATAAGTTAGAATTATCGAATTTGTTTTCCATTGCGCACAATTTTGAACACGTTTATTTATTTTTTTTTTTTTTTGAAAGCTTCATTATACTCTGAAAGCGAAAGTCAGTTGAATTTGGTCATCGATGAATCAGTTCATGATCTAATTAAGGTCATAGAGTGTTAGGGCAGTAAACGTTTTAAGAACGCAAAAGGAAACAAATAGCTCTCTTACAACTTCCATCACAATGAGAGGGAACCAACTCCAAAATCGATACGCAACTAAATGATTAACTCAAAATGCGAAGAAGTGTATATCTCCTTAGGGAAGTCATTCATCCTGAATTTTGTATGCATCTATTTAAGATTCAATTTAGCAATTTAGAGGAATTAAATAGTTAATGAATACGACTTTGTTGATCCGCTTGTCCAATAAGTGCAACAGCAGCAGAATTCAATAACAGTATAATTTATTAGGTGAATTAAAGTGTGTAAAATCGCTGAAAGAAAGAAACAAGTAAGTTATACTTCACCTGAACAATTGCATATGAGAAAGTTTTGTTGCGCCAGATGGATGCATGATATTGTTATGAATATCGCAACCGTGTTTGCAGCGCTTTAGCAGAAATATAATTAATTTTATGCCTATAGATCCACCAATACACACCAGAACTAAACAATGGACAGGAGCCAAAAAAGACATAGACGGTCATGGTGAATCACTAAAGGAATTTTACTAACCGATAATCTTCAGAATGGCAAAACTATAACCACAGATACTACTCCAATCTTTCATTCAACTATAATGTTAATACCCGGTCTGCAGAACACACATTGCTAACACTATAGAGATTTACGGTGTGAAGCATCCAGCCTAGTCCCCAAAGCTCAAACTCTTTTTCGCTCGTCAGTGTTTTTAATGAAATGAAGCAGTTGCACAACTTTTGGAAAACCCATCGCTGCAAGGGAGATCATGTTTAATAATAAAAATAATGTCCAAGTTGAAAACTTTTCCTTCATTGTCAGGCCAAGAACTTTTCAAACCGCCCTCATAAGTCAACATTCTGTTTCTTAGCACAGATAAGTGAATCCTTCGTTCTGTAAGAAGGAAAAGAAAAGACCCTCCCCATGAGTTTTGTGTTTTATACAAAATTCTCTGCATTTAGAGGCTGGCACTGCTCTAAGTGTTAAAGGAAATATCATATCTTTTACTTCTCTGTTCTTTGTAAAGAACAGAAAATTACGTGGTAATGCAAGGGAGAGAAATTCTGTGTTGCTACTGTTAGTACTGCTAATGGGGAAAACGAGATACACTCCCTTGTGACTCGATGTGGTACTGCTCGATGAGGAAGGGAGGGAGATTCGGACGCTGCCAATGAAAAGAGCCTTTAACCGAAACTAAGAAAAGAAATTGGAGTTTGTTTGGAAGTGGAATGGTTTTGCAACATTAGGAGACCAGAATAAGAGGAGAAGTAGAGAAGGAAGTTAGAATAAAATAAAAAAGAGAGAAAAAAACCGATCGTGAAATTCTGCATTTGTTGCAAGAATGGTATATAGCAACGCTTTGCTCGTTTTCCAGTAAGAAATATAACAAACAAAGCGTTTCCTTTAGAGTATGAGAGATATTCTGATATGTAAATACTTTGTTTTTGCGAAAATTCTTTGAAGTTAAATCTTTTATGTCTATTATTAATCAAAGGTTCAACTTATTTATAGTTATCTTGCGGTTCTTAGTTTTTGGTATATATTTTATGACAGTGAGCCAGAAAGTAGGAATGAAACTGGTGGATAAATCAGGATTATTATGAAAATATCTTAATACTGACGAAGATAGCTGAAATTCCATTATGCAAGTCTCCAATTAATTCACAGCTTGTAAAACTCGTTCAGTTCACTTTCTAAATGAAGTGTGGCTTCTTAAAGAAACATGATTACAATTATGTTATAAACAAATCTAAGGGGAAAATGATTAGGCTTATTACAAAAGTTCTCAAGGATATATCCAGAGATAATATAGAGAAAGGTTCGACTTTCACGATTTTAAATGTTAATACATGGAGCTGATATGCTTACTATCATTGTTATCGGCTTGATGGATAACACAAAGCGCCTATTACCCCCAATTCCAAACTTCTGCATGTAGGTATGGTTAACTCCCTTTAACAATTTTAGTTTATTGAAACACACTTTTCACAAATTTCAATTAGCATTATTAGGCCCTTGATTAATTCGCCGAGGGCTAGACCTGGGCGGTAGCATAGATGGTCCAAGTTCTTCACAGTATCGCACTGTGTATTGTCATGTAAAAGGCCATTAGTCAGCATATCGCGTCTCTTCTTCAATTGCAGCCCGAAAGTTGCAGGAGTACTACGCGTTAACACTACTTCTCTCTTTGAAGTCAATGACAGACACCCTACGCAGTTTCAGAAAGTTGTGGCCACTGTCTTTCTCCTGGACTGAATTGGGCAACCTTGGTCTTCCTTGGCGGCACCAGTTTACGTCACTCCATAAAAATGTATCATTGTTTCATACCCGTCATAACTGATTCCAGAACTTTCTTCCTGTTTGTTTGACACATGGTCAAAAACCGTTCATGGCTTTCACTCGCTGAGCTGCCGAGAGAAGTCGCGGCACTCTCTTACGCTAACCTTTTTCATACGGCACCTCCTTTCAGATGACACTGTGTTTCATTATGTCTTACACCGTTAATGTTTTACAGTAATTTGAAGTTTGAGAGAACACCTGCATTTTTAGTTTTGAGTGGGGTTTCTGTACTCTTCTTTGACATCTTCCAAACTTAACTCCCCATTACGGTTAATTTTATTTCTTACCGGAATTCTATTAGAAGGCCCCAAGTAGTAGTTTTAAGTAGTACTGAATACTTTATCAGGACAACAGTGCTAGAATTTATAAAATTTGAAAGTATAGGGATAGTCAAAGGTTTTCGGAATTTTAAAAAATCAGTGCTTTATGAATATTAATATGTTCTCAATGTATCTGATACAAAAACATGAAGAAACTCTAGAAATGTATATGTGTAATGTAATTGATGAACATTATTTAATCTTTTTCAGAACTGTATTTAATGCCCTTTTTTACTACTGAGGCACCATAGGCGGTATTATTTAATGTGTTGGCCCCCAGAGGGTGTTGTGTGAAAATGGTGGTTGCAACAGCGGAAAAAGCTTCCTTTATTGCTTTTTAACTTGTGAATTACAGTGTAAGCATTCAAATAATTTAAGTGTCAAAAAATATAATATATTGTATACAATAAGAACAAAACAAATATAATAACAAATATAAATTCAAATTATGTTAACACACTCTGAGAGAATACCTTTATATGATATATGCTAAGATTAATCATCAACATACTCTTGCGTGGAGTACTAGTATGGTTTATTTAACAGATACATCTTTTTTTAAAATTATCACGTCTATGGTTTATTTTAAGCTGCTAGGCAGAATGTAGTGTAATTGTATTCCAATGTGGATAGAACTACGTTCAAATAATGATGCATTATGTTGAATACAGCACAGATCATTACATTTTTAGTACAATGTGTTTGAACTTTTGTTTGCTCAGTAAAATTGCCGGTTTTGTTTTAACTTTTTAGCATCTCTAGGGTATATACAGAAGAGGTCAGAATAATTAATTTTCTAAAATATGACTTACAACTAATTCTGGTAAGCTAATCATTAATCTGTCTATGTATAAGTTTCGCCGTCACATCACTGCGTTACTAAAACATTGGTAACCGTTTGCCATCTATCATTGTTATTCGGAGCGCTGTGCTTGAGTTTTGCACTTAAGAAGAAAGTTTGCGATGTTTAAAGCGAAAGAAAATGTAGTGTCAAATGGAGGAAAAACAAAAGGAACAATTTCGGCATATTCTTCTTTTTGAGGTAAATAGAGGAGCAAAGTCTCACAGAGGTGGCTTGAAACATTTGTGTCGCCTATAGGGAGAATGCCATTGGAGAAAACACGAAAAAAAAAAAAAGTTCTGTCCTTTCAAAGATGGACATTTTGACGTGAGCGATTCGCCAAGTTCAGGAATGGCACCGGGCTTTGTTGAAGACCTTCTGAACTATTTAATCCATGATTATTCACGTCAATCAACCCAAAATTAGCATATGCAATGAATTGTTAACTCGGAAGCCTTGCGGCCGCAATTGAAGAAAAACATATTGAAAAGACTGCATTATGTGTTGCTGCAACACGATAATGCAAACGCACATTCCTCTAACATTCTCAGATTTTACGCCCTCAGACTTTAAATATATGAAATCCCAGAATAAATTTTTCTCTATAGCTACCCCAAGAAATTTAATATTTGAATCCATTTTATAACATTGTATCCTAGGTTAATGTTCAAAGAAGTAGTTTATTTATTAATTTTTTTATGTTGGAATTCCATGCGATTAAGTTCTAACCAAAGTTCCACGTCGTTTTTACGCAGAAAGTGGGAGGTAATCACAGAAAAATAAATTTAACCATGCGATGGTTAATGTGCGAAATAAACAAACAATGCTACAATTGCTACGTTTGTTGATACATTTGTTAGTGCGTCTGTAGATATAATGTAAAACTTTGTATATATTTTGACTAATATGTGCTTGTTCTTTTAAGCTTAACATTCATTATATATAACCCGTTCAACTCCAGATAGAATATTAACAAGACTATACTTTTAATGGAAAAATTGGAAAGAAGATTCTTTTTCCCTATGAAAGAATAAGGGGGTTTAACAGGATTTGCTTTTTGATATGCATCAACAAATTGGATATAAATTAATAAATAACAAGCAACGTTATCTGTTACTACACACAGAGGTCCTAAATTTAAGATAAAGCGTTTCAAAAATTCTTCTATCTGTGCATTTTAAAGTTAAATGTGTTGAAATCGCCTTGTAATTAAAACAATAAATTTCACATTAGAGATAATACATTACGTAATGTGATGAAAATAAAGAGAAATGCAAAAATTAAACTAAATTTATGAGTGCTTCAGAATGTTCTGCATTCGTGCCAAGTGATGATCACCGCATCTCATTTAATAGTTGGAAGAACTATTTTACCAGATATGCAGTTAATTGCTACCTTCTTGCTGATCGGTTAAGCAGCAATATCCGTCACTTCCTTCTGGATTTGTGTCTCTTATTTAGAACCAAAAAGAGATTGCGGTCCATTATGCCATTGTTGTCCACAAGGATCGCATCTCTTCTCTGTGCAGAGGCAGTCTGCCGTGGTACGTGGCTTTAAATTGGACGATCTTCGTTGTGAAAAGGAGGAAGGACTAGAAAGGAATTGGGGAAAGGGGAAGCTGGTCTTTTAATCAGTCGCGGTGCTGCGGTTCGCTCTTGCAGGGGGTGGGGGGGTTGTATTGTAACACAGCGTGCTACCAGAAGTTTCCATCACACTTTAACAGCGCCAAGTGGACCAATCATGTCACAGCTAGAGAGAGACTGTATAAAACTGTATTGCACGTTCTTTGCATATAGTGACGAGGAAGAACTGGTTGCAAGTCGGTGCTGCAGTGCAATGAAGCAGGCGGCATTCACAGATTTCAACTCTAACCTATTCGTGCATATACGAGTAGAAAGAATGTAGAATATTATTTGTAAGAAGTTTTTATTTTAACGAAGTTGCATTTTGAAGTGGTCTGTATGAATCGCTTGTCTACAAAATACTGGAGAAACAGTTGATAGTTGACGACCTAAAAGTATTTATTAAATACCTGAAGCACTGGAAATATTTATTGCACCAACCACAAAATATTTATGTTTTCCCTTTATACTCGTGTAGAAATAGCAGTATATAAGGTTTTATTAAAATTGTGTTTCTAGGCATAATCTTTAAGTCTAAAAATGTGAAAATGTGGCGCTAATCATCTTTATATCTATTTATAGGACATGTAAACAGTACAACTGAACAAAATAACAAAATTAATAAATAATAATCCACAATGTTGTAATTTCAATTGCACAAACCCGACGAATTCTTATTTAATAAGTGTAATAAAAATTCTTTTTATACATATTAACTCCTTCTAGTCTTAAAAATGCTGAATAACTTCGTGTTGCCTCCCCGAGCTTTTATTATGGCATCACATCGTCAGGGCATTGAATGTATTCAACTTTTGACATGGTCAGGCGAACTCAATGGATGGCTTCAACCAGGTCTTTCTTACTTTTTTCCCCCTTTGCTACAGCTTTGCCATCATCATTTAACAGTTCTCAATTGAGTTGAGATCTTGGAAGTTCCCTG
The DNA here is from genome assembly GCA_030762175.1 of Metallyticus violacea. Classification (NCBI taxonomy): domain Eukaryota; kingdom Metazoa; phylum Arthropoda; class Insecta; order Mantodea; family Metallyticidae; genus Metallyticus; species Metallyticus violacea. The sequence continues at coordinate 41,050,737 of CM060835.1, read as the reverse complement.
TGAGAGTGCAAATCCCTTGTTCTTCAAGAAAACTTCTATCCTATAACATAAAGTTGTAATTTTTATTTAGATATAACACGGATTCGTTAAAATAGCAGTTTAGTTTGGTAAAATTAGTAGTATTTAAGCAAGGTACTTACTTTTCTTGCCCTATGTCATGGTGCGGAGTCATCCTGGAAAGATAAACTTTTTCTGGTGACACTCATTATATATGCACCTGTATTTACTGTTCTCTCAACAAAATATAACGCACCTACTCCTTTACTGGAAATACAACCCGATACCACCACCATCACTCTTTCTGGAAAGTTCACTGTTGAGTCCAAACATTCTGGCAAGAATTCTTCACCGTTACGAAGACAGATCGTTCCATCGTTTCCTGTGACATTAAATGTTCATTCATCTGAGAAGATACCTCCATGAGTGACCGAGGTCGTTAAGGAGCGAACTCGTGAGCGGGAGGTCTGGGATTCGATTCCCACCAGGACCGTCCTTCCTGATAGAGGTTTTCCTCAGCCCTAAATGGTAAATGCCGGTGAGGTACCATAAAACTTAGGCCGGAAACGATTTATTATTTTAAAAAAATTCTTCCCCAACAAATCATTTCATTTCATGTATCCGTCTCCACCGCCTGTGACGCCTCAGTAGTTAAAATGGGCGTTAAACACCATTAAAATGTGAGAAAATGACTTTTCATTTCTTCAGTTCAATGGACATTTGTTCTTGGTCTATTCTAGTCGATCTTTCTTCACTTTAACTGTCAGGAGCTTCATCCGCAGGTAAACCCGTTTCTGAAAGTCTGCATTTGATGGTTCTGCCACACTAGAAGCTTCTTCCCACTCTTGTTGCAACTCCACTGTAGTCATACGCAGGTTTCTCACACAGATCCGCCTCAAAACGTGGTCATTATTAGTAGTTGAACAACTTTTTCTCCTTTCGTAATTCCTAGTTTTCTTGTATTTAGCCAACAATCTTGACACAGTGGACTGGTTAAATCCCATCCTTGATGCATATGACGAGTAGAAAGACCCTCAGAAACTAATATGACAATTACACTTCATATGCCCATTTTGTGCACTGTTATCAAACACACCCACTGATTACTACATTAAAATTAACAAGTAGTATCACAGCAACAGAAAATGTTTACAAGTTCTGTTGCACACAAAAATGCATAATCACTTAAAGATAAAACAAAACTGAAATAGTGAACCCATTTTGTTATTAAGTAAGGTAAGTGTTAAAATACACAAAATCTATAGGTAATGCAATAACGTTTTGCAGTAATGTATATATATATATATATATATATATATTAATAAAATTATATAAAATTAGTTTAAATCCTATTATCTTAATTTCCTATTATATTAATTTTGTAAGGTAGGAACTTATTTAAAAGTTAATTTTTTGATTAATTGTTTAATTTATTTAAATTCACGAATTTTTCTGCTTTAAGTAGCATAGTTCTTTGAAAATATATGCTACTTTTGGGTACAAAAATCTTGCCGTATTCAGAATTATTGCCGTAGGTGACAATAAAAGTGAGGGAATGCCTGTTATTGAAAAACACATTATTGTATTTAAGAACATTCTTTCCACATCTGGGGAAACTACTGAAGCATACTTTAAAAACACTTTTGGGGAGGAGGCAATAATATTTTTATTTGTTGTGTCAGATACAATATGCAATATGGTCTGGTTCAACCCAAGTTCTACACCAGGACAATATTAAATGTTTACAAACACACTGGCATAATAACAATATTTTAGTACACAAATTACCCTGAACAAACCGAATAAAACACATGTCGTTGCAACAATTTTACAAACACAATGGTAAATAATTACAATATTTCTACCATACAAATTACCCTGAACAAACCCATCCAAATCAAAATTCCTCTCTCCTCATAGACCATATGCATTTATTCTTAACTCTATATAAATATTGTCCCAGATTCCTAAATTGACTTTGGTCACCAACCATTTTCTTAGCTGCAATTAACATATTTAACTTCAGCCATTTCCCATTTATCAGTTGTCTCCATTCCCTTGTTCCTGAGCATTCAAACAAGATATGTTCTACATTTTCACATATAGGACAAAATCCATTCTCCCCACTAGTCCTAAAACCCCTTATTCTCCAATTTACCAATCTAAACCACGACATTTCCCCTCTCTCCTGCTTATTGCTTTTCCCAACATATCTTTCTCTTTTATCTCCTGACAAAACATTGGTGAACTGTTCTCCCGTATTACAGAATTTCCATTATGTCATCAAACTTCGCTTTAATCTCTCTTCAAATCACCAAAGATCCCTCATTCCGTTCCTCCTTAACTCTTCCCCAACTTTATGCACCCAATAACAATGACCTATTCCAGACTCTTGGCATATTAAACATTCTTTCAGTAAGGAGGTCTGCGACATCTATTGTACCCTGAGTCAATATTTTAACACTTCATCACACACCCTCTCACACAACCCCATTTCCAAGAGTATTCCAGCATTTGCAACCTTTTGAGGGATTCGCAACACATTGTTACAAAACTACTAAGAACCCTATTTACCCATTTCCAGCTTTCCTCTATCCCCCATATTTCAATACCATATGCCCACATAGACTCCACCAACTCCAACATTATGTCATTGACAGGAAGTTGCCTGCTTTTGTTAGAAATTAACAATATATTCTAACCTGACCAAATCGAACATTAGAGGGTCACGGACTTGTAGACGGGAATTTAGCAGCTAAATCCCGCCAGAACCGTCCTCCCTGACTGATATTTCAAATTTTACTCATTTCTCACCAATGTCCAATGCCATGGAGGACTTTAAACTTAAGCTTGGAACGCTTCGCTTCCACCTCCTAAATATATCCCAATTTATAATTTCATCTCATGTGTGCATCGCCCATGTATTCTAATGTGTAATTTCTTCTTTTCCTTTCCACTCAACATCTAATTTCATACGTAACAAGTGTTCTCCAGGAGACAAAGAATATTCCGGACATGTACTAAGTCTGGATTTGTTTTGCCTGGTTGAAAACAGGAAAAGAACGCTATCGTCCATACTGATTCGCAGACTAAGACATTTCAAGCATAGATATCTTAAATTGTGTTAGAAAAATTCTCACACTTCCTGTTGCACATATGTATATTCAAAGTGTTCTTATACATCCAATAGGTCACACTTTGATGTAAACCATCATTAAAACTGATTTCATTGTCAGTGTTTCACATGCTTAAGTTATCCAATGCTTAATATGCAGATTGCTAACCAAGCTACCAAGGAATATCCACATTTTACTGACATTATCTTTGGTTATACTTATCAAACTTACATTTTGTACCAAGAACGTTAATTAAGGACAAGTATATTACAAGCTTATTTCAATTTATAGGTATATATACAATGCGGAAGAGAAATCGCTCCGCACCCATTCTGCTGTTAGCTGAAGCTCCTAAACCGGATCATTGGTACATCGTCATTCAATGGGGATTATATAGCTAACTGGCCACTTTCTGGGTTAACAGTTCTGCTATTGCTAGCGCTTCACTACGAACAGAATTCTCTTCTGCACTATAGACACATCATCAGGAAACGTGTTTCTAAAACAGCTATAACCTACTTTATTATTAAAAGGAGGTTGATGCTCTTATGAGTCGGAATAATGTTACACTAGATATGAAAATTGTTCCATTTTTTGTGATAACTACTATCGATCACTGAACTTATTATTATTTTTGTTAAGAAAACATCATAACATTAAAATCTAACACACACACTGGATGATCAAATGTATTCCGGTTACCGCAATTATTTGAAATTAATGATGTCACTATCGCGGAACGAATCAGCATAATCAGCCATCGTTGATCTAATTCTGAGAGTTAGCTCTGGAGAGTAGGAGTGCGCCTTACGATACATGAGTCTCATTGTAATTATTACTCGTTTATGCCAATTTTAGTGGGAGCGATGCGAACTGGCTCCTATTGATGCCTTCCTTCCCCACTACACTGACGTGATCTAGTGCAGTTGTGTAGGAATGCTAACTGAAGGCACAAACACAGCAAAACATTGTTAATGTGCATATCAAAAAAAAAAAAAAAAAAAAACCATCACGAGTTACACCTCAGGTTAAGCAGATAGATCCCTCCCTACTTGATGTCAATACCGTTCGGTAACGCTCACGCTCGTATGTTGTCGGTAGTATTCGGCTTAAAACAGCTATACTTTCTTCCTTGGGGTCAATAACGTAAAATAAACAAACCGGTTTGTTAACAGTTATTTAACTACTCGCTAGGCTGCATGGTTTAGTGCTCTCGAAGTCGGCACTATTTTACCCTCCCCCCTTTCTTCAAGGCGAAGGCAAAGTGCGCTGACTAGCAATTACCTCATCTTTCAAAGTGAGTTGCGCTAAAAACTGAACAAAATTGATCACAGAAAATATCCTAGTTTGCAGTCTTTTACGAGAGAGCCTCATACAATGCAATTTATTTTAACAAAAGCATCCAATGTGTGTGACCTTAGGAATGCAAATTTGAACTCGGTTGTAGCTCTAGTTAACGAAGTACTAGTGATAATTGATTTAATTTAAAGGCATTTTTGTGTATAATCGAAATAAAATATCAACAATACTTGGGTCCTAGAGTATAGATATGAAACCATTAAATCACTGTTGAAAAAGTTTCAGGTTAAAAAACTGTAACTGGAGTATCTGTAGATATTTACAAATGATTGTCTACTTGCTTAGTTTGAAACATTGGCACACTGTTGTTTCTAGTGAACCGAACAGTAAGAATAGAAATATGCACTAAGCTATAAAAATATTTCACAAGTAATTAACTTATTCGGAAAAATACATTAAACACCTTATTACTGATGGGTAATCTTTTTATTTACCTCTGTATGCATTCCTACCTTTGAAATATAAATTAAATTTTTGAAGAACATGTTTTACAAAATCACAAATTAGATTATGCATTTTGTATGACTGTGCAGTTAAAATTGGCAATCGTTATAAATAAAATATACCATTCATTTTCTGGGAAATAAAGATGAGAAATGTATTATAACATAGTAAGTAACCTTTTTGGATCATATAAAGCATGAGGTCCACCAAGGTTTTAAAATTTTCTTCTTAAATTCCCTTTAGATTGCTTGCAGAATAGCTTGAATTTGCTAAAATGGGCTTAGATGCAAATGGTAGTAGTAAATTAATTATGAATATACTTTAAGTACCGGTCTTTCATGATTTTGTCGCCCCTTTCCTGGTATTTAGTGGGTTGGCACACAGAGCGGTAACTCCTGGCAAAGTGGATGTATGCAATGCGCACAACTTATTCAATTTCTCGCAAGTATAATGAACACATACCTTATGACAGGAGGTGTTGTCCTGCTAAATTCAAACATTTTTATATCATTTTTGAAAACTGCCATCTTCCGAAATAGAGTAAATTTAAACTTAAAGCATACAAGGTCACTGTTGTCCACCAATTGCAGGCAATGATCCTGATATTCGGATAAATATTTGTAATTGGGTGTTACAGGACGTTAATGATAGAGTAATTGATATACTTTACCGATGAAGCTTTGCAAATGAACGGGGTGTGGAACACAGAGAAACATTTACGAAACATCCTTTGCACGACAAGAAAATCTGTGTATCGAACATCTTAACATCTAATTACAGAAATTTAGCCTGCAATTCCAGGATAACAGTCACTTTGTGTGCTTTCCATTTTATATTGACTCAGTTTCTTAAGATGGATTGCTGTGAATGGCAGTTTTCTAAAACGCCAGAAATGTAAAGGTATAGCGGGATAACATTTACATCTCACCCATAAGGTTACATGCTAATTTCCATTGTTATTGTAGATCTCGTAATTGCAAGAATTTGAATCAATCGCCGGATGTTACATCCGCTTCACTCGGAATTACCGCTCTGACTTCCGACCAGGAAAGGGAAGACATAATCATGAAAAACTAGTACGTAAAGTAAATTAAAATTCAGATTTTGCTAATAGGATGCTAAATTTCCTCGTAAATCGACAATATAATAATCAATGTTCTGGATTCTATTTTATTACATAATAAATGGAACATAGATTTGTTGAATACGTGAATGAGTCCCTTTTAATACTTTTAATATAATTACTTAATTTATTAAATTCTATTATTTAATTAATGCATACTTATACATAAGTACCGGACTTTTAGAATATGTCCTCACCGCTCGCTTGCTGCTTTGCGTCTCGGTCAAGGCCGGCTCTCCTCCACACTCACGGCCGCCTGCCTTCTGTTCCTTGAACTTTCGAGCAGTTCCAGTTTACATTCGTTTGTGAAGACTTTAGAGCAATGTATTATTGTGTGTAAGTATTGTTATAAATACGAATCAGCTAGTATCGTCGCGTTCTTGAGGAATTTTTGCTTAAGTCCTCTGGGCAATTGCCTACTTCCAGAACTGCCATTAACAATTTTGTGAATAAATTTGACACTAATGGTTCAGTGCAAAACAAAACACGCGAAGGCGTACAGTTTTAACTGAAGACAAATTAGACGAAATTGGCGCTAATCTTGAACGTTGGCCAACAAAATCACTACCGGAATTAGCATAACAATTTGGGTTTCAATGTTTTTTTTTACTTTTTATTTATTTATTTATTTATTTTATAAGCCATTTATGTCCTATCCAGGGCTTGGGCCTCCGCAAGCGGGGGGTTCATTGATTTCTCATATGGTGAGCTAGTCCCTATGAGTTGTCAAGTCTATAATGTTTCTTATTTTACAATAACACAGAAGTTTCAAGTGCTGAATCTATTAAGTTTTTGTGTTATAATTATCACTTTCACTATTGGCTTCAATTGTTCAATTGCTCTGTTCTTCAGTTCTTCCGTCGGTCCTGGTGGTGTAGTGGTTACCATACTTGCCTCCTAAACCCAAGATCGCGGGTTCGAACCCGGCCAGGACCGATGGATTTTTTCGGGGCGTAAAAATCCTAAGTATGGTTTCCTTCGGAAGGGAAGTAAAGCTGTGGGTCCCGTGTCGTACATTCACGGCACGAAAAAGAACCTCAAGCCTGAAAGAGAGGCCTCTGAGCAAAATTGTCGGCCGTTTCACGTCCTGAGTTGGATGGGACGCTGATGACCTGAGCTGTTCCATAAATAAATCACTCAAAAAAAATTCTTCTGTTCTTCCAGGTGCTGCGGTTCCGTGCTACGCTGGTCCAGTGTGGCCCGGCTGCTTTCCTGAAGGAATCTGCCTACCTCGTTCCGGTCTCCCTCTTCTTCTCCTACCGATACATAGATCCCACGTGGTAGCTGTATGTCCCCATCTGTTGCTTGGTAGCTTTGCTACATGTTCCCTCATTTCCATTTCAGGCTGTTTGTACGTTGAGCCACGTCGCTTAGTCCCGACATCTTCTTAATTCCACAGAATGTCTTTTACCCATGAAGGATATCCCTAGTACTTTTTACGTTGGCAGATGCTAATATTATTCTTTTCCACTTCCTTTAGCCTCCAAGTTTGGCATCTATATAATAGTGTTGGGGATGTGCTTGAGTCTAGCACGTCTAATCTCAGTTTTCGGTTCAATGTATTATCCACCAGCATGAATTACAATGACCTTGCTGAGGAAATTCTTTTATTGGTTTCTTTGCCCATATGATACTGGGATGCAACTATATGTCCTAAGTAGGCATACTCTGTTACGTATTTTATTGTTGTTGAGTTGAGTCTAATGGATGTTGCTCAGCTGTTTATTATGATCTGTGTTTCCTCCATGTTCATAAATAGACCGCCAATTTTACTTACAGCAACAAAATTATTAATACTAAAACCTTACAAGTATACACATGTCCATCATCTACAACAAGGTGATCCCGCAGCATGTGTACGCTTTTATGAGTGGTTTCTTTCATCATTGACCGAAGAGTTAACCAATCCACAGCTTGTGTTCTTTTAACACGAGGTCTGGTTCCACCAAAATCCGTGTCGGAATAAAAGGCACGGCCGGCTGTGAAATGTCCAGCTGCCGAGACGCAAAACCCCATACAAGCGGTAAGGATATATTCGGGAAGTTCTGTATTTGTTGTAGCCTTTCTCTCTCTAACCGGCACATGCACATGTTAATGCTAACAGACACATCTAGTCGGAATTACATCCTCTTCACAGTTAGCTATTTTAGCAATAGTTGAATTGTTCATTATGCTCAGCTATTGGAATATACCTCAGCACTTTTGGTTGAAATTTACGAAGGAAGAAATTAGATCAAATATGAAAGTAATTAGAAATGTTTCACAACTTAGTACATGCTTTATATACTCGTTTGAGTCCTTTTAATGTCGACTTTCAGCCATTAAAGGAAATGGGATAAAGTCGAGAGAGAAAATTAAACAGGATCCAGTAAAGGAGAATAAATTTCAAAAATGCACGTGAATTTTTTGAACAGCGATTAATCCTGCTGATATCGAAAAAAAATTATGGTTGTAAGAGTTGCTGAATATATTATTGACTATTATTGAATATATATATAAGGGAAAATTAATGTAATAGTATGAAAAACGCAGCTAAAATAACAAAAACTAGAGAAGCAGAAAAAGGATAAAACCCTTAGAAAGTCACAGATTTTGCATCGCTGTACTTCAAACTACTTAAGTTCTTCTAAGGTAAGAAGACATTATATATGTTACCCAATATAATACATATAGACATGCAAAAACTAAACTTTTCCCGAATTAAAAAAATAGGTAATTCTATAGGTTCTATATTTTCTTCAGCATTAATTTTTTATACTTTTTACGAGGACAAAGAATGAAAAACATTCTACTTAAGGCTCTCCATTTTCTGCAATGGGTGACAATCTGTGTCATTTGGTGTTCTTACATCGCTACTCCTTTATATGCTGTTATCAAGCAAATATGTGTAACTCCCTCGGGGTTTTCCGGAGCTATTGTCAACTACATTTTAATAATAACAGCGCACAAAGTATTCACAAGAATTGAAAGTAACACATTCTTTTGATGTCTTTTCCAAGATAGGTGGGTACAATTATTTTTGTTGTGTTTTATATTTTTAATTATGAAACAAACTGAAAGCTAAATTCCTTTCTGGGAGGGAAGGGAACCCAAAAGCATCTACTATTCTTATATTTTTGTTTCTTTTATCTTTTAGAAGAGGTTTTTCCATTGATAATAGTGACAAAAGGTTGCTTTTAGCTGTCATAAAGAGAGGACGAGTTATCTATCGGGAAGCTTTACCAGAAGTACTTGGGCAATTTAAATGTGCGCCTACGTGACGTTTAAAATAGTTTCATATTTAGTGAGTGTTATTAGCCAAAAACAAAACTATTCCCTTTTTGGAATTTTGTATTGTGATTTCATGATCTCGTTAAAATTTGTAACGAAATATTTAAAATTAGTACGATTTGTATCATTAGCACAATTAGTTGGAAATTAGCTAACTTTTACAAAGGTTTAACGCAAAAAGGTTACATTGTATTTTTACGTTTGTCGAAGGTCAAGAAAGAGAACTATAGTTATTTAAAAGTGAGTATTACTGACAACAGACTAATGTGAGTATAGTGAACTGATTGACATCAAGCTAACGGCAAGTGAGATGGAAGGGAGTGTTTAATCTGAGCCGTCATTAATGATAACGCTATTTTGTTTATGCCAATTAACAATGCAGCCTGTCTGTATTTTCTTGGTGTGTACTTTTTGCTATCCTACACGATAGCGTGTTTTTTTCCGAGTCTGATTAGTAGGTAAATAAATGGCGGACGTCATAATAAAACATGATGACGGTAAATTTATAAAAATTATTGAAGTAAATATACGTCAAACTATAGGAAAACTGTCTAAAGTAGTCAATTATTTGTGATAATTTAAAGAAAATAGGAAAATTTAAAAAACCGTAATAAATGAATCTCATATTATTAAACAAACACCATAAATGTTGTACATTTGAAGTCTTTTCTTCACTTCCTTTTCATCTCTTTTTGAATTGTTAGTGATCCTTTACTACAAACACAAATGATCTGAATTTTGTTGAAGCACCGAAGTCTTTGCAAAACCGAAATTATACGAGAAGAAGGTTATGGCGGTGTACGTCCCGCTTAATGCTTTACAATCTGCTGCACCGTGGCGAAATAATTATTTCGGATAAATATTACCACAATAATATCACAAGGTCTGAGATTGCCGATAAATTCCCGAACGTAGTGAGAGCTTTATCTGGAAAGTCCAGACCTTCGAATGATATTTATTAGGACTATTTCATAAATAAAATAAGAATTTAAATAGAATTCCCGTAAAATTGGCTTACAAAATTGTAATAATTGTATATTTGTTTTATGAATACTTAACCTTTTCAAGCCATCTTGCAACAGGTGAATGTCGATTTGTCAGTAATACCATAAGAGAAAAGCTAAATAGGAATTTAGGACTGTTTCATGCATAGAATAAAAATAAAAATAATATATATTTGAAATTCGGGCACAGAATTAAACATTGTATAAAACGTTATACAAGATGTTTCATTGCTGTCAAAAAAGTTTTCAGACCATTATAAATAAAAAATTCATATTAACTTGTTAATACTTACCTATTCTTAAACCGTAAGACTAAACTAAACGAAAATCGACTATTACAATCGCCACCGTTCGATGTACTAATATCAACTGAGAAAAACAAAACTGAAATAACATTTTACCATTCTGCACAACATGTTCATTAAAATGTATAGTTACTTTGGCACTTATTGTTACATAATTTTCAAAATTATATCACTATTTGACTGAATACGCAAAACATTTGTTTCAGCAAATACACGTTACGTTAGATGTATAATTACTGAAAACATAACAGTGGTCAGTGATGCGGGCTCGGGAATAATATAGTGGGAGTATTGAGTTGACTACACTGATTGAAAATAAAAGGGATTTGATAAAACTTTACAATAATTTCACTGCAATATTGGACAGTGATTGGCCGAAATTCAAAATGTTGTTTCATTTCATTGGTTGATTTTATCATAAGTGAAATATTCACAGAAATTGACGAAATACGTCAAAAACTGCAAGAACAGTCAGCAATAGTCAATAAAAGGGAGTGCACTCTTCATGATAACGCAAAAATATCCCCCAAACTGAGCTGTGAAACTTTTCATTCAGCATATTCACCCGACTGTTCCCTAACGGACTTCCACTGATTCAAACACCTGGACAGTTTCCTGAAGAATAAAGCCCTCGATATACAAAAGGAAGCTGAGAAGGTGTAGAAATGCCATCGTCTCTAGAAGCCATGTTTTTTGTCAAAATGACATAAATAAACTTGCTACAGTTGGCAAGTTTATTGATATTTACTATTTACTTTACTAAAGTTAATTATGCTTTATTGAATTTTAAACCGCAAAATTGCCTTTCATTTCAGTGTTTAATTCATTTCCGCTTCTCTAGTTCCTATTATATATATACATTGTCTGTAACCATTGCAAAATTGCGATCAAATTAATTCCAATTTAAATATAGAGAAGAAAAAAATGACATAAATTTAACGGCATCCTTTGGATATTACTTTTTGTACTGGTTTTAATGCTCAATAAATTCTACTTTGGAGAAACTTTGTAAAATATGTCTTTGCCATGTTCAAATTTTATTTTTTATGGTTGAATACATCAACCAAAGTAGATAAGCTAGAATATGTTAATAAAATGAACGAGCTAATTTCATATATTCTGTGGTTGCTTCTCTCTGATCATAGTGTAATTGAGTTTTCATCTGTTTAGCTTTTAACCATGTACGAGGGTAGGTCCATAAGTTTCCAGCCTCACCGATAAGGATTATCGCCTTCAGGAAACGATTTCCCAAACGAATGAATAAATACACCCCTGCCGTTACTAAAGTAGAAGAATTGAACTAAAGCTGAAACAGGAGTAGGAGCAGATATAGCAGCAGGTATTCAAGCTGAAAAAGGAATTTGAGCACTTTTAGTTATTCCCGCTAAGGCAATTAGAATTATAATAACTCTTAATTCATTTCTATCATGTATACACTCCATTATCTGGTGCCACCCTTTATCTATTAACTAAATAATTGCAGCTGTAACTTCCACTCCGCTATGTTCAGTTGTTCAGACAGTTGCTTAAAGAAGGCTCTGTGTAGAAGATTGTAACATGTTCAAAATGGAGTATCGAGCCGTTACTAAGTTCTTCAGGAAAGAAGAACTCACTCCAAATGAAATTAAACAACGATATGTTTAGTGTAGTGTATATGGGGAAGCATCTCCCTTATAGTCTACCGTAAAAGAATGGGCCAAACTTTTTCGAATGGGTCGAGAAAGCATTGAAGACGAAAAGCGAGCAGATCGGCCCTTGAAGGTGTTCACTCCTGAAAACATCGCTCTTGTGAAAGGAGAAATTATGAAAGACCGGCCGCTCAAAGCTACAGAAAGAGCAGCAAGGTTGGGTCTTTCTAAAACAACAGTCCTTCGAATTATTCATGAACATTTAAACATGAATAAGGTTAGTGCAAGATGTGTTCCTAGACTTCTTTTCTCAGTCCAAAAGCAGCAACGAATCATCTGCTGTTAGGCATTTTTGGAGTTCTGCTGTGGCAACGAGACAGAAATTCTGCAAAGATTTGTAACAGGAGATTAAACTATGGTTCTCTACTATGATCCGTTGTCCAAAAGAGAATCAATGGAGTGGCGTTAACCTGGCGAAGCACCGCCTCTAAAGGCCAATGTCACTCAGTCAACCAAAAAGATTATGACCACAATCTTTTGGGACTGTGAAGGAATACTCTTCATTGACTTCAAGGAGAGGAATACCACAGTAAATGCTGGCCTACTGCACAGACTACTTGCTTCCATCAAAGAGAAAAGGCGAGGAAACTTGAACGGTGGTGTGCACCTTCTTCACGACAACGTACTTGTGCACACAGTTCTTGTTGCAAAGAAAGCTGTGAAGAAATGTGACTTCAAGGAGTTCGACCATCCTACCTACACCCCAGATCTAGCTCCCAGTGACTATTTGTTCTTCTCAAAACTGAAGAAGGACCTTTGAGGAAAGAAATTCAAGTGTGACGGAGAAGAGATGGATGCTGTTTATGCCTATTTTGCAGACAAGACTTCTGACTATTGGGGGGAAGGGGAATGAAATATTAATTCAAAGATGTGAGAAGTTTATTGCAATAAAGGGTAACTATATTGAGAAGTAAAATATAGTTTTCGTCTTTATCATACCTAGAAAATTCTCAAGTCGGAAACTTATGGACCTATTCTCGTTCTCAATTGAGTAATCTTATTTGAACAGGTCGAGATTCAGCAAGTCCACAGTGAAACAGAAGGTCACCTTGTGTGATAAGTCGAAACGCATTGCACAACACTTTCCTGAACTATCTGCTGTATGCAAGGTAAAATTTACATTTATTCATATATTCTCTTTAATAATGTCAAACATTGCTTAGTATGCTTCTTGAACGTATATTTAACTGTAGTGTAGAAATAATAAAGCATTATAAAATTCTGTTCATAAATATACACCTCCACTGATTCAGAAACATAAGTTAAACCTGCATTACCACACATTTCAGACACTTTTTAACTGGTATTAAATTTTTTTGTTTTTGTAGTTAATACGGTGCTTATTTTCCCACTTAAGTTTTTGTAACATAACAGGCTCTTCTAAAATATTTCAGTGCTTATGTAAAATTGAAGTATTTGTAACATTCGTAAAACGCCTTTCCCCTTTTTCGAAACACAGCTTTTCACTTCCATGTCTAAACTAAGAAAATAGAACAATGACACAAATAGTGCTGTAATTAATGCTCCTATTACTGTGCTACTCTGAACGCTCTTATTTTTGCACATCTTGCTTATGAAATGTCAGAAAACTAAGTGAATGCTACGAGCATTCAGGCTATCTTCTAAGATATTTATATCAATAGTTATGATTCCTGCAATTTTACCTTCCATACTTATTTCTGATGCCATAAATATTTTATTACTTTGGATTGAAGTTTTTCCTGCTAACGTAAATAAAGTTTTGTAATAAATTTTTTGGTACTTATACTCTGAATCTTATTGACTAATTTTGTTACTGAGCTTTATTTTTATAGAATGAGAAGTATAGCACAAAGCACATCTTAACCAGCAATTTCATGATTATAAAATGGAATAAGATATGCCGCATTGTGCATAATTCAGATTGTTGTTTTGCGATAGACAAGTTTTGCTGGTTAATGTTTTTAGTAATGTTAGCTGGATGCTATTAAGGAAAATGTACGAAAAAGCTATACTGTTGATATATTGTAATATTAGGAACCTATGCTGTTAGAGAAATTCTGAATATTTAAGCTAGTATACCTATTTAACATGTTTTAAACTTTAGTAGGCTACAAAAAGAAATAAAGACAGATAATGGCAGGATAGAGAGACAGATATAAATAGGCATATATTTTATAACAGAAAAGTTGCAAATTTTACGTGTGAGTTGTTTTTTGAATATTAACTTACAGTCTACGTCTTGCTTGGAAACTGCTTTGGCAAGAACCTGTTTTTCGCACAGGCCTGTAATCATCTCACAATTGGCTTCAGGGCGATCGTTACTGCTGCTCGACTGTCACTTGTTAACGTTTCTTCCTTCCTCCACTTGCAGTTGTTTCTTTATTTTCGTTTGCTCCAATTTTCGAAACGTTTTCGGCTGCGATTTCTCCTCTCTTAAAGTAAGCTGGTAGTTTTTTGCTCCACTTTAGTTGCGATTTCTTATTTATCGTATTAAATAGACTCTTTTTTAATCATTCTTCCTACTGAAAATCAACTAAAATCAGCCATTGCTTAAAATAATAACCACATAGTCAAAGAGCTGGGTTATAATATAAATGATGATACGTTTGAACATTTCTGTATAGTTATAGAGTTACCTTTAACGCTTGGGGTAAATCATTAATTTTTACAGATTGACTATTAAGTTTGCTTACAATGGTTGCCAAAATGGGCGATGGAAAGCTCCAGAGAGGCAAATATTTCTGGGAATCAAATAAAATGAGAAATACTAAACTTAGCCGTGCATGAAATTCCAGTTTCATTCAAATTAATTTTTTCAAATACTCTTTATACAATATCGAGCCAAAAGGGGGAGTGTTTTATACTTCTCTAGCGGCATAACATATAAATCGTTAATTTTCTTTTGATTATAATTGTACAAAAGATAAACTTATTGGCCCAAATGCAAATATTTAAAGACAGTGCATGATTATTGTCTAGTAAACTGTAAAGACAGACTAAATTGGGAGGGCTTCAGGTCTGCACAGTGGCCGAGGTGAAGGTTCAAGTTTCGGGATGATGTTTATCATTTTAAATTTCTGAACAGCGTATATAAATAACAATAGCTATAGTAAACGAAACTGCTGAGGAAGGACAGAAAGGGAGGTGAAGAAATTTTATTATAGTTATCAAATGGGATTGCTTATCTATAATATTAGTTCACGAGAATAACTATTATTATTATTATTATTATTATTATTATTATATACTTGCAATTTTTGTTCCATGTTTTATCGTTCAACTCAAACTGCCATTTCTGAAGGGGGGGAAAAAACATTTAAAATATTTGTCATTCGTATCGTCTTTGCTGTCTACTGTACCTTTAAATTTAACTTACGGTTTTATTTAACTTTGCACAACTGTATTTTCCTTCTCATACTAAAATGTCCTTATTTACTGTGTGTTGTCTGTATCGAAGTGAGATTCTTTTTATACAAATTAATTCAATTAGAAGCGTTAAATATTGATTGAAAAACCACAAATTTGCATAAATAAAACTGTTTCCATAATATGGTGACTGGATACATGCCTTTATGCCGTTTTAAATGCAATTAACGTATTGCTTCTCCCAAAAAATGAATTGAAATAAGAAAAGTCCGTCACACAGTAGGTGCATAAACTAAGCGAATTCCTCATCGGTTAAATAAATTATATAAAAATGAATATAAAATCTAAGTTAGATCTTATTAATTAATGAAATAACATAAGTGATAGCATTATTGAACTCATTAGGGGAACAGAATTAGATTTCTTGCACTCTATAAGTATTATAAAAGAGAAGTCACATTATTATTATTATTATTATTATTATTATTATTGGTGTTCTTGTGTTGTTGTTGTTGTTGTTGTTGTTGTTGTTGAGATTAAGCCACAAGAATTAATGGTATACAATTAATTAAATTGAATGCATGAGCACTGATAGACAAAGCTATTTGTGTGTGGATATTTTTAAACATTTTTAAATGTAACCATGTTTATGAACTGAGCCCTTGGTATCATCTTTACATTCAATAAAATAGAGAGAAATAACAGAAAGCTTCGAGTTACATTCTGTTTTTAAGAAGATGTTATTCATATGTTTCAATAAAACAAAAGCATGTTACTATTTAAAAACAAGTTCAATGCACTAAGCAAATATACAGAATCAGCAAAGAACAATCTAAAGTTTCATCGATTTTCGTTGGCTTTTAAATTTAATTTAAATGTTATTGTATTAAGAACATGTAATACAAACGTTTTCTGAAGGCTATTACGTAGCTGTCTTATATATAGATTTAATTCTCAAATAGATATTAGATTAACATTTTCACATCTGCTATCTTCCCGACAATACTTTTGTTAAGTGTGAAACATATGCAACGTTATAAATAGAGTTTATGTGCAAAATTGATTTTTCATTTTATTTTGAAACAATGTCGAGATTATTAAATGCAAGAGCAGCTTTTAAATTCCAGTCTCCAAGTATACCTTTACACCTAATAGTTCAATTTCTCTAATTTTCAGAAACTCTTTTTCTTATCTATTTAAATGGCATACACATAATTTTGTTGTGAAGAAACAAATATTGGTGCCGATAGAACGATTTTTAAATTTTGTTTTTCAGGTACCCCCGCCAGCTCTAAGAGTCTGGTTTCCTTGAGATTCAGACATTATTTTTCTTATTCTATTTAAATGACATATGCGGAGTTTCTTAGCGAAAAATCATATATTAATGTAACTAGAGCGATTTTTAAATTTTGGGTTTTAGGTAAACCCCCCCCCCCGTCCTAATTTTTCGATTTCACTGATTTTGGAAAACTATTTTACTTACTTTTTCATATACCGATATTCCTTTAAAGACGTTTAAAAGCTGCCGCTAAGAGTTATTTTTAAATTTCCCTTTAACCATCAAAAGTTTTCCAGATATACCATCACTCCGGGTTTTTGTTTTAATAATTGTTCATGGACCTTGTTCTTCTGGGTTATTTTGTCTTGCTAATATTACTTATGAGCAAGTAGCCCGATGGCAATGATTTTCGAAAACTACTTTTATTAATTTATTTCAATTTTTTCCTGAGTTTCCTTGAGATAAAGTAAAAATTGCGGCCGCTAGAGCATATTTTCAATTTTTTTTTAAATTTTCGTTTTAGGTTACCCCCCCCCCCCCAATGGTCCAATTTTGCTAGTTAGCGAACTCGAATCGTTGTTAAATGATGACTATGTGCCGAGTTTTGTTGGATAAAATGAAAATTGCGATCGCTAGAGAGAGAGAACAAACACACACACATAAAGCATTTTTTAAATTTTTTAGATGTCTAGTAGGTACTTTCGATGCAGATTTGGATTGATTAGTAAAAGTCTTTCCATTGGCACAACAGGAATAGCTTTCATTCCTTTGGAATTGGCTAAATACAGTAATGATAACAATAACAAGGACGAGTATTGAGATGAGGTGATAATTGAGATTTTTAGTCTCAGTGGTTTAATGATACGGACAGTGCACAGTTTGTCACTGCTATTTCATCTGCACCTTTATCAGAAATCGAAAACCTTCAGCCAAGGGACAAAGTAAAGGAATAAAAGTAGATGTTTGCTTTTGCTGTAAGAGTAAATTATTGATAATGCAGATTATATTGTGAAAGTATTTGAACATAAACTACTTTTATAAAGTTACGGTTAAGTTGGTAATAAAAGTTCTTCTATCACCATAACTTTCTCGTTCAGGCAACTTTAGTCTCGATTAGTAACTCTATCACAGTTTTAACACTGCCTCTCGTGAACGCTTGTGGCTGTGTGTGTGTGTGTGTGTGTGTGTGTGTATATATATTGGAAGGCAGCAGTTTGCCTTTAAACGACGGGTGCATGTCCAACGTGAAACGTGAGAAATTATGAGGAAAAGAAGATATTTTTCGATTTTAAATGTGTGTTGTGCTTGGCACCTTAGGGGTGAATTTTCAAAATGCAAGTGAATCACTTCTGCATCTTAAACTGTAGAAATTAGTGGTGTTATCATCAATTACCAAAACTGAGCAAGTTGATAGTGCCAGTCTTTCTCAACATTAAAAAGAACTGAGTTACTATAGAGAGCCAGCATTCATAAAAACAGATCTCCAGACTTACCTTGTTGTCAATAGAAACAGAAATATTAACGCAAATCAAAGTCAAAGCCTGACGACTAAAACACATTTGTTTTATTTATGGACGCTCTTTAACAGCTCAGGTCATCAGCGTCCCATTCAATTCAGGGTGTAAAACGGCCGACAAATTTTGCTCAGAGGCCTCTTTTTTCAAGCTTGAGGTTCTTTATTGTGCCATAAATGTACGACACAGGACCCACGGCTTTACCTCTCTTGCAAAGGGAGCCATATTTAGGATTTTTACGCCCGAAAAAATCCATCGATCCTGTGAACCCGCGATCTTGGGTTTAGAAGGCAAGTATGGTTACCACTACACCACCAGGATAAAACACAGTGATTCATGATTTTGCTGCAAAACAACGAAGGATGGAATTAATTTATAAATATTAAGGTATTATGTTATTAATACTTTCATATTTTTAAATTGGTGTTTAATTATTTTATATCTAAAATGAAATAATTGATATATGTTTTATATTTATTTGGAGGTACATACCGTTAACATTTAAAAATTAATGTTTTTCATATTGCTTTCCATTTTTATATGAGCTGTTACGAATAAATTTGTAAAATTAATACATAAGACTGTTATTCATTACCAAATAAAAAGTATTGAACATATGTTATGAACTTTTGAAATGATTAATTCTCAAAGTATCCGCTCTTTCATATTTACGTCAAAAAGTATTTATATGATTCCGATATTTATTGGAAATTTGTATCCAACGGTAACATCTGCTATCCCTAATAGTTAAAATGTGTACAGTGCAAATGTAGGGAATTTGTTGTGAAATTTGATTTTTAAACATGATTTTTCTATTGCAAGATTATGAATATTTTTATAATGTAAGATAAAGGCAAAGGTTAAAATTGTTGATCTCAATAGGAAGACTTTCTGTACAAACTTGAATGCAATTGTCTTGAGAATTTGAAAGTTTTGATATAAACAGCGGAAAAATGCACTTTTCAGAAAAAGAGCGAAAAACTACAGTCTGGTATTAACACACATACAATCCCAATAATTTAGTTATCATTTTTCATTTCAGCAGCACTTTTCCTCTGCTAAATTCGCATTTTTCTTGCTAAATTGCATCTTTCTTACATCCAAGTTTGGTTATACCTCATAAAAATAAAGACAGAAGAAAGGAAAAGTGTGTGACAGAGTGTGATTGCACACTACATTAATAAGACTTAACTTGGTAAATTTTGTAGATATTGAAAAAAGTATTTCAGGACATGAAGCTGAAATTTTGCTTCAAATTAACATGTAAATAATTTTGCTTTTTAACTTTTTGATCCTTTCCTGTACACAGAGTTCCACCTCACTCCGTTGGCTTCCAGTATTCATAGTTCAATATTGTCCTTATCATTAAAATGTAACATTTCCCAATAAACATATAGTTTGTATCTATTTCTAACGTAAAAGATTGTAGAAAAACAGTATATAGAACTTTCATATAAAGTCTATTAACATATAGTAATTTCATAATATACATGAGTCATACATTAAGTAAGGTTCCATAATTTTACCTTTTAAAACAAATGGCCAGGATAAAGATTTTAAGATTAAAATTTTTCGTTATTATGTATCGGCAGAAACAGTTTCATTAAATGACGCGCAGACCAGACAATAGACGCGCTAGTACAAAGAGGGTCCGGTTGTGAATTGCGTGCAGACTTATGTTTTGTTTTACAGAAAAAACAAAGAAAGAAAACGAAACTCCTGCAAATATCCTACCTCTGGTTATAGAGAAGAGCATTCAAGTGGTTCTGTGTTGACATTCATAGTTTATGGAAGTGACGGTGTTTTGAGACTGGTGTACTACTCCCTTCCCAGAACCGCGTGAATGCTGAAACATATTGTGAGGTCCTGACGCAACTTAGAGTGACGATCAATCAGAAACGCTCCGAATTTTTGACTTCTGCTACTGCCTGAAAACGCTCACCTACACTCATCTGAAAATATTTGTCGTGCATTTTATTCTTCTGATTTTCATTCAAGTGATTTCCGTCTTTACGCTGAACTGAGTAAAAGATAAAAAAAGAAGTACGTTTTGAATGTCCATGAACTCCTAACGAAGAAGCTAGAGTATATTATAAATTTAAAAAGTATATAGCAAAAATAAAAAAGAGAGCCACTTTAATTTATTAAACAAGTTTTTGACAACAATAGAACATGATGTTTATGGAAGACAAAATATAGTTTGGAAAGTAATGATACACCTTAAATCAACTGAACGATATAAAACTAAATTATTGTATATCTGAGAAATAGAATGGTTAGTATATTACATAAAATTATTATACATGACAATATAAATTATATGTAAAATAAAGAACAGGAAGAAAAGACAGTAAATGTAATAACAACAAAGGAAATGCTATTTTATATCAAAAGAGTTAAAAATAGAAAAGCTCCAGGAACAGACATCACACTGGAATTAATACGGTATGAGTAGATTCTTATTACAACTACGCCTATTTAACATGTGTTGGAGAATAAAGAAAAGTCCTAAAGAAAGTGAGATAGCTAAAACTATCTCAATATTTAAAAAGGGACAAAGAAATGAATGCAAACTTCACAGGGATAAGCTTATTAAACTTAATGTATAAAATATATGCAAGGGTTATTACCTCCAGTTTAAACAGTTCATGTAATGTGAGGAACAAAGTGGATTTAGAACTGGCAGATCATGCATGGATAATGATTTTATAATAAAACAATTACAGGAAATACAAACGGCATTTGTTGACCTAGAAAAAGTATTTGATAGAGAAGATCACTAATAAATATTAAATAAAACAGAATACCCTAAACATCTAATAAAAGCTTATATATGTGTGAATACAAAAATGATGATTGATGTCAACAGAAGAAATAAAAAAACAGTTGACTAATACAAAGATATTGTCTCTCTCCAAAATTATTTTATATGTATAAACATTCTTAAAGAATGGAAAAATAATGTACATTAAGGAAGAGAATTAGGACACAACAGATCAATAAATATTTTCTATTTGTAGATGATATAGTATTAATTTTTGACAAGGAAGGCAGACTACAAAAAGCAATATACCAACTAATAAGCAATGCAATGTGATAATTTTAAAGACTAAAACAAGTAAAGTGCAATCAATATTATAACAATTAGGATATATAACCCGAAAGGAAGCAGATAAAAAGAAAAAGATAGAAACAAAAGTGAGAGATCAAAACAGACAGGAGCTAAGGCATGACTGAAGAAGTAGAAGACACCGAACTCAATAAGCATCTCAGAAGCCAGTGACTTGAAAATGACGGCGGAGTAAAACTGCAGGGAACAGAAGGTTCCGAATATAAAGTATCGAAAATTTGCTGAAACAATACAGAAAATGTGTGGGAAAATATTGTGGTTGTGTGAAGATGTAGCTTAGGAAATGTAGAATATTGCTGACTGTATTGCAAAATAAAAGAATTAATTTCCCGCAACAGGGAACTTGTATATTCATGGCTTTCGTATGTACCTATTATTTGCTTATCATTTACAGAACAGCGATAAAAATGATAAAGTTATTAAGTAAACATTAGCCCCTACACTCTTTTTCGCAGTTATAAATTTTAGTATTTAAAGGGCAACATAGCGGTATGAAAAGTACGAAATTGTATTTTGAGTTACACGTTATACGAGTAGGTATAGAAGCTCAACTTGTAGGAAAACTCTTCAAGTGGGTAAAGTGTTTTATTGCTCGCGTCATTCAAATACCTGTAGTGTAGAGATAATTGATATGTGAGGGGTACGGCTTACTTTTTGATCTGCGATTAACACACCTTATGAGAAGGTACGCAATAAAATCGGTTAAGCGCGGAGGCTGGCATTGTGTTTCATTGCAGTACACTGCTATTGTTTCGCATTTATACCAGAATTATTCATCCGTTTATGAAAGGGCATTTCAAGTTCTGCATCGGCCGCTGGTGCATAAAAATAATGGAGAAGCCTTCTGACAAGATGTGAACGGACAAATCCTATTCTTGTTGATCACAACAATTGAGCAGATGGCCATTTGCCAGTTTCTCCGCTTTACACGGTAATGATAGTCAGAATAACTAGCTACCAGCTACCTGGCCGAGCAAGACGTGAAAGCCAAGCTTAGGTGCCCCCTTTGTTCACCATTGAAAAGGAAAACACCGCCGCTATTTCAAGAGAGTGCATTACACGAGCACTGTGTCTTTGTGTGAGTATGAGTGAGAGAAAGACTGAAGGATGGGAAATTATTAATATCTACTGCACTGTGTTCCATTATAACAATTCCCACAATATCCTCCATCATTTAGTCCACAACTGCCGAGAAAGTGTTACAGTTCTGCCTATAATAAGAGTTAACGGCTAACTCGTATCAGAGAGCATGTTTTTAGAAACAAAACATAGTCATATATATCACAGAACAGAGACCTCATGTGAGAATAGTCAAGTATGACTTTCTTCGGAAGGGAAGTAAAGCCGTAGGCCCCATGTCGTACATTTACGGCACGAAAAAGAACTTCAAGCCTGAAAGAAGAGGCCTCTGAGAAAAATTTGTCGGCCTTTTCACGCCCTGATTTGAATGGGACGCTGATGACCTGAGATGTTAAAGAAAGTTCGTAAATAAAACAAATGAACAATCATTTAATGAAAAATGCTAACCAACAAGGAGGAGTTTGCAAATTAGAGTGAACTGCGTGTAGGAGAAGGGTGCATGCTCCAACAATCCATACTTCATATCTCACATGTTTCCTGTGTAAAATACTTTAGGTGTTGTGTTTTGTTGAAAAATTATGTTTAATCTTCGCGATTTTTATATGATTGCTTTAAAAAAATAATAAAAAATAAAAATAATCTTTGGTTATAGTTTTAAAATTTAATAGCGTCCCCAAAAATTGATGTCCTAACCTGTCCTGATGGAACGGACTTATTCTTGGCGCTGAACAACCGGCTTCTGTTGATTGTTTGGGTTGCTTTTACGATGCAAGTCTCATCCGTAAGTCGACGCAGAAAACATTTCTGTTGCTAAATGCTCCATACTGTTGCCATATTTTTTTTTTTTTTTTTTTGAGTAGTGTTTAACGCCCGTTTTCACTACTGAGGCACCGCAGGCGGTGGACACTGATGATACACGAGATGAAATGATAAATTGGGAAAAGATATTTTTTTTAAGGAAGGAAGCGTTCCAGGACTAAGTTTAGGTACCTCCCCGGCATTTGCCAGTTATGAAGACTGAGGAAAGCCTGGAAAAAACCCCAGTCAGGGAGGACGGTCCTGGCGGGATTCGAACCGCAGACCTCCCGCTCACGAGTCCGTGCCTTAACGACCTCGGCCACCCGTGGCGGTCTGCCATATTTTCATTGTTAACAAGTGTACAATGTAAACCACACTTTCCTTTGAAATGCTCATAGCCTCGGTAATTTCACACACTTTAACTCGCCGATCATCATATCTATTTGTTCAACGAGTTCTACTGTATGCTAAACACTGATCATCTTCAAGACTGGTGCGATCATGATTAAATTCAGCAACCCATTTTTTAATCGTTGAAAGTGAAGGAGAAGACATTCCATTAGCTTTTATCTATTTGGTATGAATTTACTTGATGTTAAACAATCTCTTGCAATTGCACAATACTCAATCTGTATTTAACAAACGATCTGAGATTATGACTTGATATTTCAAGTGAATGCTTAAAACACATGTACCAACATGTAAAATAAAAGTTATCTAACCAGTGCACTTGCATCCATCATCGAGGCCGAAAATTTTCGTACTGTCTTAAGTTTTTACTGTTCGACTGAAAATATATGCGTGTTTCTTTCAAAATGCCGTATCATATTGCTCTCAAACTTAGTCTAGCTAAATCATACAACATATGAACATTTATGTCCTTGTCCATAAATCCGTTTTCTCATTACTTCTTTTGCCATTAACAATCACCCATTGGACATTTTCTCCACCTTGTTGGTTATTAGTTTTAACAATTTGCAAGGGTTGGACTTGTAGTATTATATCATAATGTGATATTTTAGCCATGGATTAAACGGGTTGTTCAGTATTGTCTACCTTTTTTCCCATACATTCCAATTGTTCTCTAGCGATTCTCTGACAACATTATTGATGACTGGTGGAACATTACTGAGGTTACTGAGGTTACTAGGAACCAACAAAGCGAGGCAGTTGC
Source organism: Metallyticus violacea (assembly GCA_030762175.1). Lineage (NCBI taxonomy): Eukaryota > Metazoa > Arthropoda > Insecta > Mantodea > Metallyticidae > Metallyticus > Metallyticus violacea. The sequence continues at coordinate 41,026,108 of CM060835.1, read as the reverse complement.
AGAAGAATTTGATATTTTTTTTCTCCAAATAATGCATCGAAACTAACCAAAAATTAGTTTAGACGTGACATAGAATTGAATTTAGGCAATTTAAAAGAGTAACAAATCATAGTCTTCTGTAATTTTCTCATGTGTAATACCATGCGTTATAAAATATGAAATCCAGATCACGTGATGTTTACATTATTGCATGATATAACGAAAAACATTATTTCTTGAACCTTACACCAAGCTGGACAACTCTTCAGGAACCTTACGTATTCGATTTTTTTTGTTTTAGTTTCTCGTTAGGAACATCATATTATTTAATTAATTCAAAAAATGGTCTCAAGTGTGTATGTTACAATTTTCAGTCTTAAAAATAAAAAGGTACGTAAGGTAATGCAAGGATAACAGGTTAGGTTAACATAGTTGCAATAACAGTCTAACAAGGTAAAATCACGATACATTAATACGGAAAATCAAATTTCGTCTTTCAGAGAGAATGACTTAAAAATTATATGTTGAATCGGGTGTTTTGGTAGAATCCTTTGCTAATAACTAGTTACAAATCATTTCTGTCCAGTTATACTTTTTTACAACTAGCTCACAAAGCTTTTAACTGAATTGAGGAAAAAAAAGTCGACAATTTATTTTAAATTGGAAGATTGATGCACTTCATCCTGTTTCAATTTCAATTAGTTCATACTACTCCATGATGACATCCACAAGCAGACCAGGTTTTCCTTTGAATGGTCCAGGTTTTATTGTGTTCCATTTGTCATCATACTGTTACATTATTGCACATAAGAATGTAATGAAAGGTCACAGGCATAATTGATTAAAAGTCTGCGTTGAAGATGAGACATTGTAAAAATGCAAGTATACATTGGATGGGTGTATGGGTACAATCCAGAGAAATCCTCAAACCTCTTCAAGGCTATGGTTAAACTTTTTAAAAGCCCTGACCCTCAGACCTTCACCCCCTATCTTTTGAACCTTTTTGTCACAACTGCAAATCCTCGCTTAGGTCGGCTGTTTATTACCGCAGATCGCTTCAAACCATCACCTTGAATAAGTTCCGACAAGAACTGGCGCCAGCCTAGAAAACTGCGAATTAGGAGATTTGTCGGCGAGACCCAACAATGGATCGAGCCATCACACGGTTCGCTGTGCAGCAAAAGCTCTTGAGATGTGTTGATAGCCAGGTAGACAACACAATGTTTGTTACGTTCTCTTAAGCTGCCATTCTGTTCAGCGGAAATTGTGCGGTCACTTTTCTTTTACCTTTTTTATTTTTATTTCAAGCAAGCCTGTCAACATGAGACCCAACTGTAGATCTGATGTGATCAATATAACTGAAATTACATAAAGGTTATTACTTTCTTATCTCGAGCACTGATTTCCTCCTTCAGGTGTGAATATATTCCAAATAATATTAACATAAATATACGCATTTAAATAAATTAAGCAGAGCATTTATGATAATTGCCTGAACCAAAGTGAGTGTTGCTTTAAAAAATTAAAGGCATTCAGGCTCGGTTTCTGAAACGTCATATTTCTGTTCGATAACGTTTTCGAAACGTAATATTCCATAGGTTTACCTATCCTATGTTTCTTAGCAATTATGAAATAGATAATCTATCAATTACTTATCGAGAGAAAATCCTCTCTCTTAAGATTGCGAACTTGTAGTGCACGAGTGGTGATATTTTAATAAAAAGGAACCTGACAAATCCCTTTTGAAAATTATACGATTATTTGTTGGGCACTTTCTCCTTGAGGGACAAAATCCATTTAAAAAGGTTCAACCTCTCAGTTCTGAATGTTCAGGATGGTGTGCATTACATTTTAAAATGTGTTATTGCAAATTCAATTTTTTGTATTGTTAATAATGTGTTTATTTATTTAAAACTTCTTCTCTTTATAGAATAGGTAGTGATAACGAAGTAATAATTGGGCCTATACACCGGCCATGGCATACATTTAATGCAAGATTTAACCATTAACGACGGCAATGGGTTTAAAAAAACTAGTGATAAATTCCTATGGATAAATTCAAATATATATATAAAAGAAAAATAAAAAAGTAACAATATTAACAATGTAACAAATTAACAATAATTATAAAAGTAGAAATGGATAAAACACTGAGATAAAAGTCACACTTGAAATCAATTTCAAGTGTGACTTTATCTTAGTGTTTTATTCTTTTCTACATTTACAATTACTGTTAATTTATATATATATATATATATATATATATATATATATATATAAACTATCAGCTTTATTGTGATTGAAGTTTTATGCTTGGATATTTTTCAAATTATAATGAGTGACACTTTTAATATGTATGATGTGCAGAACTATTAGAATAGTTGCTCATTTTATTGCACTTTTAAGGCAGAATTACATAAAATACAAAAAATAATAGAAGGATGACAAACTCGAAAGATTTGTTTCTTTTAAGAAAGAAGGCTTTCATTCTGTAGACGGTGCTTGTGGCGCACACAGTTCCCTGGTGGAGTAAATGTATAACTTCATAGAAATCGCAAAGGCGATTTTTCATGATTTTTTTTATTTGGTTTATTTATGGATGCTCATCACAGGTCATCAGCGTCCCATTCAATTTTGGGCATGAAACGACGGACAAATTTTGCTCAGAGATCTCTTTTTTTCAGACTGGAAGTTCTTTATTGTACCGTAAATGTACGATACGGGACCTACGGCTTTACTTCCGTTTAGAAGGAAGCCATACTTAGGATTTTTACGCTTGAAAAAAATCCATCGATCCTGGCCGGGTTTGAACCCGGGATCTTGGGTTTAGAGGCACTACACCACCAGGACCGACACTATTTTTCATTGAATGTTAAGTGGTGTGTATCACTGTATCCCGCTGGCTACGACATTAAAAAATTGAATAACTCTTATCTGGGTGCTCAGTTTGTGCAGTGAATATATCATGGATATCTAATTCACACATGCTATGTTGATATGTCTTTGTACGGCGCTACTTGCGGACGCCATAATAACTATATGCACACACACGCCGGCAATTGTTGAAGAAATCTGAATACCGCCAAATACAGTTATCGAAAACTTAACTTTTGTATGAGAAACGCTTTCAAATTATCTGATAATTATTTGGTACATCAAATAGCTACAGAGTAATATGTAGAATTTCATGCAACTGAATCCGAAAATATCTGTCCTTTTTTCTGACTGTTTCCTATGTGTGTGTGTGTGTTTTAATGAAACGTCGCGTTTGTAACAGTTTGTTATTCCTTCAGATAGTGAATCTAACTACAGAGTATATATAAAAGTAATATTTGACCTTTTTTTTCACTAGAATACATAAAAATGGCAAGTTCTTTAGTTTGGTATGTAAAATTATCATTTCATTAAAATCAAACCAAGTAATTACCACAAAATCCCATATCGTAAATATACAAATAAATTGAAATACTTACTGACCATTAATCATTGTCATTTTATCTTGTTACTCGCGCTATATAATAATAGTATACCATTAGTTCATTACTTATTTTTGATTGGTGTGTACATAAGCTGTTTTTGGTTTATGGATACAGGTCGTTTTGTTTACCTTACGACCCATTCTATAAATGAACGGAATAAATATGGTTTTGCAATCAAGATCTGCTTGTTTGAGCATTACTAGTTCAACTGTTAGACTGTATTTATAGTTAGGCATAATAGAGAACTGTACTATTCATTTGAATGTTGGAAAATAACTGCGCAGTATGTCAGTTTGACTGTTAAGCATTGCTAGATTGCATAATTCAAGGTTCACTTCAAATTTTAAAATCAAGTTTATTAATTATGTTAGATTTGAATAATAAGTTATTTATTGCTTATGTTACTTCTAGTAAAACTGTTTTCAGAGCTGCCATGTGTTGATAACTTCCGTATTTACATGTCGCACTCAAATCCATTTGAATTTGCCTTCCTGATTGAAAACGGGAATTGAGCATGTAAAAGGGAATCGTACTGAGATCGATCTGAATATGTTAATTTGCGTTAATATTGGTCATTTTCATCACAGTCAATAGGCTTATCGTAGTTATGCATGAAATACTCCTGACCGCCACGGGTGGCCGACGACGTTAAGGCACGGAATTTTTGAACAGGAGGTCTGGGTTCGAATTCCATCAGAACCGTCCTCCATGACTGAGTTTTTTTTCCAGGTTTTCCTCAGTACTCATAAATAGCAAATGCCGGGGAGTTACCCTAAACTTAGGCCTGGAACGTTTCCTTCCCAATTTACCATTTCATCTCATATATCATCAGTGTTCACCGCCTCAGTAGTAAAAACGGGCGTTAAACACCATTAAAAATACTGATGCAATATTTTTTATTCCATTTAACCTTTTGTGCCTGTTTAATCGTTCCAAATTTTACTTCTTGAATTAATTGTTGTTTAAGTTGGTTATCCAACTAAGTAAGGCAGATTAGAATTTACATATAAATCTGTAACGGGTTTTGAAAGCATTACGTAAATGGGGATCGTACTGGTTTCGAATTCAATCAGAAAAGTGTATTCATATCGATTTGAGTTTAACATTATATAATATGACATTGTATATGTTACATTGGTAACTTTTCTGTATTTGTGGTTAATAACAATGTCCTTTTTCAGTATGTTTACTGGAAATTAGAAAGTCCAACTTTCAAAACAAAATCATTGTTCTTAAAGCGTATGTATGTACATTACAACAAGTGTACGATAAAAGAGGGAATTGTTTCTGTTAGGATCTGAGAACTTGTTCTATTTAATGTTTTAGATTTAGATCGCCATGTGATGTAGTGGTAGCCTTTGCGACTACTAATTCAGAGGTTCTGGGTTCGATTCCCGATCAGGTCAAGCTTTTCTGGTTAAGTATTTTTTTTCGGAATTTTACCCTTAGAACTTGAAAGCCAAATAACTTTAAGGACTCAAGAGTTCATTTGCTCCATAATTAATTCATTTCATTCATCCTGTTTAGATACTCAAAGGTTTCAGAACCCCCACCCCGTGCACTATAACCATATTACCTTCTCTTTTGAGAAGGCATACTATGGGGGTCCCGGCCTCAGAAGTTCGGTACAATACCACTATGCCATCGGGGAATGCCCATAAATTCAAGAGACACGTGGTTTGACATACGACAAAGCTGTATGAAGCACAACGTTCATAACTTTATCTCTATCAGATGCTGTATTTACGAGTTTTGTAAAAAGTTTTACAAGTAGCCTATTCATTGTTGAACAATAATGTCTACAAAATTATAACTGACGCAGCAGGCAACAATGGACCTTAAACTATCAAACTTTTAAACTTGCATAGTCCTTGTCCTACAGTTCATTGAGTTCAGTTCTATATCGATAGCTGGTGAAAAACCTGGAACATTTCTAAAGAAAACTTTAGATTGTACATTTTCACACGCGATAAGTTGGGAGCAAAAAAAAAAAAAAAAAAAAAAAAAATCCACGAGCTTGTTCATGGCGCAAAAGTGTGTTTACTTAATACCATTGCAAGATGGAAGAGGGGCGAGAGACTCTGACAGACAAGGCTCACACTGACCTGTCTCGGGAAGCTGTGAACGAGAGAGGAATTCAAAGAGTGAGGAACGTGGTGGAGGAAAATCCACATATTAGTGTTGAAATGCTAAGTAAGGAAATGGGATCAGTGTTGGCAGCATTGACAGTATAATCCATTAACATTTAAACCTGCTCAAAAGCTTTGCAAAATGGATTTCACATTCTCTAACCAATGAAGAGAAGAAGAAGAGAATGGAATGTACAAGATAAGTGTTGAGCATGTTTCCACCAAAGGTCCTAGTGTTTGATAAATATATGCACTGGTGATGAAAGTTGGTTTTATTACTATCCCACCCTAAATAAAGGCCAGATTTGTGTGTGGGTAAATAAGATGACCCAAGACCAGTTGTTCGTGGACCGCGAATATTTTTCAACTATGAAGGACTATTAGTGGTTGACAGTATGCCAGAAGGAACTACAATGAACGGAGAATACTATGACACTTATATTTTGTATCCTTTATTTGAAGAGCTGAGGCGGGGGCGTCAAAAGACAGAAGCTTCAAGGCTGTTATTTTTGTACTACAATGCATCTCCTCACAGAATAGTTGCAATTTTGAGGAACCTGGAAGTCGCCAAAATCCAGTTGCCAGGCCATCCACCCTACAGCCTTGACCTTGCACCTTCTGGTTGTATCCTCGAGTGAAATCTTACACTGCTGGAAAACCTTTTAAACAAGTGCAGACCTTGCTCAAGCTATACATTCAGCTCTGTTGACAATACCTCATTCCAAGTACCGTAATGCTTTTGACAAGTGGAGGCACCGTCTAAAACTGTGTGTGGGGAGAGACAGAGAGTACTTTGAAGGAATGTGAGGATAAGATTTTGATTCAGTCCTTAGCTTGGACTTTAAGGTGACCCTTGCAAAACTTTTTGAATGCTCCTCAATAAAACTCCACCTAGATAAGCGGTAAATGTAGATATAGTATTTAAATATTGTATTTCACTTTACCATATTGTTCTTGTTCTCAAAATCTGCTTACGTTTCAAAAATTGAGATGTATATCTTGTACCTTTATAGTCATATATTCCGTTTATAATTTTTTTCCATTTTCTAAAATCCATTTAGCGTTCATTTGAGCATTCTTAAAATTTTCTGTATCAGAAAAATGTACTAAGATGGGATTGAAGGGAGGTAATACATTAAGTAACATTACATGCTTATGATATGTAAAATTAACGTTTGGTTCTGAACAGAATACCACAGTGTGATTACATGAGATATGTACAAATATATATATATATATATTTTTTTTTTCGTTGCAAAAGGAATTCTCAGGATCCCTACTCGTGTATTTTCTGATGGGCTCTGCGCTGTTAGCAAGCTTTGTAAAATTCATTTTTAATGGTTACAGATTACTTTTTATGAAGAGACATGACGAAGTTGGCTTCAATGTATAACTCTCTCTCTCTCACTGCAACGTCAAACATGCGAGTTCTGTTAGGATGTGTTAATGCCACCCCATATGAAAACACCCAATTTTTAAGTCTACGAATGTATTATATGCGTACGTACGTTCGTGCTTATGTGTGTAGATACAGAACACAAATCCCTGGGAGGGTTTTTGTAAGGGGATGTTATTAAGAGTGGTGAATGGGAGATCAAACAGAAAGGAAAGAGAACGGGGAGGGTTAGGAAAAAATATATAAAAGAGGGAGCGGAAAACGCCCCCTTACTCCAATAACCGAAACCAACATTTTCGCTTGAGCCCCTTTGCTTTATGGTGTACAAAGTGAGAGCGGGGTTGGGTGGGGAGTCTGCATGCACCCCTAGGGTACGGGGTGGGTAGGGGGAAAGCGAGAGAAAAAAGCGCAGCGCGTGGTTTGGGAGACTTGCGCAATGACGGGCAGGACCGCCATTCTGCTCTTCAGATGTCGCTCTCTCCATTCGTTTAACCCGCTAAACCGCGAGCTAATCTCAGCTTAGGAAAGACTGACTATCCAGTTTAGAGTGACTAATTCAACTGCTCGCTAGCCTTAGTTGATACACTTGGGGAAACTAACTAACTCCATAAACTATTTTTACAGTTTGCTTAGCCCTCATTAGAAAAAGAAACGCTTTTATCTTTCAATAGGAACTTTATTCATGTGATTTTTTCATGCCTGCTGTGTAAAACTAAGAGGAAGAACATGCTAAACGGTGCAACAAAAACAGCGACGGCACTTTTTATGATAATTAATAACAAAGTTACTGACTCAGAGCTAAGGAAATTCTCTTTGATCTACCATTCTATTATGAAGGTGATAGGAAAATTAGTATTAATGATAATAAATATGAGAGTAACAATAATAGAATAAAGTTCTGCAAATAAAAATACAACAAATAAATGTAGATACTATCTCATAAGGAATGTCTGTTTTTAAGCAGGTTTTTAATTCAACATTTTTTATGACAAGAATATTAAACCAATCCTCAAAGAAAAGTAAATTCGATTCTATTTTCTTGAACCACCTTGCAGTGAGGTTTGTTATCCCGCGATGACACCAGTTTCTGAATTCCGATCGACCATAGATCGAAACATGTGGTAATACATGCTGATGTGATAGCAGCTCGATCAACTTTCCGAATTTGTTCCATGGCGGTTCTCCCATTATCCTGAGAAGAGAACTCTCTTTGATGCTGGTATCTCCTTTTCAAAATTCATGAATTCATTCCAGATTTTTTTCGCATTGACTTACGCCCGTCTTCCAGCGAATCACACCAGACACGTAACATTACTTAGGGACTGAACCGAGTATGTTTAGCAGCCTGACTGGGGTCAAGTCACTGATTCAAGGAGTCAGGGTTGCGGTTATGTACACACGTGACAATTCTCCGCATAAGTCTATCATACATGGGCTTTGTGATAAGCTCTGCGCTGGGTCTGTTCAGCTGGCAATGAGGTGCAGGTCCTGTGTGCTTTTGAAGTGTCTTAATGTTGCACCATGTTCTTTTGACAGCCTATAAGACTTTTTTGCGGATTTTTCCCCCGAAACTCTACAAAACTCTCTCTGGTCTTTCAGGACGTGATAAATCTTTAGCGTTTTCTTCTTCACTGTTGAGCGCTGGAACTATCATTTTACTACACTAACGACACGTCACATATTCATTTAGCCGCAGCATTAACTTTATATTTTGTTTCCAGTAGTGCTTTAGGAGGACTCTAATGTACCCCCATTTTATGATTGTGTATAAATACTGATGATTTACAAATGCCCACAATATCCATGGCATCCTGTCAATAACGTAGCCGAACTAAAGGAAACAATTAAAACCTTACAAAAACCGCTATTTCTTATGAGACAACGTAATATCTCTATTTCAACATAATAAATATAAATATAGTTGTATATACTTTCTAATAATGTTAAAGAAGTTTTAATGAAACGTTCCTAAAGTTGCAGTCTATAGCGAAATGTAGCAATGCAGTCAAAGACGGGCAGTGGTTACAGTGCAAGATGTTCGGTGAAAATGCGAATGTTAAATTTATCACATATATGAGGTATATTTTGATAAGATAAGCTGGATAAGGTAACATGATGTATGAATTTGTAAGTAGTGCAAGACAACGGTGTTTTAGGCGGAACCAAGACAGTATATCGAGGGGGGGGGGCGGTGGCAAACCACATCACAGATGTAACGTTTGCATATATTTTGAGCATGATGTTATTCGTGCGTCAGTACGTTAGTAGAAACTCACAGAAGGGAGGCATCATCAAGGATCGTACCAAAGTCTTTTTAAGGTTTTGGGGTGGAGATTAATAAAGAAGTGGAAAGATAGTACCAAAGAAAATATGAAAATGCAATTTTATCTCTGAACTATTACATATTATGTAAATGTCACAACGAGTTTTCCTGCTCATAGAAAGTAGCTACTTTGCAGATACAGACAGGAAGCGGAAGAGAGAGCAGTAATTTTTTGTTTTTAATGTCATTATTTTTCCTTACCTTAAAGAAAATACTGACATTATATATTATATGTGTATGTGAAATACTATATATTGCAAAATTAAATATAACGTTTTGCATACAGCAAATTATAAAACAATTATACAATAAATATTAACATTTTACATTTTACTTTCAAAAATTTCTTCAAAACAATTTCATATACTACAAAATTACTTCAAAAAGGTAAACAAAAGGAACCCGCTAACTGGGTTTGAAAACTGTTCATACACCTCCTAGCAGGCAAAATTACACAATACAATTAAGCAGATAACAAGCAATACTCTTAACACCACAATAGTTATCTGATAGAAATTCTTTATCAACTTAAAGCAGCAAAAGCAAGGATAAAAGCAAAATGACATAATTTCTATCGATAAAGTTAATATATAAACTTTTTATAATTTACACTATACGTTCATAAAATAATTTTAAACTGGATCACCAAAATTGGCAAGGAACTCTATTGAATTTATAAAAAAAAGCAGAAAAACAAAGACTCATTGCCCTGGAACTTCTTACCTACGTCCTATCACTCCGGCAGATCAGAAGAGAAGGCGTTTTCACTGTCCTAGGAGCGTGATATTAATCCTCAGCCTTTGAAGACAAGTCATGTATTAATGAATGAAATTAAGCTTGAAAGTCACATCACCACTTTCACATTAAAGTACCAAGGAAAGAGATAAACATTGTAATATCTACAAGTGACGTTTTATGCAACAACGGCACATTTTTATCACAGGATGTTCTGAGACTACTGATAAATTCACTATAATAGCGAGCTTAGAACATCGAATGATATTTATTAGGACCAATCGGGAATACATAAAACTATTAATTGTAAAAAACGTTTTAACTGACATTCATGAATAGACCGCCTCCGTGATCTAGAGGTAGCGTTTGTGACTACTTACTTACCCAGAAGCATTAAAAAAAACATTTTATGAATGCATACTCGTATATGGAAATGGTGAGTCGAACACTTCAATGAGATTTGCTCAATAATGCCAACTATGAAAAACAAAATAGAGATTTAATTGATCGCACACTAATTGAATGAAACGTTATTAAAATGTAATTATCAATATCAAGTGAATATTGGTTTTTAATCGATTCTTGCTCACAGATTTATGGGAAAATACAGTTTCCGACACTGAGCACACAAATTCACGTCTAGGCGGTAAAAATCTGCGATAAATGTATAACAATATATTGCTGTAATTGATGAAATTTAAAATGTCGTAACATTTAATAGGTAGATAACATGACGTCACAAATAATTGCCGGTACTACCATTATACTCCGTTGATTTTAAGGTTGTGATCATCGCGATGTAGGAGGCGCTAGAAGAAGCAGTCACAAGCCCCCATCATAATTTAATGTACTTTCAGAGTAAAACCTGCATTTAGTTGATTACATTTACAGCGGTTGTTTCTGCTCGGAGAAACGATAAAGGCAAAATATCTGAGAGAAAAGAAAAAGCTGGCTTTACTGAAGTCATAAACTTGCGCACATTATTGAAGTGCTTCATTCTCAAGCATAAACAATTTCACAGTACTCTGTAATTTAGTCATTGCCATCAGCATTTCTCCGACTTCTCAGTACCGTATTTTAAACTTTGTTGCATATGAATAATAAATTATTATGAAGGTTTGAATCTACGTAACGTAGTAACAGAAACATCAAGCCAATGAAATATTTACAAGGAGAGTGTTTTACTTGCATACAAATGACCAAAAAATGGTAAAGAACTTAAAAAAAATCGTTCAAATTTTTAATATCTCATTAACGTAACTAAATATGCCAGAAATGCTAACAAGATAGGAACTTCATTCCTTTAAAAATGACAATCACGAAACAAAACAGTTTCCGAAATACCAGTTCTGCATTACTTTATAAAATGTTTTTTTGGATATAGGTGTAATTTCTTCGTGTTGTTACGTATAATAATGGCAAAGTCTTCTTTGAATATGACAGCCAATCGGTCCGTTCTACACATACGCACGCACGCACACACACACATATATATTTGAAAATACTGGCTTCTCGTTAATATGGAACAGTTATAAGAATGCCTCGTACTACTGGATCCCAGCGAGACACTGAAGAGGATTTGTTGTATATTTTTTGTAGGAAAATGTGCTACAATCTAATGATACCTCAGTGGTTATTATGAGCACTTACTGATTATGTTTGTTTATCGATTTAATTCGCCAAATGTGTCGTAAACTTTTAGACATCCATTTCAAGTCGCCTCCACTGTTCACATACAATTCTGCACATGCGATTTGTTTTTCACTTTTTTATTTATTTGTTTGAGTAGAGCATTTCGTTAATTATTGTAACCAACTAACGGTTTCTAACACCCACAATTGTAATATGGAAAAATGCGGACTCTACTAAATAGCGGTATCTCTGTGTAACGTTACCATAGCAATCCTCGATTATGGTAGCTGCCAAAGGCACAGAGCCTTCTCGCGTGAGCTTGGCTGTTCGTGGCACTTGTTGCGTTCATTCAGTCAGAGTTCGTTTCGGTACAAGCAAATGAGCGTTATTGTCATTCAAGTTGAAGTGTTCTAAATTGAGTTGCTACTACTTCAGAGTGCTTGCCACTACGGGGGCAATACGTAAGTTATTACTAAAGGGCGGGGAAATGTGCATTTTCATATTTACACCGTGTCTCAATGATCTGAGAAAAACATCCTTCCGTTGATGTCTGCAAGATTTTACTTTAGGAAGGTACTGGATGAAACCCGCCCCCCCCCCATGATGTGGCCATGAAAAGATAAGTAATTAGTCCGAAAGAGAAAAATAAAAACTCAGGATAGTTCAACAATAATTATTTAACTGCAATTTTCCAAACAAAATCATAAACACGTGCGAAATCTATACATTCAAAAAATGAAGTGTGAAAAACAGCACATTAATTTAACGCACAATAAAGAAAAAACAACAGGATTAATAAACTCAATGATTAAGCACCTAATAAAAAATTAAATCAAATGTACATATAATGAATGAATCTTGAACACATGGTCCATTCACTGGCAATAACATTTAGTTATTGGGCAAGCAAAAATTAAACATCAAAATGAATAAGACCTTGCATTTTAAATGTTTTAAAACCTTTCCAAAAGCATTATGACTTTAACAATTTGCCTTAACATTTACTAACAAAACATATAAAGTATACCTTGAGCCAAACTATGGTTAAATAAAAGTCTTTGCTAACACATAATATTTGGGTTACTGGGTAGACACAGCGAAGAAGCCTCTAGCAATACTTTCTAAATATAAGGCCCCAAAATACTTGCTTGCTTCGTCTTAACAGAAGATAAGAGGAGTGTCTGGTGTACATTGCACAGCCGGCAACCCTTAACTATTTTACCATACGGTTCATTGCAACCAACAGGCAAGCAGACTGAGAATCAGGATAAGCACAGGAAAGGAAGGAAAACGGTTAAGAAAGAAGAAGATAACTTCATATATTGACCGCGAAAAACAGTATATGCGCAAGAACTATACCATTTAAGACCATTAATAGTATGTTTTATGTTTCCTAATATTTTGCAAAATTTTTCATATTTTGAATCAATGGGTGTAAAGTTTTTTCAAGGTATTCTTTTAGATTTATGAAAACGAAAGTGTATTAAATTTTTGTTATTTTAATTTGGATACGTTAATATATTTTCTAAAAAATTAATATATTTGTATTATATTTGTGATGTAAATGTTATATTTCGTCAACTTTTTATTTTTTCCCCGATTTTATTATTAAAAATTCATGCAGGGAAGTTAAAAGGCAATTTTCAATAAAATTTCACGATGTCCTTCCTCCAGAGAAGCTGTGTGGTTATTAGTTAACAAATTTAGACATTGTGCACAAGAAGTGACGAGTAAATGGGAGTGTGCTTTACCTCTGCGAAGGTGAAATTGGAGAAAGATGAGAACGTAGTTTTAAAAAACACAGAAAACACAAGTTTCGCAAACCACAGGTTGGGAACTTAAAAACCTGTTAAAAATGAAACCATATACAGTGCTGTTGTTTAAATGGTCATGTTGTGTCGCAGAATAACAGATACTGGAACACGGGGGAATAGAGTTTATACACGAAACTCCCTTGCATTATTAGAAAATTGATGCACAGTGTATTTGTACCTGGTGAGACTTAAAAAAAAAAATCCAGTCTCAGGCGTAGTGATATTAATCAAAGTTCATCGGTGGGTGGTGCACTCAGAGTCACTAAGTTTGCCGCTGGCAACCGGCCAAGTTTATACGCGAAAGCTCTGTAAAAGTGAATAATTCAGAAGACCAAAAAGTAAAAACTGAAAAAAGTATAAACTTTCAATACAGAACTGAAATCAGTTGCATTAAATACAGAAATAATAATACCAAACGAAAATATAAAAACTGGTAAAAAACATTAACATTTTGGATTTTTATAAAATATTAATAGTACAAAAACAATAGCTTTCATCTAATATAACCTAAACACATTTGTATGAATAGCTCTGGAACCCAACAGCTACACACTTACGAAGCGCTATAATCACTGCAAATTTAGTAAAATGGGAATTAAATCTCAAGAAGCAAATCGATGATAGCCGCAATTTTTCTTTCAATAATCAAAATTAAAACGTCATGAAAATGGCCATGCTTTCAGTAACAGAATTTAGCAGTAAAATAAGAAAATATTTACAACTGCTCAATCTACTGATGCATTATTGGAAGCGCAGAAGAAGAATCAACTTAATGCGTTTTAGCTCCCACTGTCTCTATAGAGAGGCAATGAATCGTTCCTAGTATAAGAAAATCTCCACCTCGGGCTCTTTGAGCGGCGTAATTTCTTCACAGTTGGAGTCTTTCTATCTGGATGAAACATTTTATATAAAGTACAGCTCATTCAATCAACATCATCTTATTACTAAATGGCTTTCTTTAGAGCACAGCATTTTCCCTCCAGGATCATCCTTAATTCGTTTAAGTGAATTTGACTGATATCACATTCATTTCAAGTATCTTAATACAAAAAATATGAGCTTATTACTTAAGTTCTTGGAGTATTACTTTGTCATTCTGCATTGAAAGAAGTAACTCATTAATTATTATTTCATCATATACTATTGTTCGAAACACTAAGAGACATGCATAAAATAAGTATTATATGTTCTAATAGAATTCTTTAAAATATTGTACACATTCACAGTACGCAGTGCGAATTAAATATAAAAAGATGCGAGATCGTTTTATTATGCAGTAAAATCCCCAAAACTTTCCCATGTGCATTATAAGTGCTCTGTATGTGCACCGTTTGTCACTTTTTAGAAATCGACGCCGATGTGTGCGTCAGTCCTGGTGGTGTAGGGGCAACGATACTTGCCTCATAAACCCAAGAACGCGGTTACAATCCCGACCAGGACCGACGGGTCTTTCCGAGCCGTGAATTGAATGTGATGACCTGATGACCTGAAATGTCAAAGACAGTCTATAAATAAACTAAATCAACATCAGCTCACCTTGTGTCTAGTTGATGCATATAGAGGTGCGGGCTGTTGCTACTACAACTACCACTCTACCACTGCTGCCACCGTTACCATCTATCACTACCATTGATACCACTATCACTATGACTGTCACTATGAATACTGCTGTCATTATAGATATCGCCACGCCTTCGCTATGGCTATCGCCATGGATATCACCATCGCTACCTCTATGGATATCGCTATCACTAAGACTGTCGCCATGACTGCTGCTGTCTGTATGGGTATCACCATTGCTGACATTATAGATATCGCGATCGGCGTCGCTATGGCTATCGCCATGGATATCGCTAACTCTAATGATATAGATATCGCTATCGCCGTCGCTATGACTATCGCCAAGGATATGGCTATCGCTGACTCTATGGATATCGCTATCTCTAAGACTGTCGCTACGACTACTCCAGTCTCTGTGGGTATCGCTATTGCTGCCATTATAGATATCGCAATCGCCGTTGCTATGGCTATTGCCATTGATATCGCTATCGCTATATGTGCAGCCATCGCCAAGACTGTCGCTATGACTACTGCTGTCTCTGTGGGTATCGCTATTGCTGACATTATAGATATCGCGATCGGCGTCATTATGGCTATCGCCATGGATATCGCTATCGCTGACTCTATGGATATCGCTAAGACTGTCTATATGACTACTGCTCTTTCTATGGGTATCGCCATTGCTGACATTATAGATATCGCGATCGGCGTCGCTATGGCTATCGCCATGGATATCGCTAACTGTAATGATATAGATATCGCCATCGCCGTCGCTATGACTATCGCCAAGGATATCGCTATCGCTGACTCTATGGATATCGCTATCGCTATATGTGCAGCTATCGGTAAGACTGTCACTATTGCTACTTACTGCTGTCTCTATGGGTATCGCTATTGCTGTTATTATACATATCGCAATCTCCGTCGCTATGGCTATCGTTATCGCTAATGCTATTGCCATGGATATCGTTATCCCAGTCACTATTGTTGTCACTATGGATATCACTAAGGTTGTTGCTATAGTTATCCCTATTGCTACCGCTGTCGCCCTGCATATCTCTACAGCGGATATAGAAAATCTATTGAGCAAAAGAATCGATGAATATAGATCAAAGATGGGTATGAATATTGAACTTTTTGGATTTAAAAAAGTCAAGCCAACAGAGGACGCCATTAACGAGGCAATAGAGAAAGCCAAAGCAACTAATAAAATATGTAATAACAATATTTTTCGATATGGCAGCAATGTTAGTAGGGCTGATGATTGTTTTGGTAGTAGTGCTGGCAATGGCGGTAGGCATAGGTGACGATAGTGATGTCTGTAGCGATATCTATATTTTTAATTTTTTTTAATTTTATTCTGCAATGCTTTTATACTGATAAATTGATTCTATACCAGGACATAACATTCCAGATTAAGTGTTATTAATTTCTCTTAAATAACATAATTTAAACTACAATTTAAATGCTACAGATTTTAAAATCTACAGTACTAATGCTATAATTAACAAAACTAAAACTTAAAAAAAAACTAAACTATGCTACTGCAATTTAAATGCTACAGATTTTAAAATCTACAGTACTAATACTATAATTAACAAAACTAAAACTTAAAAAAAAAAACTAAACTATGCTACTGATGCCTAGTAAAAAATTGTGCTTAAAAGTAAAACTAGAAATAGCTCCACACAAATCATCAAATATGTTTTTAAAAGGAAACTTATAGAGATATCCGATTATTAAAATTAACAATACTAATATAAAAAGACTAGCAGTGACTAAAATATCTAGGTATCTATTTGGATGAAACTAAGTATTAAGAAACATGTAGTAAATACAAAAACTAGAGCAGAAAATACCACGTTTTTAAGTTGGCCAATATTGAATAGAGATATTTCCATTATACAAGCTGGTGGAATAAAATCTATCACAATAGCATCTTTGCAGCCATATTAAAATATGGAGATGGAGTTTGAGGGGAAAAGACACACAAGATATATTTTATACGCAATTTAAGGAGCTCCTAAAGAAAATTTTTTTGAGATGAATAGGGGCATTTTCCACATCTTCTACTGTGGGACAATTAGTAATCTCGAGTATATGGTCAATTGATTATTTAACCCGATTAAGAGCAGCCTCTTATTGGCAAAAAATATTAAATACAAAAATAAAAAGTGAATAAAAACAATTAAAATAATGCACATTATTGGCAAAATTTGCAGAAATTAAAAAAAAAATCAAAGTTTCTATATTTCAAATATGGCAACAAGAATAGGATGAAATGAAAGAAGGTAGAAGAGTGAATGAAATATGCCCATCCATAAAGGAACGATTGCAATTCAAACATATTCAACCCAGCAAGGGTTTAATATATATGTAACAGGACACAATCCATATTCATATTTATTCGTACAAAGATTTAAATTACAAGGAAACAATACATGTACTGTTTGTAACGCGATCGATACGCGAACATTTTTTCATTCGAATGCTCTAAATACCCAGTCAATTGTAACAGAGGAACAATGGCTACTTGCAGGGAAATACATTTGCAATATCGTGAGAGATGAAGATGATTTTATGATATAACAAATAAAATACAATGTAAAATGGCAGATGAGTGTATATTCACAACAAAATAAAAATAAGAGAGTCAATCCAATGGTCAGAAATTGTATATTCTCCTAGAAGATCCCAGAATATCAGAGAAAGGCAAGAAAGATATATACAAGAAGAATCAGTTAAAAACTAAGAAGATGAAGAAGAGGTATCAGGAGAAGGGAACAGAATTAAGAGAAGAAGAGAATAATGGTAGTCTTTGGGCAGAAAGGAAGAAGCTGTGAGAAGAAGTAGACCGAGCACAAACCCAGGAAAATATAAGATACATATGGAAAAAGTAGAAGGTGAAGGAAAAATAGAAGAGAAGGAAACTGCACTGTCAACACGCTATGGCCCAGTTTAACTGCTGTTTGAGACCGGCAGCAACTCATTCTGTTGCCTGGAATTCCGGTGGTGAGTAGCCTGGATGCCGAGAGTTTGCAGAAATCAAGAATTTGGAATTAAATTGTATAACAATTGTAAATTTACTAATAGTAAATGAAATTAATTGTAAATGTTAAGACATATTAAAAGTGCGTTGGTTGAAACATAAATGAAATGTTAAAATGTATTCCTACTGGGCACCATAGCAATTGTAGGTTTAATTATATGTTATAATTAAAATAGCCGTAGTGCTGGATTCCGGTAGCGGTTTGTTTTTTTGAAGTTTCAGTTCTGTTTAACTGTAGTATAGACTTTAAAAACTGCAGAATTTAAATTGTAATTTAAATTATATGGTTAAATGTAAAAGGAATAAATAAAAATCAATCAGGAATATTATGTCCTGATAAAGAATCAAGTTATGGGGATGTAAGCATTGCAGAATAAAATAAAAAATATTAAACTTTTTGCACATTGCTGCAGACATCACTGAGGCCACCTATGCCTGCCTACTGCCACTGCCAGCGCTATTACCACTACAATCACGAGCCCTACTATCACTGCTGCCACTACTATTATTACCTCTACCGCGACCGATAGCGCTACTACTATCGATATCAGCAATATCGCAACGCCACTACAGCGGTGAGAGTAGTTAAGGCCGGTATTTACTTGTCAATACGCGCGGTGTTTCAGTCTTCATCATTTTAAAACTAAGTAAACCTACCTCACGGTATCTCTACACTCAGACTTTGTCACATAGTAATATCTGCTATGACATTGGCCTTTCGGACAACTGTCGGAACACCATGTTGCATTCTAGAGAGCTATGGAAGATTATAGATTATAGATATCGCTATCGCCGTCGCTATGGCTATCGCCATGGATATCGCTATCGCTGACTCTATGGATATAGATATCGCTACCGCCGTCGCTATGGCTATCGCCATGGATATCGCATCGCTGACTGTATGGATATAGATATCGCTATCGCCGTCGCTATGGCTATCGCCATGGATATCGCTATCGCTGACTGTATGGATATAGATATCGCTACCGCCGTCGCTATGGCTATCGCCATGGATATCGCATCGCTGACTGTATGGATATAGATATCGCTACCGCCGTCGCTATGGCTATCGCCATGGATATCGCTGACTGTATAGATATAGATATCGCTATCGCCGTCGCTATGGCTATCGCCATGGATATCGCTATCGCTGACTCTATGGGTATCGGTATAGTTGCAGCTATCGCTAAGACTGTCGCTATGACTGTCGCTATTGCTACTGCTCTCTCCATGGGTATCGCTATTGCTGCCATTGTAGATATCGCTTTCGCCGTCGCTATAATTATTGCCAAGGATATCGCTATCGCTATATGTGCAGCTATCGCTAAGACTGTCGCTATTGCTGTGTCTCTATGGGTATCGCTATTGCTGTCATTATACATATCGCTATCGCCGTCGCTATGGCTATCGTTATCGCTAATACTATCGCCATGGATATCGTTATCCCAGTCACTATTCATCATTTTAAAAGTAGGTAAACTTACCGCACGGTATCTCTGCACTCAGACTATGTCACATAGTAATATCGGTTATGATGACATTGGCCTTTAGGACAACTGTCGGAACACCATGTTGCATTCTAGTGAACTATGGAATGCCTGTTAATTTAATTATATAAACTAAAGAAGGCACATGGACACTATTGCTTGTCATTCGTGAACTCTCTTCACCTAAGCACATACTAATGCTTTGTTAGAATTGCTAGGTGCTACAAAAGAAATTACGAGTAGAGTATGTTCTGAACAGTTTTCTCTTTCCCACATTAACGGGCACCAATACAAGATTATCATATGCGAGGCGTACGATCTCCTTACAGGAAATTTTGTTCATTTTCCCTAACACACAATCCACACCCTCTTAGGAAATATCTAATCTCTTCTGGGCTTAAATTTTTTCTAATTGTTTTCTGATGTTTAAGTTCCTAGTATGGAGGAATAGTTGTCTTCATAACCAGAGCCGACAATTCTATACGACGCAATCCCGTCATGGGTTGATAGGTAGTCTTCCATTTTTCCGGTCAGTCATAGAACTTGTTTCATTATTAAACTTCTCTACTAAATTTAACATTGTGTTTCGTGTAGGAATCGGGCTGCCTAAATGCCTGTCCCCTTCTACCACAGGACTTTCTGAACCTGGTGTGTGCCTTGAGAATGAATATACGATCATGCAGTGAATATCGCCATTACACAAAACTAGTGCACCATTTAATGAAATCTCACTATTGACTGCCCAGCACAACTGTCACTCTCTGTCAAAATTCCGCTTGCTGCTGGTTTGAGAAGAGAATGGCGCGAGCCGTTTTTCTTTCCCCTATATTGAGGGAACACTTCGTGGAAGGCCTTTTCCATTATCAGAAGCAGTGGTGATGGCTGCAAATAAAGTTATGTTTAATATATAATTTTCCGGTGATCTTAATCTATTAACTATAAATTCTAAGTCAAAACGGTTTTGTGCAATAATTTCTTGATCACACTTGCTATGTTTTTACTCATTCCATGACAGCTACTTTCCATCGGTCTATTACATTGCTATTACATGAGTATTGCTGATAAACTACAGCCTTGCCTCAATCCTGTGAAGGTTTATTTTGGTTGAGAGAGGTATTTTCCCATCTGTATGTAAGATTTGATATTACTATACATTCTCTTATAATGGCAATTAATTTATTATTGATGCTACTCTTTTTCCAAATCTGCTATAGTTTACATCTTGAAATTGTATCATATGCTTTAAAAGACTTAAATGGCCAGATACTCTGCTTCCCTATAATATACTGTAAGACTGTAATGTAATGATTCATAACAATTTATTAGTTGATTAACTGCTTTGCGTTTCTCAATTAACTGTTTTAAAACAAATTGGCAGTCTCTGCTCCAAATCCACTTTAATGTTCTTCTATTTCTTCTTATCACTGTTTTTCTAATTCGCTTTTTATTACCTTTAAAAATACTGTGCATATTATAATTTTTATATTTATTCCCCTATAATTTTTTGAATCTCTCCTATTCCTATTTTAATATATTGATATTATGTAATTGATTTTCCATTCTTTGGTTTTATGCATAAATTAAATAAGATATTTTATACTCGTCTTACTTTTTTCATGAAGTGAGGTATTCCCGAATAAAGTTTTAGTGGGGGATCGAAAGTGGGAGGTAGAAACAGCCAGGCATTTAAAGGGGCTTAAAGAAATAACATTATGGTATAAGATAAGGAGTTATAGCTCTCGGTGAAGATTGCAGCTAACCATAATTTCTCTTCCAGGGCGCACAGTTTCCTTGAGTGAACTCGTCTTGTCCCTTTATAGCGACCCATCATCTCAAAGTTCTTCCTTCCAGGTTACCTTTTCATCATATAAATAAGGAGAAATCAACTGCTGAAAAAGATTTCCGTATACAACCTTAGACTCTCTCTCTTCTCTTTACTCCCAGCATGGGGCGACATCCATTTAATTTCGGTCTTGAGAGTGGTGAAAGAGCTTGGCAAAATGTATCCTTTTATATACACAAGAACCGAGAATTTCTCTCTTAAATTAAGATACTGCTGCTTCCCGTTCCCTCTTCAGCAGGTTCAAAGCGAAAGATGTCCTTGCAAAGATACAGGATTCTCGCAACTAAAGGAAAATATCCATTGGAAGGGCTAGGATTTCAATCTTAGGAAAAGTCGACCAATTACTGTAACTGGCTTGGGATTCCAGAAGTTTAATTCATATTTTTGACATGTCGTAACTGTATGTGAGGGGAAGAAGGGTGGCGGAAGAAGAAGCTCATTATGCGCTATGCAGGTTAATGGTAAAGAGGACCCTGCTGTTGAAAACGAGCCTCTAAATGTGTTTCAGATATCAAGTTCTGGTATTTAGAGAGCTCGAAAGTTGGAAAAGAGAAATGGATCATGCTTTATAGAAGTGAGACCAACTGTACTGCTTATAAAAAAATTAACCTCGAGAGAAACATAGCAAGAGTGGAATATACACACTTTAAAGTGGAATATTAACATCTACCTAGGTGGGGTTGTTTACAGCCATATTTTATGGAAGAGTTGTACCGCAACCCAATGAACTATAAAGCACCTTGCGGAGTTTTGCCTATAGGCGAGAGAGGCACACATTGTCGTCTGAAGATATCTAGAGTAGCGCTGACATAGCCATATAACAGTTTCCTTAACTATTTTAAAAGGTTTACTCCAACTTTATGAAAGGATTTGCTGAAACTGGCCGTTGTTGTCCATACATTTTTGGCACCTCTTTAAAATAATCCATAATTCGCTGTGGTTCATATTGAGTGATTTTGCCTATTTTCTGGTGGATGTTTAGTTTCAGTTCTTCCAGGGTATGTGGGTTTGTATTGTGTATTTTTTTTTTAAACAAAATATTCAAGAAATAAAAGTCGCTAGCGATTAGGTCAGGAGACCAAAGGACGCTCTTTAACATCTCAGGTCATCAGCGTCCCATTCAATTCAGGCGTGAAACGGCCGACAAATTTTGCTCAGAGGTCTCTTCTTTCAGGCTTGAGGTTCTTTTTCATGCCGTAAATGTATGGCACGGGACCCACGGCTTTACTTCCCTTCCGAAGGAAGCCACACTTAGGCTTTTTACGCCCAAACTAATGAGCTGTGACAGAGTATTGTTGAAGAAAGGAGAAATCATGCACGCTCCCTGTCGTTTAATTCTATAAAAAAGAGGGTAAAAATGCATTCAGCATGTGGGGCATCAATTTTACATCGGAAAAAAAAACTGTAATTCTTTCTCCGCTCATGGCAATTGTTTCGTCATGTAGGGTCACTTCATGAAGGATATCCGGTTTCGTTTCCCAGTGCTCCAATGAACATTATTTTGAATTGCACTTTTAATATTATGAATTTTTGTGCGGTGGGAACTTTCACACTTAAAAGAATGTTTCCTAAAATCGTGTTTGAGCTTAATTACTTTACGCATATGAATCATAAATAAATACAATGTGCAGTGGATTTGTTTTATTTACGGATGCTCTTTAACATCTCAGGTCATCTGCGTCCCATTCAAATCAGGGCATGAAACGGCCGACAAAATTTGCTCAGAGGCCTCTTCTTTCAGGCTTAAGTTTTTCTTTCCGTAAATGTACGACACGGGACCCACACCTTTACTTCCCTTCTGAAGGAAACCATACTTAGGATTGTTACGCCCGAAAATATCCATCGGTCCTGGCCGGTTTTGAACCCGCAATCTTGGGTTCAGAAGGTAAGTATGGTTACCACTACACCATCATGACCGACTAAAAAGTTTCCTTCGGGGGAAAGCGAACACACTACCTTCGTGTTGGTAGCATGACGCACCAACCAACTGAGCCACCAGATCGGCAAATGTGCAGTAGAAATCACATACAGAGTCATATTTCACCTCACAATTGACCGCCACGAGTGACCGAGGTCATTAAGGCGCGGACTCGTGAGCGGGAGGTCTGTGATTCGAATCTCGCCAGGATCGCCCTCCCTGACTAAGGTTTTTTCAGGTGTTCCTCAGTCTTCATAACTGGCAAATGCCGGGAGATACCCTAAACTTAGGCCTGGAATGTTTCCTTCCTTTCCTTTTCCAATATAACATATTATTTCATGCATCATCTGTGTTCACCGCCGGTGGTGCCTCAGTAGTAAAAACGGACGTTAAACAACATTCAAAAACAAAACTCACAATTAAATATTCAATAAAATACAGCACTCGTACTAACTGAACTCAACCACTATCAGATCCACTTTGACAGCCAGAAGTTGATTCATAATTCATTTGAATGCTCCGTAGAATTATTCTGGCTTGAAAAGGAATTAATTACTCTGTTTAAATCGAGGTTCACTATAATTGAAAAGTGAGTGGGTTGGTTATTTTTGGGATGATGAAAAGGTGCTTCCGCTCTTTTTTTTTTAATGGTGTTTAACGCCCATTTTTACTACTGAGGCACCACAGGCGGTGAACACTGGTGATACATGAGGGAAATGATATATTGGGAAAGGATATTTTTTAAGGAAGGAATCTTTCCAGGCCTAAGTTTAGGGTACCTCCCCGGCATTTGCCAGCCATGAGGACTGAGGAAAACCTGGAAAAAACACCTGTCAGGGAGGACGGTCCTGGCGGGATTCGAACACCAGACCTCCCGTTCACGAGTCCGCGCCTTAACGACCTCGGCCACCCGTGGCGTTGCTTCCACTCTGTCAGGTGTGTGTGTGTGTGTGTGTGTGCTTTCGCAATGATCTAATTGGAAGAACCAGGGAGCTACAAATGGGAACATTAGGCTCTTTCCAGAAAAAAAAAAAAAAATAAGAAATTAAAATACAAACGACATAAATGCAAAAGAAATAACTTCGTAATTATTCTAATACAGTTTTTTATTATGCGTACATTCAACTTTAAGATCAATCATATCTTACTCTTTCAATAATTAGCCCCCTCTCGTTCATCTCTCTCAAAGTAAGATTTCAAGGTTTTAGAGGCTTTAACTTGAACAGTAGTACGCAACCATACAAGTCTACTTGAATAACTTTTGAGAAAACCAATAAAATATTGATCTCGTTGAAAATACCAATTTTTAAATAACATTTCTTAATAAAACTTAGTTTACAATATCGGCAAACATTAAAAGAACGACTTTGCCTGTAATAAATTCATGAAACGGACTTATTTTGTTGTAGAACTCGTTATTCATGCGTGCGGGTCTTACAGCCCTTAGCCTCATTCAGTCACATCACGTTCTCCAAGACAGAAGTACGAGCGGATAAACGCGGGTGTCTAGCACTGAAAACTACCCATGCGTGTATTAATTTATTTGTCATATTTTGAAAATAAAAATAATGTTTAGTATACATATCATAACATAACTTCAAATTGCAATGGCTTATTTGAATTTTTAAACATTCTTGAGCTCTCACTCATAAACATATAAAAGTGAGCAGAGCTTGTACAAAACGCTTCGAGTCTACAATTTTTCTTTCGTTCTTTCTCCTTGGGTGTGCAAGAATAATTTATCTTACATTAACATACTCTCCACTTGCTTCAGATTTTCATCTGTGCTGTTGAGGGCCTTCCTGCGCACCCTTCAACTTCAAGAGAAGTCCTTCCTCTCTTAAATTCTGTTAAGTTATCAATAAATGGTGGGATGTGAAAGGAAAAAATCTTCAAATACACAGCAAAATCTTTGAAAGCTTCTTTCGCTTCTAAACCAACTTTAAATTCATAAAAATATGCTCTCTTTTTTGAGATCCATGCTCGCAAGTGATTCAACATCATTGTTGATCCTTCTCTAACCTTTCAAAACGACATTCATACTAAGTTCTAAGCTACCTAAGAAATTAACGAGAACTGCCTATTCATTACATAAATCAAGTTTTCACAACGTAGTAGTCCTTGGAGTTGGTCAGTGTTCAATCCCAACTGTCCTAATTGCATTGTCTCAGGGAAGCGGAGCCTGGGTAGTTTTTTCCTGGTGTTTCGATTTCCGCTGTCACTCATTCCATCATCTTACCCACATCTTCACCTTCATCATCAACCAGCGTAACGTAGTCATGACTGATAAGCTCGTTACAAATGAACTACGCTGCAGACTGTGTGTGGAACTCCAATGCCCTAATCAGGCAAGCGAGTTGCTATTAGAATACGAATATACCCATCTCCTTATATATCAGCTTCATAGTATTGATATCTTTTATCATTTTAATGCTTTACTAATATATTTATTCCCACTCTTATGATTTGCATAAGTTTACGTGTCATGGTTACTGCTTCTTCTATTCCTTTTATTCTTTTTCCTTCTTCTTCTTCTCATTATTATATTAATATGCTTTTCAATATTCATGTTTACGCATTAACACACATTTATTTCCTCTATCGTGTTTTATATAAGTTTATATATGTGCGGTATTGTCCTTGTAACTATTTTGGTTGTAATTGTGATACTGTCACTGAAACTTAATGTTATTATTATTATTATTATTATTATTATTATTAGATTGGTTGAGTAGATGGAAGGCCTAATGTCACAATGAATATCGATGTTTCGAAATATATGAACATATATCTTGTTTTGTTTTTTCAAACAAACTCTTAACTGTGCTAAATTAGCTGTAAAACAATTATTTTCAAACATTTTGGCAGGCGCATAGCTAACGGATAATACATCTGAAATACAGTTCTTGGTCGGTTGGATTCCTGGAAATTACAGCACGTCCCATAATTCACAAGCAATTTAACACAGAAAAAAGATAACAGATAAGTATCTCAAATTGAAAATTTTGTTCGCGAGGACAACAGTAGGTCATAAACTCACGATACATATGAAGAATGCAGCCACCTAAACCTGATAAATTATTTTAGCTTTAAGAGGGGAAGAGAGTTGTTAAGGGTATTGACCAGCTTATTGAAGTCAGATGATTGGCAGTAACAAGGAACATGCACTGGACATTTTCGAAGTGCATGAACAGTGCGTAGGTTAAAACCTCTTATATGTTATCCCTCCTTTTTGATGTAGATTGAGAAATAATGATGCATTAATTATACGTTTAAAAACAACGTAATTAAAATTAGAATAGAGCTCGTATTTTTACATTTCGAATTACTAACTTTTGCATACTCGACTTTCTACTGTAGTTCCACAATGCTATGATATTCCATCGAGTCTCTTGTCGCATCTTAGCTGGAACGAAGTGGAAAACGTGCTGAACAAGTGCACAAAAGCAGAAAGGCGGCCATATTTGTCGCAGTGAAGAAGTTAGCATCTTGAGGAAATAAAGACCTCACCCTTTCCCTTCATCTTGCTGTAGTGCGGGAGATGAAGGGGTTAATTACGTCCTCACCGCGAACATTACTTACCAGACGTAGCACGGAGGGGGATGGAGGATGAGGGGTGGAAAGCTCGTGCTGGCAACCTAGAACTACAAAGCTATTATCTTTTTTAAGTACGACAACATTAATTCATTAAAACCTTCCCTTCCTGCTTTAAATACGTTTAAACCTCATAAACTGTGTAGGCAGCTGCTATAGCGGAAGGTGAAAACGTTGACCCAAATGCAGAAGTAGAACTCTTACTGATCAATCTCGTGGACTAAATGCTGTTACGTCATAACGCTTGCTTCAAAGTTACCAAGCACTGACTGCTATGCCAACATTATTTTAACGAGAAACATTCATGATGCAAGTGCATGAAATGCTATGATTTGAAATAGCTTTTAATTGTATACAGGGCGTCCTGCAATGTTATGACCTAACAATGAAGAAACGGGTGTTTAATTTCAATAATATATTTGTTTTCAACATGATTTCCTTTAAGTTCAATGCATTTATTCAGCAAATATCAGTGCCGTTATATCTGAAGTGGTTTTCTGAAATATGTGTAAAATATTTCCTACAGCTGCAATCTTGGAAGAAAAAAAATCTGATCACCGAGGAAGAGTTGGAAGTCCGAGGTATGGGGGAGTAAGGTGGATGCTCCACAAATTCATACTTCAAATCTCTCAATTTCCCTATAGCTTAAACTCTCTTGTGAGCCAGTGCATTGTCTTGATGTACTTTTTTTTCCTTCTGCAAAGAAATTTTACATCTAGGTTATTTTAAATATTGGAATAGTATTTCCGGATATATTTTTACCGTTCTGAAGATAATCAATTAGTAAAAATTCCTTAGCGTCCCAAAAGACTGAGCCGTAATCTACCTGCATAGCAATCACTTTCTTTTCTTTGGCTTCTGTCCACTATTCTGGTGTTTCAGATCCATCCACATCTATAAGTCGACGTATAAAGTCAACTTTGTTGCTGTTAAAATGCTTCAGACATTTGCGATACTTTCATAAGTATGCGTTTTTGATGCGTTGTTAACAAGAACGGAATTTGTCTTTTCTTATGCAATTCTCCCAGTAACCTGCATGTTCCTTTGAAATGGCTACAGTGAGCAATTTCGCGCGTGTGATCTGCTACCACATCGTGTATTTATTAATAAATTCTGCCTAGATGCAGTTTTGAACATTCCTCGGCAGGTCACTTTCATTGCTCGCATGATCATGTTTAAGTGTAACAGCCTGTACTTTATTATTAATTTTTTTATAAATGTTGTATGTATTTCCCTAAGTGTTAAACAATCTTTATAAACAATTTTATCATTGCACATACTTAATGTTATCCATTTTATGGAATACGTTAAACGCGATTACTGTAGAAAACTATATTAAATAACTATTTGAATAATCACCTGATATTCAAATATACCAATATAAATAACAAATTATCTTGCTTGTTGCAAAGCTACTTAAAGTCCCTACCTAGAACTTTTTAGACTTATTAATGCTAAATGTACCTAATATGTCAAACATGAACACTGAACACACTTCCTAACGCTTAAATGAACACACCCTATCAATATTATAATTTTTCTTTTTTTTTTCGCAAA
The DNA here is from genome assembly GCA_030762175.1 of Metallyticus violacea. Lineage (NCBI taxonomy): Eukaryota > Metazoa > Arthropoda > Insecta > Mantodea > Metallyticidae > Metallyticus > Metallyticus violacea. The sequence continues at coordinate 40,997,613 of CM060835.1, read as the reverse complement.
AAATTAATTGCTGAAGAGAGATGCATGACAACTCAATCACCAATCATGTCTGCTGGTTTAGTGTAATGTGTTATTTCTCAACATTTTCCTATGCGATGATACAAAAGTTTCATGTTATGCTATTGCTCAATGGAAATTATATTTGAATTGACAGCGAAATAATCAAGAGGTATTTTCCTATATGACATGTCTTTATATTATAGTGTTTTATTTATAGATCATTGAAACTATAAGTTGATATTCTGTGATTTTATTTCTAATATAACATAATAATGGACTTTAAATAAATGAACATATTTTCACTTCTAAAAGAACTGAAATAGCAAAGTTCGTCTCCAGACTATTAAGTGATATCATTGACTAAAGCAGGGTTTGGAGGTGTTTGTCATAATCTTTAGAGTTTTTCCACTAAACATCATTCCTCCACTTCCAGAGATAATGAAGTTATTCATGACGATGTAGTTGAAATATCTGAACAACTTAATAATAAAATAAATGATATTTTCAGAGATGTTATGTTATTCATTGTTAACAAACGCGACACCCATCGAGCGGAAAACTTTCTCATGCCCAAAACTTGGTGTAAAATGTAATGGGCACGGCCTATCGAGTCTTTGCAGTGTCAGCCTAGTCCCATACCTTCAATCGGCGATCATTGTGAATTTTTGTCACAATCTCGTCGGTTTTGGGATGCCCTGGGCTCTCGCCATTTTGAATGGATGTACGACCACGCTTAAATTCGGCAGCCCACTTTATAACCGTCGATAAGAAGGGGAAGGGTCCTTTAATGTGAATTCTAACTCCCTTTGTATATTTTTGACTGGTTAAACAAACCCTTCAAATCGAAGTACTTTATCACAGCTGATACATATTTCAGTTTTATCCGTGATGTAGAAAATATTAACACTAATTTGTTTACACGATCGTCGCAAACAAGTGACTACACTTAAGCATCTGAAACTTGATAGTGCACCATCTAAAGGATGATTCTTAACAGCTATTATAGTAATTTGGCCATCTTCACGAAATATCTAAGGCATGTGAAGAACTTTTAGAACACTCCTAGTACCAGTGCTTTTGAAGTTTTTTAAATACGGAAATCACCTTGAAATCATATTAAACTTCTCGAAATCCATAGACCAAATCAGTACATCACAATAAAAAAGTAAACATGTTATTAAAAATAAAATTACTTTAATTAAGCACATACTAAATTTTTATAAACGTGTCACACTTGCGCCACTAGGAGACTTCTGTACCCATCAAAAGACCCTGAGGACACCAGTGGGTCGGGACCCACATGTTGAGAAATGCTGGTGTATACAACTTTCTTTTTGCAATAATAACAATTAAATGTTTTACTCTGTTTTGTAAATTCTTGTACTAGTATCACTAAGCTAATCACTAATTCTCATATATTTTCATTCTCATCTTCCTAGGTGGAATATTAGTATTATTTATATATGTCACAAGACTTATCCCCAACGAAATATTCTTGTATTCAAATAAAATAATATTATTTGTATTGTGATATAAACTGAATTCGTTTCTGAGTGTTTTACAGCCTAGTAAACTTATAGAAAACATGTCTACTTTATGTCAATTTGTTTCTCTGCAGATCTGCTTGTAGTCTGATAAGATTTTCTTTGTTTTAAGAAACAAACTACTCAGCATATAAACTGTACTAATAACGTTTCCTTTTTGCACTTAATAAAAGCACCGTTGTGTAGATAGCAAATGTGAAATATCAATCTAACATGTGTTTGAGAATTATATTTGTATATAAGAGCGCTCTGTAAGAACAGCAAAAAACGTTTGCGTTACACCTTTCTACTACAATAATAAATATTTAAATTAAAATTCAGAGCCAATGAAAATAGTTAAATTTGCGATTGCCTATTGCTGGTTGTGTATTTGTGCAGTACATTGTAATTGATTTAAAAAGTAACATGTTTTTGTTTTATTGAAACATATGAACATAATCTTCTTAAATACACAATGTAACTCGAAACTTTCTGCATTTTTCTATATTTTCATGAATGTAAAGATGATGTAAAGGGCTCAGTTGATAAACATGGTTACATTTAAAAATGTTTAAAACTACCCACATAGTGTAGCTTTGGTATCAGTGGTCATATTTCATTGATAGTATGCCATTATTTTTTGCGGTTTAATCTCAATAATAATAATAATAATAATAATAATAATAATAATAATAATAATAATAATAATAATAATTATTATTATTATTATTATTATTATTCTAAAAGTGTAATTTCTCTTTTGTGATATTTACAGACCGCAAGAATGCTAATTTTGTTCCCTTAATATCACACAATAATGCCATAACATATTTCATATTAATTAATTAATAAGGCCATAATTTGCATTTTATATTTTTTATAAAATTACTGTACTCGGTGAGAAAGTTGCTTAGTTTGCGTGCGACGGACTTTTTTCAAGTTTTAAAAGCACTAGGTGACAAATGTAGGCTGTAATTCTATCCACTTCATTACTTTAATAGCTATTTGATTTTTTGGGTTGAATTAGAGCGTAACGTAAGTATTTCGGTTCAAGACTTAGTCTGTCTGAATCAGCTAGCGCTATCTTTATTGTTCTTTTTTTCTGAAGTGATATGGCAGTATGGCTTTTAAAATCTAATGTATGCGATACTTTTACAATTTATTAAAATTTGAATTTATCTTAAGAAGATATATTTACTATTCTTCCACGAAAACATACTCTTCTGCGTGATATGGAATGAAAGGGTATAAAATATTCCATTGATAGAATTTTATAATTTTTAGGCATTTCTTATACTGTACTGTATATTGCTTTTTATTTGTGTGGCCTCGAATGTTCATATTTTTTAAAAATCCTTGTTGAGCGGAATGTAACTTAATAAGAATTTATTGTGGCATACACATTGATTAGCGAGTTGTAGGGCAGGGGGGTCTATTGAAGAGAATGTCCGTTAGTAAAGATTGTTATTGAGGTGCATATACATTTCTAGAAGCAAGTCTTATGCTGTATCCTGATTGGTTGTTGGTGGGAAGCGTTTAGGAAAAAAATCGTTGGGAACAAATCAGGAAACGATAGGACGTAATGTGTATCACACTTTCTCCCAGATCGGAAATATGCAGGACAGTTAAATCGGGTATAAGACTCGCTCTTTGACGGAAGAAAATAAATCTTATAATCTGATCTAATGAAAAATAAGAGTTTTGATTTAACAAAAACATCTCTAATTAAGCGAGGGCGCAATTTTAGCCAGTTCATCTACTTAGGGCTTCGCTCCCATATTATAGATATCTTAACAAGTATATTGTAACGAAAGAACCAGGATCTTGACATTATTAATAGTACAGTAGTTTTGCAGCTCATATATATTTCTTACCTCAATAGAAAACACGGAATTAGAGTTATAATTCTCAAACAAGTAGTATTGATTTTTACTTTATTGGTTTAAATGCGATGCTTACATATTTAATATTCTAGTATGTAAAAAACCTCAAATATGCAACCTTCTTTTGATTACTTGGATCAGGTAAACACGGGCATCAGGCAATAGATCTTTCTGGGCTGATGAAGTATGAATATTGCTGCTATCAAGCGGTGAACGGAAAATGCATCTGGATACAATTTGTAACTGCCCATAGCTATCACTCCCAATTTATATATTTATCATGCATAATATTTGTTTTATGCACATTTTCTTATTATAGATGAGAAATAACATTTTATTAATATAATTAGTTCTATGAACATTTCTAAGACTGCGTAATCAAAAGTCATTAATATAATCATAGTGTAATTATTCTCTCAATTATTGACTATGTAAGGAAGGCACAGAAATTGTAGCTGGAAAGTCTTCTAATGAACCATGCTCAGGTAGTCTCTCTGCGGAAACGCAGTCATAAATGTCATAAGAATAGAAAAAAAGTTCCCTTCCCAAAGCCACGGACAAAATACTTCTTAAAAGGGTAGAACCTTCCCTGGCAGTTTGAACGAAATCTTAGCGAGACCGTTAGTCCGCTGAGGACATCGACCTATGTGGGAGTCACATCTTTAAACCTCAGAAGGCAAACCAATAGCCCGGCCCGTATTTTCAATAAACGTTTCTAGTGAGTATTAGAAAGACTTTTGGACGGTATTCAATAACTGACGGTTTTATGAAAACATGACATGGGCAGCGTCATCGTAGTGTTGCATAAATAAAAAACAAGCCTTTGCCCCGTTTTGGTGTACTATTATACTGGGGATTCAGCTTCTAAGTGCGTAGCTCCCCTGAGATAGCAGGAAAGTTCCAGCCTCAAGCATCAATTTCAGTACTTGCTTATCAAAGCGTTATGTTGCTCGTGACTGTTGTATTTGCATGCAGGTTCACCATCGACCATCAAATGATTGAATAATTAATAAACATCAGTTCCATCATAGGTCATGTGGTGTGTTCTATTTCACCTGGCAATTCCCATCTTATTCCCGTTGAACCCCCTCAACCAAAATCAGCGAAAGACCCGTGAGACGGAACCCCAGAGGAAGTGATGGCGGTCGACGTGATCGTCATCAACTAGCACCACACTACTATCGACCACCTACAACCAAAATTTGATCTATTCTTTTATAAGTTGCATTTGCGATGGTTCTCGCACGTGTCATATACATTACTCCTCTTTAAAAGCAAATAAAAACAAACATATGTCCCCCTAGTTTACACTTATGAATTACGCACGAGAAAATTTTACTGAAACTCAACAATTATTTATTTTATTTAACATTTACCTAAAATACAAATTGAAACCAAACTTACAGCTAATTGCCAACGGCAATGGCCAAATAAAATATCACAACACATAAAGGTCACATTATTTTTAACAGTCTGCACTTATTTTTATCCTGAAATGAAATATGTAATTACAATTTTTCATTATTCAGATATTTTTGTGACAGTCAGTTGCAGTTTTTCAAATATTTGTTATATGACTTTTCTGTAATTGCAGGTTGCATTGTTCTGCAATTAGAGAGCCGGTATTTAGTGTGCCTCTTTATTGTGTTTATTTTTATGTATTATTATTTGTTAAAATTTTTAATAAACTAAGAAAATATTTAAGTCATCCAGACTTTAGAATCAAACAGGGGAAATTTCACGGCATTTTTAGAAAATTGCATGAACTTTATTCTGGATGTATTAAGTGATTTTGATAAAATATGGGCTCCACATATATCATGTATTAGCTTGTTGCTTATACCATTATGTGTCATTTGAAGTTTTGAGGGATCAAAAAACCCTTCAACTGATTTCTATTTTTATTTAAGTTACTTGAAGAATCGCATCAAAAAACAAAATACAAGTTAAGTATCCCAGTTTGTCATCAGTAATTAGATCGGTATTACACAGTGAAGTGTGTCTGAGTGAAAATGCTGCCTCTCGCCTAACTCATGCTAAAGAAGAAGCAATCAAAGTAAGCGGTGCATCACATCATCACTTATTAACTCACGAAGATCTTATTCTATATTTAAATTTATCTAAACAACAATCTGTGTTCCAAACACGAAGGAGGAATCTATCCCACAAGAATATGCTAGTCCCGATACACTATTTCTCTGATGAAGATGCTTAGTTGTAGAGCTTCCTGGACATCAACAATGAGTGTGGTGATTCATCAAAATGGTAATGAATCTCTTACTCCTGAGCAGAAAAATGTTGAACTTCTACTACAGTGAATGGGAAAAGGTACATTTACCTTTCCTATATATGAACTGAGACTTAAAGCACTGACAAAACTTGTGCCAAAGTAAGTGAAGCGACAGGAGATAGACATTCTTTCGCTTTATGGAATGAAAGAGACAGTCATTTCTTGATCCTACAGATGTTTTACTATCGTTTTCTTACGACTATAAACAATAGCAACGGTTTTAAAACTAGAAAATTAAATGCATCTCAACTCTATAACTCTAAATGCTTATTGTTCTCTAAAATATACAAGAAATTTATAAAACTATTTTAGCTATGGAGCAACCCATAACTGTGAATAATTACGATAGGCATGCAAAATTTTCTTAAAAAGGATAGAAAAATCATTCAATATGAATTAATTAACCTTTTATATTCCTGTATAGCTGTTATAATTGTAATAATAATGAAATTATTCTCCTTTTAAACATTTTGAAGCAGGATTTTTGGAGTCAAAAGACCAAGTGTAAGAAGTGATGCGCAAAATAATTTTCTGAAGGTGAATATTATATTTATACCGCCTATTTTTTAAGTTGAACACATATACCTAATGTTTTTTTTAAATTCTGTCATTAAAGATGTGAAATAATCAATTTAAGAAGAATTTAGCCAGTCATACGGAACATATGGCATTTTTAAAAATGCAGGAAAACTGTCACTGTATATATTAATGGTACTTGGAATGGAAGAGCGGATAAGGACATTTAGGTAATTCATTCTTGCTCAAGAGCTCTAGCCTTTTGTGCCTATGCTCCCAATGGGGGGACCTCCGTTACTGATATAATAATGTTTCCAAATAGAACACCTTGATGCTGCTTTCCAAAGAGTTTGAATTCCTGAGAAAGGCCGCCGTCGCCACACCCCACACAACACCAGCTCACTTTGCCTGGCCCTTTAGACCCTGTAACAAAACCAATGAAATGAGATGAAATCTGTTCTCTGCATTCGCCTAAGCAACCAGGCGAAACCATGAACAGTCCTAGTTCAGGATGGTCAGTCCCAAGGGATATGAACCCTGAATCTTCCAAACAATACCGGTCCTATGGTACACAGACAACTGTAATCATTCAGTATGCACAGATGTAACAGAACACTATTTTAAACCAAAAGAACGAACTGGAAATTAGTTCATGTCTACCTAAGAAAGCAGCATTTAAATTTTTGTTTGCCACAACTGCCTAATTTAAATGGATCATGAAGGACAAAAGGAATTATTACTATTACTTTTACCTGTACAGAGTTTATCGATAATGTAGTATAAAATACTTTATTACACCAATCTTTGGGGTTCCTGAAAAGAATCTCATTAATATACCTAAGGCATAATAATATATTTATATTATGTTGATTGCTTTTTATGACTTTTCTCTTAGAAACAGAATCCATAGTTAAGCTGCAAAGTTGATTCCATAGTGTAAACCCGAAAGCTTGCCTAGGGCATCTTTAGCTTTAATTTGTCGAATGAAGTGGTGGTAGTCGACGTTTTCGCGAAAGTTAGTGCAGCGCAGCTAATTGCAGAAACGTGTCATCTTGTAGCAGGCATAAGCAGTGTCCTGCACCTTGTGGCCATTTAAAATCTGCTGAAAGGAGTGAGTGACCCTCAGTGCCTAATCGCGAGCCAAGTACTTATTTCTTTGTTTGGATAACAGACAGAACTAGGCAAATAACACCTGTCAGTACACTAGACGTGTTTCTTTTGGAAAGAAAGCTGATCATTTTACGATTAAAAAATAGCGTAGTCGAAGAAACACACAACAGAAGATGCTTGTTCTTCTGTATAATGAATTATATTATGGATTTTTCTGAAACTCTTTTGTGATTGCATTGCTGTTAAGTAAATATGTATACCAAACTTCATTCAGATTAGATAAATATTTGCGAGGCTATAAATTATTTCATAAATTATATTACCTAAAATATTTTACATAATCAAAATGTTCCAAGTGGCTCAAGAGTTGAGAAAATTGGTTAGAATTTTTGTAATTGCGGTTTTGAACCACACACAAAAAATGTATATAAAATATTTTATATAAATTTAATGAGTAAACTATAAAAATGTTTAATCTTTAAAATTAATAATTGTTCATAAATTTTTAAAAGTATTATTGGTATTAGCATGTATTTTGTCCTATGGAATATCACAATGGACGCTTCTGAAACATTCTTGGAAATTTTCATTAAATTGAAACAGAAACTGTTACGCGTGGAATATTTTAAAGTTTAAAAAAAAGGCTGTTTTGAAAAAAAAAATATGCTGGGAAACAGTGTAATTTAAAAGGACACGCGGAGTTCTTTAAATGGCTGTAGAGTTCAAATGGATGGAGAGACATGCAAATGTTAACTCTCTATGTTAACAGAACTCTTGTTTGCCATTTGTCATCTGCCATTCCTTATTTGGGGCTTTATGCTTGTAAATATCCCTTGAAAGTTGCAGATTTGAAGAATATTTGCGCTATTTGTGACCTAAAGAAGATGGAATGTTAAATGGAAAAATAAGAATACCTCCGACATATTCTTCTTCTTGAGTTAAATAGAAGGACAAAGGCAGCGGTGGCGGTTCGGAACAGTTGCATTGCAATACGGGGAAAATGCCATTGGAGAAACACGGCAAGAAAATGGGTTTATATTTCAAAGAGAGTGAGCGATTCCCTACGTTCAGGAAGACCTTGTTCTTTTATGCATGATTATCCACGTCAATCATCCCGACAATGAACAGATGTAATGAATTGTGACATTCCATGAGCAAGGTTAAAAAATCCGGTGTATGTGTACCGCAAACTTTAAGTGAACACAACAAAAGTCAGAGGGCGGCCATATCGACCAAGATTAGCGTTGGGAGACTGTTATTAATAATGGAGGAGAATATGTTACTGATACAGCATGCTATTCATCTGAAATAAAAACTTTTACCACAGTCAAAAATTGCTACGAGCTCATGCACCAACCTGGTATAAATATTTTAGATAGTATATATCAAAACATTGCTTTTCTTTTATTGCAGTAAATAATTAAGTTATTTATTTTGTTGATGCCGTTGTACTTTTAAATGGTTCCACAAAATGGAGGTTTCCCAAATTTAGCGTATATCAAGGCTGGAACTATTATAAAATGTAAAATGTATGTCAACTTAAAACCAGGAAGTGTAAATCTACCAAATAATGCAACATAATACATTTCACCCTGTATCTCAGAGTTTTAAAGCTGTCAATATGAAAGTTTTGAGAAATATTAAGAAAAATTAATAAAATCTTGTTATTAAAACTGAAAACTCTGTGACATGATCATGAATTTTTCCTATAAATTATTGGTGAAATTGGAATGATTTTTTACTTAAACTGCAGAAAACATGCTATCATTAATTTACAAAATTAAAAAAAAATAGAAATATTTTTAATTTCTTATTGCTGTTAATTTTATCAACTAATGGTGTAATTTAAATACGTCTAGTTACCACACTTTACAATTGCACACATTATAAGTGTGCACATTTTTAAAAATATTGGTCCAGTCAATCCTGAGAAAAACAACCAAAGGATATTTTAATATTTCGTGTAGTGAAATTAAGAAAAGTATGCTGTAAATATCCATTTTCTTGTTCTTCATGCGGTGCGTTATCCTAATGTTAATACTTGGAAGTATTTCCTTCGAACTTTAAAACACAATTTTCTTACATAATCTTTCGCTTCACTGTCTGGGTGCTGTTTGCTACACTATTAAAGAAATACACGAACATGACAAAGGAGCTACTTATTTCTAAAGTTAGGTGAGACTGAAAGTAACCTCGGGCAACAGCGCATACCAAGCGATGGGCAGAGTTGACGGTTTACTGCGGGCAAATGCGATAATCTGATTTCCCAGTGCCTGGGCTGCATTCGGTTGGATTAGCTGAGACGGAGGATTTTAGACACGGAAGCACAACGAAGACTTTTTGTATTCTACTTAACTTTCTCGAGGACGAGGTCCAAAGACGGATGCAGATGGGATCTCTAACGTTCCTAGATTTCTTTTCGTTTATTGATCTGTTACAGCGTCGGAAGAGCTGCTTTCAAACCATACGTTCAACTTTAGGATATTTTGCCAGTGGGAAAATTCCACTACTGCACACCGCTCACCAACAATCTACCTTGCAACCTCTAAAAAATAAATAAGGGAGTGAAAGACAAGAAAATTTATGGAAAATAAATACTCATCTCAACATTTATATAAGTGATTGGAGTAAATCACGGAAAATATCCAAGATGAAGATGGTCGGCTCCTAAGAATTTGAACGAGACCCTGAAACGTTACCGCCTGACTCAGACCGCTACATATAAGCAGAGTGTATTTGAATCTATGTATCGTTCTGAAATCAGAGTACACATGACTTTGTTGTTCACAGTTACTGACCATTACGTCACGCAGGAGTTGCGTAAACTAAACGGATTCCTCCCCTAGTAAAACAAAAATATAAAATATAAATTATGACCTTATTAATTAATTAAATTATGGCATTTCTGTGTCATATTAGGGGAACAAAATTAGAATTTTTATACTCTATTAGTAATACAAAAGAAAACAACATTTTTAGAATTATCATCATTATTATTATTTAGATTAAAACACAAAAATTAATGATATGCTATTAATTAAATGAAATATATCACTACTGATAGTTAAAGCTGTTCTATGTGGTGTTTTTAAACAATTTTAAACGTAACCATGTTTATAAACTGAGCTCTTGATATCATCTTTTACATTCACTAAAATAGAGAGCAATAACAGAAAGTTTCGAGTTATATTGTGTATTTAAGAAGATTATATTCATATGTTTCAATAAAACAAAAATATTGTTACTATTTTAAAATAATTACAATATACTAAGTAAATATTATCAAAACAATCGAAAGTTTGTAATAAAAACATGTGATGTACACTTTTTCTGAAGGTTATTACAGAGCGCTCCTACATATAAATATAATTCTTAAATACATATTATATTAATATTTCACAGCTGCCAAAGCTTTTGTCAAATATCAAACATATGCATCGTTATAAACACAGTTTATATGCTGAATTAATTTTTCCTTTTATTTTAAAACAATATATAGAAAATTAAATGCAGAGCGCTTTTTAAATTCCGGTTTTCAGGAATACCCCTGCTCCCATTAGCCCGATTTCACTGATTTGCAGAATTTAATTAATTTCAATCGCATATACAGGGTTCTTTGAAAAAAATGTTAAAATTACAGCTGCTAGAGCGGTTTTTAAATGTCGCTTTAACCCCTTTCGTTTTTTTTAATGATATGATTGTCCTGCTTTTTGAAACTACTTTTATCAATTTATTTGGAAGATATAGAGAGTTTCGTTAGGGAAAAAACAAAAATTACGGCCGCTAGAGCTATTTTTAATTTTTTACAAAAAATTCATTTTAGGTTAACCTCCAAATCCAATGGTTAAATTTTGCTGGTTAAAAGAATAATTTGTTGATTAATGGTTATATGCCGAGTTTCGCAGAGAATAAACAATAATTGCGATCTCTAGAGCGTTAACACACACACACACACACACACATTTTTTTGTTATAACTTTCGGTGCCAGGTAGGATCGATAGAAAATTGACATTTTCCAAAAATCGTTTCATGAGTACAACCGTAATATCTACATTCCTTCGGAATCCGCTAAAATAGCAAGTGTTGCACACAATGGCTGGGAAATTAGTTACATCCTGGATAAATGATTGCTTCCATTTTTTCTGGGATTCAAAATTATTAGATTCTTTGTCGCGGAAATTACTTTTCCCTATAATACTATATTTAGGGCATTAAAAGAACCTCAAACCTGAAAGAAGAGGCCTCTGAGCAAAATTTACCGACCGTTTCACACCTTGAATTGAATGGGACGCTGCTGACCCGAGATGTTAAAGAGCGTCCGTAAATAAACCAAATGAACAACTCATGCTAAGAGGGTAATTTAGTTTTTATACAGTAGCTATAAATTTATGTTGATTACTGTTTAGTACTTTTTGTGGATTGTAAGATGATAACAAAAAAAGTTATTTTTTAGAATATGCAATTAAATGCTTTCTTGTTAAATATTCCAATGCAACTGCCATATTGCTTAATTGCTCTTTTCTAGGGATCTTTTGAAAATTCTATTTTTCTTTCTTTCGAAAGAAAACTATCTTGCAGAGGGTGGAGATTTGGCGAATAAAAAATAAAAGAGGATTCGGAATTCAACAAAGATGTACACATTCACTGGAACATATTTATCGAACGCATAACCGTGCTCTTTGACTGCATTACATAAATACTCTGTATTATTAACATATCTGCTTGTCTTGTAGATTCTGGATCAAATTTATACTGAAAAATTTATGCGATTGTACTAAATGTTCTGTACGCTGAAAAATTAGGATTTAATCTGCTTAATTTTTATATTTCTTCTTTTTCATTATGTAAGTACTTGTATCTGCTATATGTGATAAAAATATTGAAGACACTCTAAATTACAATTGTTACCGTAGTTCCATTCGCCTTTCTTGATAGTATGTGCATTTGAAATATTAATCAAAATGCTCCATTTACAGTATTGTTGAAAATGCAGCAAAATTTTTATTTTCTGGTAATTTTTTGTTATTTTTTTTTCTCCAACTAAAAATGTTGTTCCATTTTAAACATATTCATCATAAGTCGCATTTTCTGCTTCACGAATACTTAAGAATTATAAAAAATGTTAACTAAACTCTGTCTCCTATCTGTGATATTATATATCAAATGTAGGATTATTATCAAAGAATGAATATATATTTTATTTATGTCGCTTTGACTGCATTGATCTTTTCGCGACGTCTGTAGATTATGGAAGTGAACTAGAGGTGTATAGCTATAAGTGAAATGAAAAGAATTCATGATGGTGCAATGAGCTTGGAGTCCTTGGCGATTAAAGCTATATACTATTCACCTTATCGGAGTGAGGAAAACTCCGGAAAAAAGCTTACCCAGACAGCTTGAAGTGACCCGAATTCCAACCCAGGACCTCCGAATTAATATATAAATATATTCTTAAACAGTTAACAGTTTTATTTGAGAAGGAAATCTTTTATAAGAGAACAAAAGAATAACGAAATTCATTGGTATCATTCCTATCTCCGCGTGTTTTTCTGTTAATTGTGTATACTTTGATTATTTTACATGATATTAATTTACAGTATTTCCTATTATCTAATCTGCTATCTTTATTATCTCTCTTATCAATGAATATTTGAATGCGCTCTCGTTTTTCCTATTTTATCTGTGTATGTATTTATTAATTTATGTTGTCATTAGCGTTATTTTAACCGGAAGAGCATGTTTTATATACTGTGTATTTATTGTTGTTTCACTGCATGTATCTTAACGCGATATCTGTAGATTGTGAATATAAATACTCTATGTGTAGTCTGTATGAATGAATAATGAAGTAAATAAATGTTGCTATCCGGCATTCACCTTCTTAGAACAATGCCAACTTCGGGGAAAAAAAACCAGATACTTTGACTAACCGGGCATCAAAATCAGAACTGGAGGCGGTCGAGAAAACCTTAGCCTTGATTCTTCCTAGAAAAATAAATCATGATTATCACAATTACTTTTTATTAGACATTATTATTTAAAAAGCAATAAAGGCAAACGTTCTGCTGTTTTCCGAGCTTTAAATTCCTTCTTGTTCTTTTATAAGAAATATGCAGAACTACTTATCTTAAACAGAGAAGTGCGCTATTATTTTGAAGCAAAGGAATAATGTACATATTTGTAATTATAATATTGTTAAATATTCAAAGTTACCTTTATGTTTTACAAGTAGCTTGGTTATTAAATTAGCTACAACAATTTTAAATGTTACAAACTTCAAAACCTTTAAAAGAGGGTTAAGAAAACATTTAGCTAACACCATTAATTTAGCGTAATTTTTTATTTTAATTTTTTATTGAGAGTCTACCTGTACTATGTATGATTAAAGGCAAATCTATCTGTCAAAGAAAAACTAAAATATTCCAATTTACTTCTTAATTGATGTAAACCGAGAAACCCATGTACTAGGCTGAGATTGCAGTAGGTAACTTTTGGGTACATTAAAGTCTGATAGTCTTCGATGAAAGTACATTATAGTAATATGAGATGAGCTGCACATGCTCTTGTATCTAAGTCACTGGAGTACTTGTTGATAAGCTTCTTCAATACCTTATTACAATTTCTAAGATATTTAGACAATTTAAAGTGAATTTGAGGAATCACGAAGAATTAATGGACATGAAAAGTTTTGTATTTCCAAATGTTTACTTATGTGACGTAAATGTTATATTAGGATTATAATTTTATTTTAATTTATTGAAACATTAATAAAACGTTATAAAGATGTAAAACATGAACATTTTGTGCCAAAACAAAACAAACAATACGAATACTATGGAAATTCTAGCCTGAAACACCGCTTGTGTGTGTGGGGAACTTTAATTTAAATTAACCCTTATTATTAATTTAATATAAATTTATAGTAAATTAACCTAATAAGGATAAATATAAAGTATGGTATTTCTATTCGCCTCTTAGGTATAATGAGAACAGTTCAAAAATTCAGCAAGTACCTGGCCAACCCATGAGATTTTCTTGCGCAGACTCGCGGCGCTCAAGGCTTCATGTTTTAAAACTTCGGTAGTATGTACTCAATGAACGTCTCACACTACTGCAATATTTAATGAAATCTCACCTTCGACTATCCCACTAGGAGGCCGAGTGGGGAATCTCAGCGATTGGAAGGAGGTTGGGTTCCTGGTAGGCCAATCTAAACTGCGGGACTTCTAAACTGCGCTCACTGTTTCTCTGTAATCAGACAACCTTATTGGTGTCCAGGACATGGGGGGAATTCGCTTTTGTGGTCTGACAGGGCGCGGTAGCTAGATGAAAGAGCATGGTATGGTAAGTCGAAAAACCTTGGTTCGAGTTCCGGCTCTGATCTTGAGATATTCCTATCTGATCTTAGCCTAACACACGAGTTGTGTAAAGTATCACACTAAGTATGAAAATTATTTTCATTTCCAAAAATGTAAAGTTCGATAAAAATGTTTCAATTTACGATAAAAGATAGCTCTTTCAAACTATATGAAGTTCTTTTTATGAAATTGGGGGTCTACCCATACCAACAAGTTGATACATTTTCGAAAAATTCAATCGCACTTACTGCCCCCGTCTATCTTAAGTTCTTACCGAAGTGTCCCAAGAGTTGTCTATCAGTAAAATAATCGAAATTCAGTTAAAATTGTAAGTGTTTGTCAAGTTTCACAAATGTAAAAATATACACTGTTGAAGGTATTTGTCAAGAGTATCGATTTTCTATGATTATTGTTATTATTATTAAATTGATAATTACTGAGCTATTTTGCTGTATTAGTTGCTTTACATTAAATTAAAAAACCGAAACTTTCGCTGGCTACTGCGGCCAGCATCGTAATGGACTGTGTGAAAGTGTCTGGAGAGGTAGAGGTACATAGCCGTTAGACGTTTGAGGAGATAGAAGTGGTGCCAGAGTTGTGGCGGAGTTGTTTGTTGGCAAGTAACGGATTTCATGTCTTGTTTATTTGAAAACCTCTGGTTTCTTCATTACCTTATGAATGGCCAAATATTAGTGCACCAATTCAGTTACAAGGCGATTGATAGTACTCTCGAAGGAGTAACTGGTTTCATCGATTTGAAATACTATTAAATCTCACAGTAGAAACTTAGTGTTGAGATTTCCAGATTTAAAGCAGATAGCTCATATTTCGTTTTAAGAGTGTTTGTTTGTGTGTATTAATAACAGTAAGTTTTATTGCCTTTTTATATATTTTAGGCCATCTCTGCCAAATAATGGATCTTTTCTTGTGCCTTAACATCCCATGATTAGTTAATATAATCATACTAAATATATCTATCTATATAGAGGCGGGAAATCGTCGTTTCATATTGACTTTGACCTAGGCCTGTTTCAGATGCTTACATGTTTAATGTAAGTTTAATGCTTCATCCAGAAAATTCCATTTTCTTAATTATTATAATTCTTTTTCTTAGGGATTCCTTCTGCAGTGAAACAAATACTGCAAGTTGGCATTCTACTTTAATTAATTCTTCTTAAAATATGCTGAATAGAACAGCAAATGATCAGCAATCCTATTTAATTCGCTCTTACTGGTCCAATATTTTGAGCCTTTTATTAATAACCACAATTGACCAACATGATGGCATAAGAAAAATGATACTTAAAGCTCATGAACTTCGCTTGTATTTCTTAACCGAAATCGAGACAATATTTTATGTCTATGTGTATATAGTACTCAGGAAATTTACCAAACAAAAATCTTAAAGTTAAAAACATTTTTTTACTATTCTGCCTAAAGTGTTTATAAGTATGTGTGTGAGTGATAAGTAATGCCAACCTATTTGTCGATCAGGCGTTAGAGTTCTCCACAGCAAAGCTTGTTATAAAGTATTTCCATACCTTCTCTGTTCCCTTGAGCTTCCTAGCGAGACGTTATTGTAGCTGTCTTCTGAGATGGGCTACCCAGGAGCAGTTACGTAAACGCGTTGGAATTGAGGTTGAAGATTATAGTCCACCAGGAGGGGTATAAACTTAGTGAAACCTAACCTAACCATTCCAAGGGCGTAATGGGGATATTCCTAATTAAATAAGGAAATATACCAATGGTATATCTGAGAATGGAACCCGGGAAACCAGAAGTGACTTGACTTGGTACCTTGAACGCTTCTTATGTGGGAGGTTTCGATTACCAAAGAGCCTTTAGTGCGCTCTATTTTACTACAGAAGGTAGAGTGAGAGGCGGTAAACCCATCTGGCAGGGAACTAAGGTATTACTCGAATGTGAAAAAACCGACCATTATGTTCAGGGATCTCTTTTTTCAGGTAAGAAGCTCTTTAAAGTGCGACATGTATAAATCTACGACCAAGGGTTGTAAGTACTTCACATAGGACTTACCCTTGAAATTTTTAAGTCTTGAAAAATATATCGAATTCTGGATTTGAACCCGGACATTTTGGATCGAGAGCATTGCGCGCCACCTCTAGACCGGGGAACGTTACTGTTGAAAAGTGAAAAATCCGAAATTTGTACATATCAATTTTTGACTTTTCAGTACATTTAAAAAAAGTAATTACTATTCAATTAATAAAAATGCCATGGAAGGCATAAAAAGAATGAGAAATGCGACATTTTTAAAAAGAAACCAAAGAACGGAACATTCCTGTAATATTAATGGAGATACAAAATAAAAGTGCTCCTTCTCTGGGTCAGAGAAGAATAGAAATCTGTATACAAGAAGTAAATTAAATACGCCGTTATAAATATCAATCACGTGCACAAATTCCCTAAGAGTGAAGAAGTCTGGTGCTCAAAGAAACATCGTCGGTGTAGGTGCACTGAAGAAGTGAACAGTTTTGTGAGCAAATATTTGGTGTCTAAAAGAAGAGGAACAAGGAACAGAAACCTAAGGGTGTACAACATGAACTAATCTTAGGCAGCTCAGGTCGACGGCAATGCGCTCGTGTGTGTGACGTGTTTATAATGTGTGAGAGGTAACGAAGAGAGAGCGCGAGCCATGGTTGAGAACAAAGAGCAATTTAATTAGGAATTCAGTTAAATTAAAGAGCCCCGCTCCGGCTCCGCTCCCTCGTTAGCACTAATCTCTCCCTTTTGCTAGGACTCATCCCTACCTTACTATGTAGTAAAGGGTACAGTTTCAAACCACCCACTTTAGTACCTGAAATACGAGCAACACACGCACAGCAATAAGGTGGTGTGCAAAAGAACTTTGATGAAATATGTTTGCGGACTCGAAGGGAGAAATTCGGGTAGTTGTTAAGTGAATGCTGAACATGAATATCGGATTTTCCATCAACAGTATTTCTGTGACCATGACTTCTCATGTTTTTGTTTCAGACCTTTTTATATCTTTTGCTCTGCAAAACCAGAAACCGAATGTATTTTTTTCTTCAACAAATTAAGTAAATTTATGCAAAAAACTGCTATTTAAAATAAGAAATGATTATAAAAAGGTAATTTGAAGTTTAAAATTGCTCATTATCAAAATGAAACGTAAATATTTTGACACATAATTTACTATAGTCTTCGGTATAATCATATTGGACACTAGCAAATGTTTTAGTAATATCATTAAAGTACTTTGGTTGCTCGCGAGGCCGCGTATGCTGATACCGTCCGTTAAGCATAGCATTAAGTACGTAACATTTATTATAAGTATTCTAAGCTCCCTCCCCACTTCCCCTGTGTTCTTCGTAGCCTTTAATCCCTTTTGTCGGGTTTTCTCCAAAAATATGTTTCAATTTATGTATTGATTTCATGGTGTCGTTGCCCGTAGTGGGTCGATCAATTACAGTGGTAATTCCCGGCGAAGCAAATGCAACTGACTCAAGTTCTTGCAAATAATTACAATGAAAATAAATAGGTACCTTATGATAGAATATGTAAGAAATGTTTTCCTGGCGTATTCATACATCTGTGGTATCTTTTTAGAAAAGTTCATTCAAACACATCAGTCCATTTTGCCAGTTGGAGCCAATTTCTCGATTGCTATTTTATTTCAGTTCTTCTAATGTATGGGGGTTGTTTCCTACACTTTATTTTCTCAAATTCCCGCAAAAATAAAAATCACATTTTGTCAGATAAGGGGATCGGTCAAGGTTATAGTCCCCAACTAATTACTCTATTTTCATACTTTTCTTCAATGAAATTCAATAACCCATTAGCTTGCTAGTATTACTCAGTTGGGTATTCAATATTAGTCAGTTATTAAAAAATGGCGCGAGTTTGTCGTTCCTGTAACTTTTGGCGATATTCTCAGAAAAGATAGACCGTGTTATTCTGCATGCATTTACTGCACTGCACTGGTTATGATTAACAAAGCGAATGTTTATTATAAATACTTAATTTGCCTTTTAAGTTCAGGATTATCAACTGGAGTTCTTATATAATGTATTATCCATATATTTTATATTGTCTAAAGAAATAGTCATGTAGAGGCTGCGTATAGATATTAAATTTTATAGAGAATCTTCATATGAATTTTTGAAGAAATATCAGTGAAAATAGTTACCAGATTAATGATTTATTTTTGACTATTGTAAGATAAATTTTTGTAAAAAAATGTAACCCAACATTTTCTATGTAATCGAAACGCTTCCATTGTAATGTTAGTGGATATGAAGTGCTAATAGATGCAGTTCATGATAACTTTGGCAAAGGAGTTGAGTTTTGAAGTATCAATGAAATTTGAATATGTTACGTAATGACCAAGTATTATTTCTCTGAGTTCCCCCTTTAAATGCAACCCAAATACTGTGTATAATATTAAGGAGAAAATTTACCTTTTTTCTCGCAATGCACTCTTTCGCTGCTTGAGGCTAGTTATGGATGTATGTGTGTGAGTGAATGGATGAGTGCGTGGAAGACAGAATTCTTTACTGGTTTGTATGTGGCATATTTTCCTTTATGTCAGTAGTCTTTTGTTGTAGAAAATGTTTTGAATCTTGCAGGAAATTCAACTTATTTATAATGTGAACAAATTATTTTATTTTTCTGTTATGGACATGCAGTTTTATTAGCTACTAATAAACATAGGAAGACAAAACATGTAATTTACATTTACACAAGGAAATTAACGAGCAAGTGTTCATCAATTAAGTTTCTTGCTTTGCTAAACCTTCAACTTATGTTTGCATGTATTTATTCAATGTGCAATTGGGTTTACAGTAGATAAACGATGTTTGTGCTTACAAGTATGCATGTCAGTAATTATATTAATACATGTCAACCTAATTAAATATTTAAAATATAAATCAAACTAAATAAATACATTTAACTTAATTACATACATTTGAACCTAATTAAATACACATCAGACCAATTATATGCACGCCAATTTAATTAAATGCGGTCAAACTAGTTTAATATACGTCAACATTTCAACCTAAATAAATGCATTTCAACCCAATTAAGTACATTTCAACATAATTAAATCTCATAAATCTAAATGACTATATAGAGACGTAATTTGATATATTTCAACCCAATAAAATACACGTCAACCTAATTAAATGAATGCTACATTCATAATATAATTAAATACATTTTAACCTAAATAAATATAATTCATATCGACCTAATTAAATAGCTACATTTAAATGTAATTAAAACATGTCAACCTTATTAAAATATAGAATCGTAGAATATAGAATCATAGGATCATAATTAAATACATGTTAATTAATACATGCAAACTTAACTAAATATAAGTTAATCTATTTAAATACATTTTAACCTAATTATATAACTTTAATCTAATTAAATATATATATATATACACCAATTACTTTTACAATGTTGACTGCATACTGATGACTTTTAAACGATTCATAAACGTATTCCATCTGACCCGAATTTGAAATTCTCTCTTGATAGAAATTCAGCTTTTGGTGGTATTAAGTTAACACGGAATGAAAGACCTAAATCTATGGTAATGTTTCCTGTTGTTCTTCGCCGATCCTTCGCAATCATTAGGGGGCGCATATTTGTGAGTTTAATTCCGTAGTTCCAAATCACGTGCTATAACTGTATAAATGCATTTCATGTTATTTGAAAACAATTAACAGGATTTTCTAGTGCGCGCACACACTCACACAGGTATATATGTAAAGTTTTAGCTCATATTTCAGCATTGAAAGTATATTTTGTTATTCTTTGCAGCCTGGAGCTTAATCCAAATGAAAGAATACGAAAAATTGAAATAATAAAATATACAAGAATCCGAGACGATGAAACAATTCCACACATTTATTTTATAATTGCTGCAATCAGGCACAATGTACTATTGTATTGTTGACGAATTATGTGGGCAGTTCGGCAGTAAACACTCCATTAGTAAACATTGTTGACTTTCAGCAATGACATCTGAGATTAGAACTGGTATAGCAAGAAAATGCTTTAGCCTCTGTTATGCATACGATTTTGACAACTGTCCCAAGCTGACTGCCATGAACGTCATGGAAAGTATTTGTAGACTTGTGTAGACTCAAAGTTCACCAATTGTCAACAGTAATAAAACAGAATATTGCAATTATTTGCTTTCAGAAGTTTTTTATTTTATTTCAGTGTTCTTAGCAGCAAGAAAATTAATCTTTTTTTTCCCAACAATCTTAAAATAAAAGTAAAAGCTGCCAAGCTGTAGATGGAAAATATATAGCTTTTAACAACTGATGGGTAGGTTGTTATTTGTTAAATTTGCAATTAAATCAAATTTAAAGTTTAATACATAAGGGCTTTTTATAACCTGTATAAATCAAGAGTTTAAATCCTTTGTGGTGTCCATGATGCTCTCAAAAGGGGAAGGTGGGAAACAAATGTCATTGTATCACGTATCTATCATCAGAAAGTTCGGTGCTTAAATATTGTCTTCCACTGATTGAAAGGAGCCTTTAGTCACAAAAAACAATCCTATGAACAGTAGATAAAATTACTGATAAAGGTTTGCCTTAATAATCTCATATACATGAGAGAAAATTTATTGCATTAAAATTATATAGTCTATAGTGGTTTATTGTTTAATACAAATTAAATTATCAAAAAATATATAAATTAAATATATGTGTAACTTATCAGATTATCAATAATACGATTCCTTAAAATAAATAAGTCAAATTCCTTAAATTCCTTAAAATAAATAAGTCAAGTTTAACTGTTGTGCATACACATCTGGTTTTTAGTACATACACGGCATGCTTATTTTGCTGCAATGACGACATTGGTTGCAGTAGCTTATTTGTTATTGGTCCATCGAAGAACTTTCTTAATTCGTATGTTGTATAGTATAGCTCATTCGTCATAAGCCTCTCTGCCCACGGATTTCGTTGGTAGAGAAATGTTTAGCTCAAAAAAGCGAAATTTTAAGTACCTCATGTCAAGGACTTGGTTCGTTCTGTCACTATGTGTTGAGTTATGAGGAATTTATGTGCAAAGGAAAAACTTAATTTCTGCTGGCATGTAAGGACCTGTAGTAACTGTTCAACTCTCAAAAGATGAGAAGTTAATTAGTAAAGCAAAAGAATGAATTCTAATTTTAGATCTTAACGGAAGATAATTTGTGTCTTAGATAATTGTGGCATTACTTTTTAAGATATATAATATATCCTTTTTCTGTTTACTATATGTTAAGAAAATACTTGGTAGCTAGACAGTCAATATTTGAGTCCATGTGACTTATGTGTTTGTCACAACTTGCAGTTAAGAAAAGATTGGTGTGTAATGAATATGATTTTTAAAAACCTGCAATTTATGTTAGAGCTCCATTCCCCGAAGAAGGTGATAATGATTTGTAAAGCTACACAATGAATAAAGTGAGTTTCTTTTAAGTATCGGGCTTGGCAATAACTTCACGAAAGGGTTACTACTAGAAATGCAAGCCCGCAAAGGGTGAGGATGGAGTAATGCAACAATGCGGACTTATTTACAATAAAAAATACAAGGTAACCTCTGTCCCAAACTAATAATCGTATTTATTTAGGGAGAATGTTTTATGTGGGTGAATGAATACAGCTACTTATGTGCAGAGAGTACTGATAAATAATGAGTAGATGATATTCTCACACTAGTCACGCAACATGGCACACGGCACACGGCAGAGATAACCATGTCAGGTTGCAATGGAGAACTAAAAGACTAACACTCTGTCGCTGTAAACTCTGCTTCCCCATGTGAGATAGTTTGTAGCAGTTCTTTCATGGCGTGCTGCAAGATCAGGACGACATTATTCAATGTCTCCGCAGGAAGAACATAACGATGATAACAAGCTCATCTAGAGCGGGTGTGACTTACGTTGAAGAGACAGTAAATTCTTCGGCGCTTTCCTTTATTACACTTTTTTTTTCCAAAACACCCTTTTTACTAGCACGAAGCAAACTTCTGGAATATTTTTCATCCCTGTCAGTGTTTCAATACTGCGCTCCTCTGATCACGTAAACTGCGCGATATGTCAAACCTTCAGATTCATGAAATTGCCACTCACTTGCCTAATGCGTGTTCTAGTGAACACGCAAATAGTAAAAGCCACTAGCACTTCACGTGCTCTGTGCACACCAGGTCCCAGTTATGGTTCATGGTTTCTTATCTGAAAGAACACGAAGATTATACGATAAATAAAATTGTTAACGTTATGAGTTTCGCTGTAATTAGCAAGTTAACTGTGCATAAAAACTCGCATCCGATAAGTGGGGTACTTAACTTAGTATGTAAGTCCTAGATGTTTTTAATTGTACCTTTCAGTACCTGATACAGTTAGTTATTTTACTGCCGCATTTTCGGTAAGTGTTATTAGGTCTAGAAGCCATTCCTCGTTCACTTCTCAAATAAAGATGATCGAATTTTGTGCCACATTGTTTATATCTTTACTTTCATCCAGTGCAAGAGAATAAGTTATGAATTCAGAAACGTTCTTTTGACAGTATAATGAACGAATTTAACTCTACTGAAATTACCTTTACTCAGGACAACGCCCAAACAAGACTTAACAAAATCTCCATCTGTACTATTAAGTAAACGTTTTCATTGGTTCATCATCACAATAACTGGATTATTTGAAATATTGCGGTGTTATTTACCTGAAAAAATATATTACCCTCATATTCGAATAATTAATGAATATAAGCACATTTGTTGTGAAAATCCAATATTTATGTTTATTAATAATATAAAAATTCAAAGTTTTTCATTTTTAAATTTATTTATTAAAGAAAGGCAGCCCTTACAAATAAGAGCACGGTCATCTTTAGGACAAGAGGAATAATAATGGCGCTGTGCTTTGTTTGTAAAAACTCTTTTACCATTTTGCTATTTAAAAAATTCTTCCTCCAATGCTTCTTGAAATTTACGTTTCGAGTATTCTTTAAGATTTTAATTTTAAGGGTTTAATGCTGCGAAGAGGTAAGAAAATGGTGAGATTATGTCACTACTTCCCCTGATAGGATATGTGTCACACATCACTTTTGCAACTAATGTTCTAGGGCATTGCTTTAGAAGGCCTCAGAAGTATTCTGATTTTATAACCTTTCATATTTGTTGGTTAACTCTCCAGAGATTAATTAAATTTCTTAAACAAATTTCTATACATCTCTAACAACTTTTATCCCATAACATTCTATGCAGTTGCAGTCTGGACTTTGAGAAACCCAACCCATATTTTTGGTCACCCCCCCTGCTTTTCTTTAGATTCAATTTAAGTACTCATACAATATCCAGATCAATGTTTTTACAGCAAGGCGAAATTTTTTTCTACTAGTGCAATCCAGATGATATTGCATGACACTAAACAAATTTATCATTTTTTTCTGATCTATCTATCATGGAATTTTCACAGTATCCCCAATTTTATTCTCGGAAAAACATCCCCAAATCGTAATAGACAGTTCAACAGTTAGGAGAACACAGCTGATGGAAAATCTCCTTTATGTACGGTAATATACAGGATTACTCCCCCCCCAAAAAAAAAGCTAGCAACCGAAGATAGTATGCAAAATAATTCTTAAAGAAAATATTATATATGGTATTCCCCAGACATCATAGCAAGAGTCCAACATTGTGTACTGTTATGTTCAATGTGATTAGAACCAAAGTTGGTGTAGCGTGAGCTATTTAATGACCCTGTCAACAAACAAAATTATCATTTAACCTAATGAATATGTAGAGACTACTATATTGGGAGAACGTAACAACGTGGACCGTTGAGCCTTCCCAGGGCATCATTGGATCGTACTTTATTGAGGATGCACATGGAAACAGGATTATTAACGTCACAGAAATGTACAAGAAGCAAAATATTGACAGTTTTCCGGGGGATTCGGAAACATTTTGTGTGCTGAACAATCTTTGTAGGCATAAGCAAATGTTTCAACAAGATGGAGCGACCTCCCTTTCTGATTATGGGAATGAGCGTCTACTCCAACAGCTGTTTCTCGGTCGGCTGATTTCGACACTCAGATTTTCCATATCCTTCACGAAGTCCTGGTTTATCATTGTGGGATGCGTTTTTGTGACGGATACTGAAATACCATTGTTTCATACCTATTTCTCGTAGTCTAGACGAAGTTAGTGAAAACATCGAAACAGGGAGCAGTGTGATGCTATGGTCATTAGAATGATAAACCTTATGGAACATTGTACACAATGGTGGAAAACATGTAGAACCATAGTTGTACGATGGGTAATCGCGTAAAAAATGTTACTGAAGTATTTGGGTTTTCTGTTTTTTGTGGGGGAAGGGGGACCTATAACTTTTTTCTGGTACGAAAGCATCCATATTTGCATCTCCAGTTCTGTTGACAGGTTTTGGCAATTTTTTCCTACTGCCAAATGTCTTCAGATCAACCTCTGAAAATGTACATTTTATTGTTGCATAAATGCAGTCTCAATGTTCATTTCTGGAATACTGACGACCCGAAATGTAAGAGTGTACGTAAATAAATCAAATCAACAAATATTACTTTCTACTAGTTCTGCGCGTATTTGTGGTGTAGATTTAAACTGTGAATTTTACAGGTAATTCAAATGTAGCATTTATTATTGATTTTTGTAGTTTTGCAAGCATGTTCTGGTCTTGGCTACTGTCAGTATTTGTGTAGCGGGCAAGGGTATTTTATTCTAAGCCATGTGATCTGAGAGTGCTCAAATGTACCCGGGAAAAAAACCTGGTGAAAAAGAAAAAACCATATCTCAGAGATCTGCATCTCTGAGAAATGCATCTGAAGAAAGTATTTAGACCAAGTAGCAAGTTACCGGTCATTGTAATCTCTTGGTCGATGCATTTATTGCTTACACATTCACAAAGAGAAACTCAAAACTGTTTTCAGGATGTATTGACAGCGAGCTATGCTCATGTAATACATGTGTGTCTTTGTTTGTCCCATTACTAAGAAATCATCTTTCAGGAACTAATGCATTTTTCTCTCGCAATTTCTCCTTCAGAGAGGGAAACTAAAAGCATTGTTGGATGTAGTATCAGAGATCTACCTTTGTTTCTCTCCCTTTGGGATTGTTGACGTTGTGCAAGATATTATCGCTGCGAATCTCGCTTTCTTTGTAATTTAATTTAGTTTCCATTGCATTTGGAAGATTTGAACCTGCTTTGTAGTTGGCTGAAACGCAGAGTGCAACATCCCTTTCAAACGGAACGGCGCAAATCAGCGACAGCAACCTACACTGAAATGTTTCTCACTTATGTTAAGAGATTGAGTTTCTCTTGTTTGTAATCTGTCACAAACGACACTCATAATATCATAACTTTCATAAATTTCGGAGGTGCAAACCACGAGTCAAGAATTGCATAATTTTTTATCTTTTTCATTAGTTTTTGCCCGTACACCTTGTAGTCTTTAGTAATATCGTGACAGGTTATTATAACGCAATGTATGCTTTGGGGTTTCTGATTATATGTGGATGAGTAAGAGGGGTGTAAGTTGTACAGCGCATGCGTGGTTGAGAATACGTTAAGACGCTCAGACTTTCAGCGCGAGTCTTCAAGTAGGAGCTTTAGATAAGGAAGGACGGACGTCTCGCTGTGCAGTACCCAGCACAAACATGTAAGATAATGTCATCATGTAGTTCACTTAATCTAATGAATAAGTGTAGAATCTTAGGTAATCATAAATATGTGTTTTAATTTATGTTTCCTCTTTTAAGCCCCTATAGGGTAAGATTACCCAGATTATGTTGCATTTAACAGGAGAAAGCCCCTATGTTGCAATCATACGGTAATTAGGATTTTAATAAATTTTAGGAAATCGCAAGTAGGCTCTATGGTGTTTGCGAGGTCAACAACTGCATACTTTTTAGATATTATTTATTCTTTTTCCATAGGATTTTCCCGGACATTCTTTAACAATATGCCAACCGACAAAGCTTCCTTCCTCAAAGTTACAATTGCAGAATGTTTTTCAAGCTGGAGTTATAGAAATCGTGCTATATGTAATCTGTACAAATAATGTAAAAAATGTAACAGAAAAGAAAAAAAAATATAGTACACTATAGAAACTGTAATATATGTCCTGGGATAGCATCTAGGTGCCAGGACGACACATTACAGCTGTTGTTGTTGTTGTTATTATTATTATTATTATTATTATTATTATTATGTCCCATTACTTTGTAAAGCGGTTTATTATCTCCTTGGCTCTGCCTCGTGTCTGACTCAGCCAGCGTAGACAGAAAACATTCTCTTTTGACGACATACAATTAACATACACCTCAATATACATAATGTCTACATTACCAATTACAATGTACACTTTTTAATGGTGTTTACCGCCCGTTTTTACTACTGAGGCACCACAGATGGTGGACACTGATGATACATGACATAAAATGATACATAGGGAAGGATTTATTTTTAAGGAAGGAAATGTTCCAGGCATAACTTTAGCGTACCTCCTCGGCATTTGCTGTTTATGAGGACTGAGAAAAACCTGGAAAAAACCTGTCAAGGAAGACGGTCCTGGTGGGAATCGAACCGCAGACCTCCCACTCACGAATCCGCGCCTTAACGACCTCGGCCACCAATAGCGGTAATGCACAAAATATGATGCTTTGGCTTACAGCATACATGCTGTATTTATAATTCAGTGAGGTGGGCCGTAGGAACTGTTTCAAACTATTTGCATAATAAATTTAATTGGTTTAAATGCCGATTTAATGTAAATTAAAATGTAGAGCCGTTTTTATTTGGAATTTTACTTACAAAAATAACTACGGTACAAATGCTGTTACTTAAGTTCTACTAATGGCACAACCACTACCATCTCCTTTATTTTTTCCTCTTCTTCTCAATGCACTTATTAACATACAAGAGTAATAATTGTGTAAGTTGGAAAAAGATAAGTGTAAGGAAATTAATGATTAAAAAATGAACAAAGTGTTCTTTCTTAGCAATTCATGTATTAGCATGGAATAAGACCGCGGATGATGTAGCAGTGCATGAAGAGGAGTTTCGGCGAGGTTAAACGTGTTTACGAAAGTTTTATGTAGGTAGTAAAATGGTTTGGTACGTGACAGGAAGGGAGAGAGAGTGCCTGGGTGTTAATTAAGAGTTCAAGTCTGACGCAAGCGCGGAGCTGAGTTGCGCGAGAGGTTTATACACTGCATAAATAGTTAATGTTGATGGCGAGAAGATAATGGAGAGGCCCAATTACCGCATCATGAGATGATGGCTACCGGCTTCTGTGCAAGTGAGCCACTTTTTGGATTCCCTTAAAAGTGAACTTACGGGTACTTTGTGCCGCGAGCATAGTGGCTGCTGTTTCATTCTAAGCCTTGGGATCTGAGAGTGCTCAAACGTCGAACAATAAATTAATCACTTGATGCAGAAAACCCCTATATCCGATAAACAGCGGTTTTTAGCAAACTAACAAAGCAATTATTCTTTATTAAAACTGCAAATAGGAAGTTAAATTGACCTGTTCAAAGTGTTTTAAGTATTAAAAGAAAAATGAGTGGGGGCAGTTAAAACTGATAAAAGCTCACTCTACATCGCATTTCTTTCTTGTTTATAGAGGCGCATTTTTTTAAATAATAGAACACGTCATTTTTTGAAAAGAGCTAATATTTTTA
This sequence comes from Metallyticus violacea, assembly GCA_030762175.1. NCBI lineage: Eukaryota > Metazoa > Arthropoda > Insecta > Mantodea > Metallyticidae > Metallyticus > Metallyticus violacea. Next base: position 40,969,210 of record CM060835.1, on the reverse strand, counting down.
AGTCTATATGAAGCACAAACACTGTCTTTAAACATGAAACAAATGTCCATGATGTCGTTGGCACACCTTTACTCTGTTGGCAAAATTTTCAACGACTTTAGAGCAAAGTTCCGACCAACCCATGACATGTCTAATGTCTGCCTTGATGGTTTGTGGATTGTGCACATAACACAAGATTAATTACTTGTTGACTTCATTGGGCTCGTAGCAGCGCTGTGTCTGACGAGGGTAACATTATCTACAGATCGACGAGATGATTTGGTTTTATTTGTCGATCCTGCATCTTCAAGTTTCCTTACCATTCTTTGCGCTGCACTGTTAACACGTCCACCAACAATAACACGAAGTCTTCGAACGGTCTGTGCATAGCATTCGCTGTACTTAAAATGCACTTTCAGAATCTGGAGCGTTAATCTGTCGTGTATTTCTCCACTTTAGCTGATAACAACATTCATAAATGACACTCTGTTAAATTTTAGGTCCGAAAACTAATAACCTCACAGAGACGCTCAATTTAAAAATTACGTTCATCATGGGACACTTTTTAAATAGAATGAACATTTAATTCAATAGGCCATTTCAATATGATATATATATATATATATATATATATATGCACCAAGATAAAAAATGAAGTTATTTGAATTATAGAGCCCTGAGCCGCTGCCTACTGCAAAAGTAGATCTGTCGCAACAGGAAAAAGGAAGATAGGATCATTGCGCATAAAGTTAGCATTTTTATTTTAGTATTTATATTTTTACTGAGAGCATAAAATTATATTTATGATAATAATAAGCACTAATACATGTTACACGTGACGTTAAAACTGTGCCCCTCAGCTGCAGTACATTGTTGGCATATGCGTAGAAATTCCTTTATTTCATGAAAAATTTCTTCCATAACAACACGGCGATTCACAACATGTTTTTGTCATTGAGAGATTTGGTCTCCTGTAACTTTTTAACAGGTTCGCAAACAGTTTCTCTACCTGGAACATGATTGCCAGAATACTTTCTTACGAATCACATTATTAATTCTCTGCAAGAACCTGTTTTCAATATAATAACCCGTTCTTCAAAACTATGTGCAGACATAACTGAACAATTAGGTTACAATTTACACACAATGGAAGCACGCGAACGCAGAACCGTTCGCTGACAAAGCCTACCTAAAATTTGCTATCTCACATGCATTATACTCTCTTGAGAATGACTTCTCCCATTTGTAGCTGAAATAATTGAAATGTGTTTTCTGTTAAGTAAGAAATATGTCTTTATGAGTATGATAGCATATTTAACAATATAATATATAACAAAAAATTCCAGGAATGAGCACATAAGTGAATGCAAACTTTGGACTTTACGGCACAAGCCTAGACTTTAATTTTTAATTCTTTCGTCCTTTTCAACTAATCATAATTTTATTTATAAAGTCCAAATGTACATTTCTGCAATCATTGATGCCTAATCGAGCTCCAAACATAGCAAGCTCTGCTTTGAGATAGCTGCATGAAATGTGATACTAATTTTTTTTAGAGGCAATACAATGTTTCTGACACCATGACGTCAAAGTAATAATTTCTTCTCTCTTCATCACATGTATAGTATGAGCATTCTACTTACTTAAGCATTTGTTTATTTTGGTGCTAGGTTTTCGCTACCTTGTCACTAATGGAACATGCATAAAATCGGGAAATATACATGCATATGCTGGATGATAAATTTTATTCGCACTTTACCGCCTTCCTCAATTTTAAATGAATGATATCTCTATTGCGTAGGAGTTTCTATCAGTATAATATATATATATATATATATATATATATATATAAAATCAGTTGTTCTGGTTGATTTAATTCTAAAAAAATACTGTGGAGGGCGGGAGTGCGCTTCGGAGAGAGGAAGAGAGAAAAGGGTATTCCCGCTTCGTAGTTATAAGTAGGGATCGAACTTTGTAAGCACTAAAACCACAATAGAGGAGAATGAAAACTTGTTGGTATTGGACGATGGTCTGAGTTTGAGTGTACTCTAATTGCTGTTAAGTGCTTAGAAATCCCACAGTGCGTTTAGAAAATGCGGTCGTGTTATTTATTTAACCAATCGCAAAGTTACGCAGTATTGTACTCTCCATCCTTCAAGGTTAAATGCTGACTAACAATTACGTCATCCATTTAAACTGACTCGCAACAAAGTCCGAAAAAACTTGATCACCCAGAATATTAATGTACACAATTAATAGAAAAAAATAGAATTGTGTAATTAAATAACAACAAGGTGTGCAAATATAACAAAAGTGATACTCAGAAATATGTACAGAAATTTTGCGTTATTAAGAAAAAACTTTCAAGGTTTTCATTTTTATTATACCGTGCGATCAGTTTTGTTTCCATCGGAGTGTGGTCGAATTCGTTAACCGGTTAGCGGCCGACGGATCTTAGTGATTAGCGGGGAGGTAAAATAATAAAACAAAGGAACCATACAATACACAAACGAAATTAAGAGGCTCATTACTAAACCAAATTATCAAACGAGGTATTGAAACCACCCGCCTTCATTCTCCACAAATTTTTGGCATCTCTTTAGGAAATTATTCATCACTCACTACAGTTCATTTTGAGAAATCCGTACATTTTCCTGACGAATATTATCTTTGAGTTCTTATATGGTGTGGGGGTTTGTCATGTACACGGCATTTTTTAATTTACCCCAGAGGTAATAATCGCAGGCTGTTAAATCCCGGGACTGAGGGAGCCACAAATCCCTACTAATAACTCTGGTGGAAACATTGTGAATTGTTCTCATGGAATTATTCGCAGTGTAAGTAGTGGCAGGGTCCTGTTGAATAAATTGCATGATCACGCTCGGTTATTTCTCTGAAAAAGGGGTTAGTATGGTATTCATGTAAGTAACAGAATCGTCTGTGTGCTCAAAAAATTTGGTCTTATGATACTTTCACCACTGAAATAATACATACGAACTGTGCATAAAGACAGGTTTTGCCGATGTAAACACACGAGGCATAATACACTTTATGTATACTGTCGAATTAAGAAACGAACAACACAGCTGCGCTACAGGAACAGCTGCGCTACGACTGCGACAGTCAGCAAGGTCAACAAGTAAGCAAGAAGGCTTGTTACCCTTTTCACGGAGCGGCAAATGAGTAGGGGCTAGCTCATTGCAAAAACCCGCACCACGAAGTAAAGCATCACTGATCGCACTGCAGTATTTAACCATTTTGTTCTCTATATAGGTTGATTCTATCGCTATAGGCAGTCAGTCCTGGTTGTGTAGTGATAACCATACTTGCTTTCTAACCCAAGATCGCGGGTTCAAACCCGGCCAGGTTCGATGGATTTTTTTCGGGCGTCAAAATGTAAGTATGGCTTCCTTCGGAGGGGAAGTAAAGACATGGGTCCCGTGTACGGCTTGAAAAAGAACCTCGAGCCTGAAAAAAGAGGCCTCTGAGCAAAATTTGTCGGCCGTTTCATGCTCTGAATTGAATGGGGCGCTGATGACCTGAGATGTTAAGGAGCTTCCGTAAAGGAACCAAATTAAAAAAATCGCTATAGGCCAAAGTAATTGTGAATTACATTTTGTGTTATTTAGATAATGGTTTGCATATTTGTCAGGTATACACACACGTTCAAATGTAAAATAGGATCTGCTAAAATGCTTTCTCTCATACGCCATGCCATGCTCTGATTGTTAACGGTTCTCCATGCGCTGCACGAGAATTTCCATTGTTGACAAAGGCGTGTTTTAAGGCTTTATATATCCTCTCAGGTGAAATTATTCTTCATCTGTAGGCCAAGATTGTTAGTAAGAAAAGTCTAATTCGTAAACAAAACCGAACATGTTTTTCGTGGTCTATCACATTAAATCCTTGAATACATGACACACGGTAAGGCATACTTTTGATTTTTTTCTGCTCTTTGAAACGTGAAATTTTGGATATTCGTTTCTTTGTATAGTAATGATTTTGATGCTAACATTGCTTATTATTTCTTCAGACATTTTGCGGCCTCCTGATGTTGAGTGACAATACTTTCTTTTGATTCTTACCTTTTAAACCAATTTCTGGACGCAACACTTTGATGACATGTTTTTCATCAAGTTTTGTCCAAATACCTTCTGGTATGTACCTGTCTGCCAGCATTTACGAACCAGGAACACACGCTATGCGATTCTGTTCAGCAAATGTTGCTGAGATGCCGTGACGCGAAACGAATCCTGAATATCGTAGGAATTTCCATGCGGATTGGTGTGTACATATACCTTCGTAAGATATTATCTAATTTACATAACTTTTTATAGACAATATTCTTGGGTCTCTAGTGAGAGAATTTGTACATATATAAATGCACACAAAATTATATTTTATATACAGAGAAGCACAAATTAATAACAAATGAAATAGTTACACAAATATCGCAATACTTCGAACTGCTTGTGTTCTCAAAGACAGAAAAGAATATTTGCTCAACTATTTCAATCTTGTTTATTAATTTTGGTTCTCTATCTAGTTCTTGTTATTTTAGCTGCATTATTCTAATTGTTACTTTGTTTTTCATTTGTCATATATATACTTTAATACTTTAAAGTATATAATAAAATGTGGCGTTCTAGTTGTGGATAAGTAAAACAGACTTATTAAACACAATAAACAATATATTTTGATCCCTTCTTTGTGTGTGTTTACAGTGACCCAGAATCAGCATATACTTTTCAGAAAGGCAATTCAAAATACACTGTAAGGATAGGGTAAATTTAACTACCGCCAGCATCTGACTACTGAGAACGTACTGCAGATACTTGTTACATATCTTTACTTGAAAATTGTCTCCATTGCTTTACTAACTGTCATTGTATATATACTTTAATCATTTGAACCAACAGTAAATTCAACAGTTTAGAATGACTAACAGATAAAAGAAATTATTATTAATGTAGACAAAGGAGTAGAAACTAACATAAAAACACACCTTATTTATTGTACATCGATTGAATATAAGTTTTGTATTCGATAATGGCAGTAAACGTACATCGCCTGTAATATTGTCCATCCCTAAAACCCCTGCAAGAAGCAACCAATATGACATGCGTACATGAGAGTATAGCGTGAAAAAGTGTACGTCGATTCATGGATACCGTGTATATATAATCGTATATATGTATATATACACAATATTCATGCATATGGTGTATATATAATCTATACATGTATATATACACACAATATTCATGCATATGGTGTATATATAATCTATACATGTATATATACACACACAATATTCATGCATATGGTGTATATATAATCTATACATGTATATATACACACAATATCCATGAATCGACGTACATTTTTCATATTATATACATGTTTTGTGCTTGTGTCTTCTGTAATCCTTCAATGCTGTCTTAACCTTTTTCTTCGCTTGTTTAAGTTATATATAGTACCATCTTACACATATATGTGATTTCCTTTTTATTATTTCGGTTTTTCATATGTCTGACTTCTAATTGTATGTTTTCTGTCAGTTTCTGAAAATATCTACCGCGGTTTCTTCCCGCATTCAGTTTATTTGCCATTTCGCAGCCTTCTCACAAATTCTTCCATTCCCTCTGGATTCCATCGGTAGCGCAACAAAGTTAACACAGAAATGTCATTTCCTTTACATCACTTATTCAATTTCAAAAAGGAACTAAAATGAATTTAGCGATTACAAAGGCATTAACTTATTAAATGCTTGCTAAAAAGCATACGCAAATATTGTAGGAACCAGAACAACATGTAGAATAACATATAACATAACATAATAAGATATAGAATAACATATAGAATGTTATAAAATCAACATGGGTTTTGGTAGATCAGATCCTGCACTGCTGTTGCCTAATACTTGTAAAGAGAAAATAATTTAGTTTATTACTTTATGTCGTATTTAAAGATTACGTATATTAGAGCTTTTGTTAGAGTAAACAGAAATAAATTTGGCAAATAATAAACGACAGAGATTTCCCCTATTATACACTGCTGGACAAAGTTGTAGCGTCCATAAGAGTCACGTTAAACCGACCACGGGTGGCGAAGTCGTTAAGGCGCGGACTCGCGAGCGGGAAGTCTGGGGTTCCAGTTCTCATAAATGGCAAATGCTGGTGAGGTACCCTAAACTTAGGCCTGGAAGTTTTCTTCCTTAAAAAAATCCTTTCCCAATATATAATTTCATCTCATGTATCGTCAGTGTTCACCGTCTGTGGTGCCTCAGTAGTAAAACGGGCTTAAACATTATTAAAAAAAAAAAAAGGGCTCCACATTTTCTCAAAAGGAACGAATATGACTCAAGGAAAATACGACAGCAACATCAGCCGGTGTCTAAATTTAATCAAGGAAGAACTGTGGCATACCGAGAGTGCAGGATGTCATTCCGAAAAATTGGTACTCGTGTTGGACGAAATGCGTCCACGGTGTAACGAGGAGGAAATCAGTGGATTAAGGTAGGACGAACACACAGACATGAAGGATCCCAACAACCCAGTCAAATAACCAAACAAAATAGAGAGCATCATGACTATTATGAACATGTACAATGTGTCGTAATTTTAATGGAGATCCATGTATTTACTTTTTAATGTGGGAACAAAGAGAAAAGTAAAAATAATAAACAAAATGTCTAAAGTTGGAATAGAAATAAATCAAGAGTTTCCCTTTTATCCGCATATGATGCTCTTAGAAACTGGCAACAACATTAAACTGATACTTTTATAAAATATAATCAAAGAGTAAGCTCTATACTTTTTGCAGATGATATCTCCTTAAGATAACTTACAGAAAGTCATTTATCATCTTATTAACTTAGTAATTAAATATAATCTAGAGATATCGACAGATAAAAATAAAGTCATTGCAATTTGTTGGAACAAAAATAGCAATATATTCTTGTTGAACCATAATGAATGTTAATTATCCAAGGGGAGATATATTGTTGGCAAGGGAAGAATTAAATTCATCAAGCGCAAAAGTAATTTCTTTAAGCATATTTACGGTACAATAAAGCAAACAATAACAAGGAAACTACGGCTTAAGATTGTTTTTTCGTAACTGGCTTATTTTTTTATTCTTTTCAAAATCAAACAGCATTAACAACAGTCCAGGCTGCAAGGTAATTGTGGAAAACAATTGTATACGCTTTTAAAGTTAAGGGATACTGGCAGTGAATTTTCAAAGCTCCATATTTTTGTGGATTTTTCCGAACTTTTTTGCATTGCTGTTAAATTAATATGTATATCAAATTTAATTCCAATTGGATAAATATTTTGCGAACATGTCACGCGAATTTTACAAAGTTATTTAATAAATTTCATTACATAAATATGACACATAATCAAAATGCTTCATGCGGCTCATGAGTTGAGAAAATTTGTTCACTATTTTGCTATTAGAGCTTTGAACTCCATGCAAAAATGGTATAGAAAGAGATTTTAAATAAATTTGATGAGTGAACTGTGACCATTTTTCAAATCTATAATACATTTTAATTTTTAAAATGAATCGTTTTTTCATGGAAAAATGTTACAATGTGACTACTGTACATTCGGGTAAATTTTAATTGAATTAAAAAAAATGACTCGTGGAACAATGTGAAAATGCAATTTTGAGAAAAACGCTGTTTTATGAAAACGTATGCAGAGAAACTGTGATTTGAAAGGATACGTGGAGCTCTTTAAATGCTGTAGAGCCCGGTGGAAGGCGGAACATGTAAATGTTCACTCTCTGTGGACGCCCAAAGGTTCAAGGAACCATTTGCAGCAAATAAATTAATAAATAAAAATAAATAAAAATATAATAAAAGTTTAGATTTTGGACCGATTTTGGTCCAAAACTCACTCTCAATATCCCTTAAGTATCATAAGATAGAGGTAGCTGGGAGCGAGGGGGTTAAACTTTAAATGTATTTTATATGTTTTAAATTTCCCCTTTAACATCTAAGTTCTATAATTTTTTCTTTAATTTAAAGTTAAATAGGTAGTTATTAAGCTGGGAAGTTTTTAAATGCAAGCCCTGTATATTAACCCTATACTTTATATAATATTAATGTATTATCAGTTTACTTTATGCATTATATAAAGGGATGAAGGGTGACAGTACAACAAACATAACCTTACTTTCCAAGAAGAGGTGATGTGAGCACACCAACTCGTGACATGTTTCTTTTCAACAGCAAGCATTTTGCGAGTCGTACTGTGGTAGTAAGCCAAGTCTCTATTAGTCCATTTACACCCCCTTCCTCCTTTCCTCTCACCCTAACTCGTTTACTGTGTTGTATCCTGATGGTTAGGCGAGGGTGTCAAAGCGGAGTGAGTACTCCAGTCAAGGGGAGAGAGAAGTCTCAACGTAACTAAATAAATGAGCCGCTAGAACACAAAGCCTCCACCAGAGTGCACAATGGTAGTGACAGTAGTAACAGCCCAAGTCACATTCTTCCTTCCATTACTTCACATTCCACACAATTTCTGCAGTTTGGCTACTTTTTTGTTAGTTTAAAACGAATTAATCAGCTTTATTCGAGAATGTTACTGTTAATATGTAGCTTATGGTAGAATAACAAATAATTAAGAATATCTGCACTTGTTGAAAATAGTAAGCGAATAGTACAGATTAAAAAGAAAAATGTGGAAAATAAACAAATATATTGTCTGTTTGACACCTGAGACATCCGTTGCCAAAAACTGAAAAAAATAATCCTTTGATAAAGTTGAAAAAAAAAGATAAAGATTTTAATTTAAATGCTCTTGTTTGGCAAAAAGGTTATAAGGAATTACAGTTTTAAACCTTTAAATTTAAAAATAGCAAAGATTTTTTTGCACATTTGTTATTATGTTATGTTAAATTCTAGAAAAAAAAACTCTGTTCATTTAAATCAGTGCAAAGAATGTTTCAAAAGAAAGAGATAAGTTTAATTTCTCATAATTTCTTAATTTATATTATATATATTCCATCTTCACGAACTGCCATACCTACATCCTAGATGTTGTATGTGTTCATTTCATTCCTATACAAGCAGCAATCTCTCGTCAATGTTGTATAAAGTTCGTTCTTGAATATGTGGCACAATGTATTCCTCAGGAACACTCTTTCCTGCAGATAGCTCCATAACTAATAATCTTCTGGCGATCTTGTAGGCCAAGTTACAGGAAAGTGACTATTGATATCACGAAGACCAAGGAGGTGCACCACCATGCATGGATGTGAGGTTTGGACAACATTCCTTCTTAAAACCGATATATGAGCATATTCAACTTACGCTGACTGTATACTTTGACAAGTTTTTTAATAAAAAGTTTAGTCATCTGTGAAAGCACACCAAAGAGAAACTTGAAACCGTGAAGTCCTTGTTAGATGGCTAAATGTAGATATTAGAGAATTAAACCTAACAGTTGAGAATTTGAGCTATCACCTGTAGAGCAAAACATTTTCGGTGAACTTTGATTCCTTCTTTCAGTTCGAACAACTATTGCATTTCATATATAGAAATATAGCAATGAAAGATCAGAGATCTTCATCTAATGGTAAGAAGCAATAGCTAGAGCTTCCTGAAAAAAAAATGGCATTGGTGTAGAACTATGTCAAAGACCTTACAGCATTTGTGCGTGCAAAAACATAAAAATAATAGAGAATGTAATAACTATAGAGTTTTGTAAAAGCGCAACAAATATGACACAACGCTCGTTCATATACACTTTCTACATTACTGTTGGGGCTAGCACTATTACCGCGCATTGAAAGCTCTTTTAATTGGGAAAATTTAACATTGTGGACCTTGCAGGTAATGAAACGCAGTCTAACACTGAATCAAGAAGTAAATCAGCGTTTCTCTTTCTGCACTAACAAACATAATCTCTTCATTTGTAGTCGGTAAAGCTCGTATTCCACATAGAGGCTCTATATTGACAAGAATTTTACGGGATAAGTGTACGTAATGCAGAGACAATGACATTGGACCAGCAAGTTATGGTTATAATGAAAGTGTCGCTATACTTAGATATACTAGCAGGACCAAACACGTAAAAACAATCTAAGGATAAATGAGGTTACAAAAGAAGTTTTGCTACTGTTAAACCACAATTGCACACTCTAAAGAGCGCTACTATGAGAATGAAACTTCTGGTAAATATGGCAGCCCAAACAAAATTCATGATACACTTGTTGATTTGGTTTATTTACGGACCCTGCTTAACATCTCAAGTCACCAGCTTCCCATTCAATTCAGAGCGTGAAAGGGCCGATAAATTTTGCTCAGAGGTCTCTTCTTTCAGGCTTGAGGTTCTTTTACATGCCGTAAATATACAACATGGAACCCACGGCTTTACTTCCCTTCCGAAGGAAGCCATACTTAGGATTTTTATGCCCGAAAAAATCCATCGATCCTGGCCGGTTTGCACCTGCAATCTGTGGTTTAGAAGGCAAGTATGGTTACCAGTACACTACCAGGACCGACTGCGATGATACACCAATCAAAATGAAATATGATGACTAAATGTACGAACTGCAAAAGACAAAAGTTAAACAGTGTGCGAGTGGAGTTAGAAAGAAGATGAAAACAATTAGAACTTAATAACACATTTTTTAAAATGCTATAACCTAAAATAAAATCAATGAAAAAATAACTTTGTGACGGCAAGAATATTGTAGAACATACAAATAAACAGCACAGGATATAAATTGCAGAAAACAAGAAAAGAGAAGTACAAAAAAAGTGTTCACAACAGTATAGCAGCCTTGTAAAACAGACAAAACTTATTCACATATGAATAGAAATGGAAATACTACATAGTATTTGTACTATATTGTCAGAAATGGCATAGTACAAGAAAATCATTGATGACCTTTTTTCTTGGAATGAATTGCAGTTATCTAACTGTTTATTTATATTACATTGATATGACACGCATTGAGGAATGAGATTTATTATAGTTTGCTCATTATCACGTCTCTGCAATCTCTTTCAGTACATGTTTAGTGCTAACAGAGAGTGCGTGTGGAAATTAGAATAAAAACCCATTCATTTATTCTTTATTTGTTACTTAAGAAGTACCCTCAGATATTTTAATAATATAAGAAACAGGAAATATTGATAGTTACTGCTCAATCTTTGATGTACTAAAGAAACAATAGCATTGCTGGGGAATTACCGGATATCTCTTAGTAGTGTGTTACTGTTTACACCAAAGCGGCAAAACTCGGTGGGATGGGGTGAGTTTATTAAGGTTTGTCCCGCACTTGCTGCCTGTAATAATTATGAGGACAGCATTTCTATTTTACGCTTCAGAAACATTTAAATCACATTTATGGGAATACTATAATCAGAAAGAGCCTGAGAAAGTCTCTGTTCGTACGATGCTTAGTTAAATATTCTTCGTTGATTTACAGTGAATTTTCGCTACTCAGCAATAAAGTAAATACAGGCTAAGCAAAGAGGTCTTGTAAGATATATGCAAACAGAACTGTCGATAGATTTTAGATAAGTGTGTCTGTGTGTGCCTTGGTTCAAAATGTTATAAGAAGTTAGTACAACCTGTTTCCTGTATATGTAAACGTGAAGTGCTGTGTAGTAAATAAGTATAATAAGTATAACGTTTTAAAAATGTATTTTTTCGCGAGTGTAGAGCAACTATCGACTACTCAAATTGGTCATTAAGGCTTGTTCTCATGAGCAGAGTTCCTGTCCACACATCCAGCGTAGTGTTGCAAGGATTGGCTAACCTCCATACACCATTAAGTTTCATATAATACAATTGATTGCGTTTATTGTGTTAACATGTCACATTAAAATACACGAAAGGTTCTACACAAGTAGCTGCTAGTAGCTTTTGGAGGGAAGAAAGACTGTAATAAGCTGTGAGGTTGGTAACCTGATACTTAGGTGGTGATGCGTTGCTTTTGTGTTTTGTTCCGCCTGTTGTTATCGGATACATGCCTGCTGACACTTGCCGACTTCTTTCACCCCGCCCGCAAGTAGCGAGTTCCCTAGAATTTTAGTATGCGAGTCCTTGAAATGTCGAACATACACAGATTGGACCTTCCGCCTACTCGAGTGAACTGTAAAGATGCAAGGTGTTCTTTTCTTGACTGTGAGTTGCAATTTACAATCTCAGTCCAAAGTGCTTGTGGCGTACTTTATAATAGAGTTGAAGAGTAATTTGAAGTAATGAAATATATTTTTGATTTAGTGGATAGGAACGTTCGTTAGAATGCTGTTTTGTTGTCTTTAACTGAATACGATTCATAGTTTGCTTAACACTGTTCTCAGTACATTCTAGAATACAAACGAAAATCTCCCTGGTTTTCCAGTAATCTGGAACAAGAGAGCAGCAGGCACGAGGGACAGAAACATTTTATTTTTCCTTTTGATATAATCTAGCACTGCAATTGTTTGTTGATTTGATGAAAAACGCTGAACTAGCGATAAAGATTTTGAACTTTGGGAACAGATAGAAAGCAAAGAAAACCAATTGTGGAGAGTTGAATGGATGCTCCAAAAATTCATACTTCAAATCTCTCAATTTTCCCATCACTAAAAACACTTTTCTCAGCAGATAGATGATTTTGATGGAAACTGATTATTTTATCTCCGAATTTGTTCATCTAACTGTTAAAAGACTGGAATTTCCGATTATGGTTTTATTATTGCTAAAACAATCAAATGGTGAAATTCTTAGTGCCCTAAATGACTGATGCTATAATATTTCCTGCAGATGGAACCGATTTTGTCTTCTTTGGTGCTGAACAATGGATTTCGTCCGTTGTTATGACTATGTGTGTGATGGTTGCTGTTAAAACGCTCCAAGCATGTTGCGATGTTTTCATGCAATATGTTTTTGATCTGCTGAACACCCAACTTGGCTTTTTGTATGTAAAATATTGCAGCGAAATGCAGGAATATTCAGCAATTTCAAGCACTCATCAATCATGTACCTAATAACATACAAGGTATTTGTTTAATAAATGTTGCTTTTATTGCATCTTTTGGTCCTACTTCAAATGGATCATCTTCAAGATTGTTACGTCCCGGTTTAAATTCACCAGTACATCTTTTAATTATTGCAAATGAAGAAAACGAGTAGCCATATTTTGTTCTTATAAATTTGGTAATATTTTCCTTTCGCGTCAAACCATTTTTTACTAAGAACTTTATAACTGCACAATAATAAATTTCATCCATTTTATGCAATACTCATAAGAGATCTGTTTTGGAAAGCCGTATTAAATAAACTATTTGAAACAAGGCTTAATATTGCAAATGAATGTTTGAAACAAATGTACCAAAGTTGTCAATTTCATGGCCACCCATGATGGAGGCCAAGCAGTTTTCAAACCGCCCTCGTTTACATGTTGTTTGTTTTTCTTATTTTTCCTTTTTATCGCTTTTTGCAGTTTTTCAACACTGGCCTTGACTTTATGTTCATATCACGTCCTGCTATATAGTATAGTTTCAAAGTACTACACATTCTATCTCTATCTGTTATTTGTTACATATAGCGTTTTGCACCTCGGTGTTTTCTGAGCAATGGCGTTGACATTTGTGCAAGGGGCGACGATGTGGAAGAAAACGCCTTTTCTCCGAATGGAGCTTCGTCCTTTCTTTTCCTTACATTGTTTAAAAATCACATTTGGAGCTAGGGTAGAGTAGTAATGGCGAGCTTTATCGGGTTGGTTACGTGGAAAATGACGGTTAGCCACCTGCAAGTATGCTCTGAGAAGATGGTGGGGAGAAATCTCCCCTCGAGGGTTTTATCCCCTTCCTCTTTCCTCTCATTCCCTGACAACACTCCTCAGCTAATGTTGTAGAGGTCTAATAGAGCAGGAAGAGAAACCTGCTGAAAGCGCCAAAGGCTCCTAAACACGATCATTGTCTTTCTCTGTCTTCTCTCTGTTCTAAGTGCAAAGTCAGCAATGTACGGGAAGCGTACACGAGTAAATACTGTACCTTCATGTTTTTATTATGTTATATACTTATATAGATTGTACTCGTGGAAGATACATTTCAAATGCTTGTACAAGACAACACAGCGATATGAAAGCATTTAATTATGAGAAGTGGGTAACAGGGAAAAGGTAATTAATTAAATTGTGTCTGTAATAGTTAACTCTTCATATTACAAAAATGTCAAATAACAACACATTCTCTTTATACAAGTCAATTATGGCATAGAGAATGTGACGTTCTAGACAATGTTTTGAACCGCGAAAGTGTAAAATCTCTGTGAAACATTGCCCTGAAGCTTTGCAGATGAAAAGAAAATAAGAACAAAAGAAGTAGTTAGTTTACGGAATAAGTGAGAAAATGTGTATGAATCAAGTTAAAAATGAAAAACTCGACAAAAACAATTTTATTTCATGTTATAAAACATAATTTTTGTCATTACTTTTACTGTAATAGTAAAACTCAACTAATTTTAAATGAAGCAATGTTAAATGCTGTTCCTTAAACTGAGGTTACAAAAATATATTTTAAAAATGTAAATATGCCTAAAAGTTGAGATACTGAGTCTGGAAAGCCTGGGTTAAGCACTCTCTGAGATATCGTTTTACTGTGGCACCACAGTAGCTTCCATTCTGCTCGTCAGGCTCGGGCTCTTTGGAGCATCAGATGTAACACCATCGCAACTGAAATATTGTTGTCATACGTACAGTGCACGTTAATTCAGGTGCCTGGTGCTTCAAAATCTGCTGTATATCCGAAAGGCTAAGGTCAAACAAAGTTTTCTCCGGGCATTTCTTCAATCCAAAGCAAAAATATAAATTTTCTGTATTACTGACTGCGTTTCGCTTAAAAATGTGTATTTATTTTAATCATTTATCCATGCTTTGGAAGATGTAAAGGAACTAGTAGATAAAGAGTAGCAACTATGAAGGAGAACATTTTCTACATTATCAAAGATGTCATAGAAAAAGTGTTCCCCATGGGAGATCGACAAATCAGATGTTGTCTACGTAAATATTTTTCTGTCACTTGATGAAAGAACATCGATACAGAATTTGTAGTAACCTTATCTTTTGCCCACCTATTGTGAATAATAAAAAAGTAAGTAACAGCTATAGACAGTCATTAACATTTACCGGTTCTGGGAGATATAACGCAGTTCCTTAGTCTCTAAAATTCTTTGGGTTAAAAAAATGCGTGCTTCGTAAGGAATGCATATAATTACTTTGCCGCGGACAAAAAATTCAAAAGTACTATCACTAATATTAGTCATTATTAGTGATGAAAAATTTTCTACCACGGACCAGAAGTGGCATCAACCACACAGAGTAGCCGACCCTGGATCTGCCTAACGTTCCGCCACAAATTCTTAACTCCTGACTTCTGAAGTCATGCTTCAAACTTGTCTTGTTTCCAAAGGAATTGCCCCTTTATGAAATATGCTATATAAACGAAGTTAACCAATTCTTGGTTAACATATTATGACGTAAGTATGCGAGCTTTCTATCAATCTTCAGGAAATATAGCGTTAGTAAACTGCAGAGATTTAAAGATACAGTACTTTGATAGTATTGTTCTAGGTGCATCTTATATAGGGACATAAAGACACTCTGCACGTTTGTATTAACTTTCCATGAACATAGTTGACTGCTAAATGGTCTTCTGCAAAAATAGTGGAGAAGGCATTTTGTATTCTGAAATTCCCTGCAACTAAGTTCACAATCATAGTTTTTAACGTCGCTTTTGAACAGAATACGCTCTCTCCGTGTAGGATACGCGCGATTTAAAGATTCAGGTTATCTGTGTACCGTGCACCCTTCACATCTGCAGTCGACATGGAGTGTTACGATAACGCTGCCAACTTAGCCCTACAAATCCACATTAAACAACTGTGAAGTAATTTAAAAAACGTTCATAGTTTGCTGCTTTCTTTGTCATGATATCGCATTTAACATATGCAGTTAATTGTAAACGGAGATATTTTTTATTAACTCTGTGTTATCTACTACGAAAGACAGTTATTTCTGTTCCATATCCCAAATCTTCCTTCGGAAAGGAATTAATTATGTACTGAGGCTACATAGCATTTTCGAAATTTTGAATAGTCCAATGAAAGCTCTGTACACAATATAAGATCTTAAAGATGAGAGTCTTAATTGTATACATTTATTGTAGTAATAATACACCAAATAAATATTTTAAGTTTGATGGAGTATATGTGAATATTATGATTTTGTTTATCTGATTTTTAAGGAATTTGTGAAATGTTACGAAAGCTAATGAGCGCTGTCAATTGCACTATGGATATATCGAAGCGAAACTATTGACTACCATTTTGAAGGAATAAAGAAACTGAAAAGGCAGATGAAGATTTTCTGAACTATCTCGCCAGATGCTTGTGTTATGAGCATAAATAAGTCATTTTATATATTTGAATGTTTTGTTTATATGAAAACTAAACTAACTCTGTTATTAACTTCATCTACCACTAAGAGACAAAGCTTTTCCGGAATCGTAAGTTAATTCACTTAATTCATAAACGTAAAATTTTTTGTGAAAGATATCTAGTAAATAAATTAGTAACAAGCACTTTTGCACTGTTTGTGAGATGTAAAAATCGTCTGTCGTGGACGTAAAATCGATGGCTGTATACCTGAATTGGGCAACGGACTGGCGGACATCGACTGTTGAGAGAAAATCTTTCGAGTGTGGGATGCGAGGACGTGCAAAGAGCATGGGCTTCTTGAGCGGTGCCCCTTCATTGTTTGTTTATCCAGAAGTAATGGAGAGCATGTGCTGACCACATGCATACTGATAATTGTTCTAAATAGAGCAATACTTGTGCATGTTCCATTTGACGTTAGAGTACAACGACATTGTGGAAACTGGTCTAATAAAGCAAGAAAAGGTAAGCTTGATGCTTTAGCGCCAATGGGTTTAATAAGTTCCATGTCCATAAATGGCAGGCTGAATCTAATCACTCTAGGTGATGAATGATGCGAGTTTTTGCTCAGTTGGGCTTAACTGCTGTATAGGGTGAAGGATATACGATGTTGTGGTTGAAAGTGGATGACTTGGTGAAGCACTTTTGAGAGTTCAACCCCTACATTTTTGGGGTGTACTAGTGGATGATGCCACTTGTATTAATACTGTTGTTTCTTTTTTACACGTCCAACACAATCATGAATCCGGTCTTCTATTTGTACCTTTGCCTTACGATATGTAAGCTTGTCAGGAGCGAGAAGCATTCCCGGGAAAAAGAATTCTGACTGAAATTCAATCATTACAACAACGTAATGTATAAAAAACGTATATACTGAGATTTATGATTATTTTAATTAAAAGATGTTAATATAAACTCTATTAATGCAGCTATAGATGCTTGCTATCTGCAATTAATATTTGAAGAGTTAAATTTATCATCTTTGTAGCCGCTGTTAAAAGTTGCTTGTTGCTCTGGTATTTACTGAGTCATCCAACTGTTTGTTTATATTACATGTAAGGTGTATCAGAGTTTGCTCAGGAAAACAACTTTGTCACGGCATGGGAATGTGTTTCAGTATATGTTTAGTGCTAGCAAATGCGGAAGTGATTATACATTATTTATTAATTAAGGACCATAGATATCCTTAAGGTAAAAATACCAACGCTAGAAAGCTACCAGTTATTTCGCGATAGTATGTTAGTGTTAAACGAAAATTATAATTTTCACCAGACACTTGGAACTCGTGGGATGGGACGAGGTTATTAAGTTTGACCCACACTTTATGCACATCGGGTTCACTTTGCAGTTAAGGAAGTTGCGAATGCGATTTTTCCAGATTGTTTTCCTCACCTCGAAAAGATAAATACCAGTCAACTTCATCTGTCTTCAAAATTATTTGGTGCATTAAATTATATAATCAATTGTCTGAATTACCTAAGACATATTGACTAAAACGTTAACTTTTTGAAAATAAATGCATTTCCAGACACCTTTACTGCTGACGTTTAAATTGATGTTAAGATTAGCCATTCAAATGATGCTCGCCTCTCAAAATCTCATTATTTGAATACCATTGGTAGAAAAATTGCTATAGAAACAAATAACGTTTGAAATCTGTATAAATATAACTTTATCATAAACAAACAAAAACAAAAACAAAAACAAAAACAAAACAAAATAAGGAACTAAGGTTTGCATTGGATTGGTCGGGACGGAGGAGATAATTTAGCCTTGGTCAAAGGCAGGTTGTTTGTGCTTGTGACCCCAGAGGGAGCTCCTCCGGAAGGAAGGGATGAGGTGAGTGAAACAGTGCGGTGAGGCACGGATATAGAGGGATGTGTAACAATGTTTCCAGATAGAGCAGTCCGATACCGGCGAAGCACGCCCCTCGGAAGGGCCGCTTCCATACCAGATGCCGGAGAAGAAAACTTTCCAAAGCGCAAGCCATCGCTACACCGCATACAACATCAACCCACCGCTTGACAGTTTGGACTCTGTGGCAGAATTAACGGAATGAATAGAGATGAGATAGGGAACGGAAAATTAATCCATCCCAGTATTTGCCTAAGCAACCGGGAGAAATCACGACAGAATCGAAGGGATTTTAACCCGAACCTCCCGAATGCGAATTCCAAGCGTTAGCGTCTGAGCTACCCGCTAGGTGAGAATTATGGAAGTATATACGTTTCTATCACTACAATTACTATAGTATTGATCATTTAAAAATTAAATTAAATTAATGCAGCTTTGAAGGTATCAAATTCTGGTTGCATTATTTAATAAATTTCTGGCGTGACCTATTTATCTAATTCCCAGCATTGACAAAATTGTTAAACTGAACCATGAGCTGCTATTGACCAAACTGTTTGCTTTATAAATTGCGTAATACTTTTTCACAATGAAATGCATGCGGATATCAAAACAAACGTTACATTAAATATATCTTTAAGTACAACAGTGGCACTCTCCCTAAAATCGAAGTTTACTTTTTTCCAAAATGAAAATTTTGTTTCACCTCATTTCTGTTGGTACAGTAATTTAGTTTTCAAATAATAGAGTTTAAGGTTTAAACATTCTATAATCACAATAATTCCTTAGAAAGTAAAACCGAAAAGGTTCAACAAATTAAACACTAAGGTAAATAAATACACGAATGATGTTTTAGCAATAAAGTCTATTGCCGTAGGAATATTTATATCTATATCAAGAAAACGAAAATTAAAATTTCAGCGGAACCGAAATATGGGATGAATCCAACAATGCATGTGTACATACATTAACTTTTTTTTTTTATAAAAACTCTCTAAATTTAAAAAGTACAAGAGAAAGAAAATGCCATTAAATAAACATTTTCTTTAATTCTTGCTATGTATTGACGTAATAGTGAACCAATTTGTTTATCTAGAGGTGATTTATTTTTTCTTGAAATGGAAGGCCAAGCAATTTGAGACACAATTAATTGCAATCAGCAAAATCTTGGTAGCAGAACGAGAAAAAAGTGCTGTGAAGGTAACACATGAAAAATCATATTTATTGATAGCATCTTCATTATAGAAATAAAATACTTAATGTTGAAAACAACATCGTGTGTAAAAAAATAATCAAAAAATTTTCCACAGTAACGTCTTATCTGAATCCCAGATCGTATGAAAGAATCTAAGCACGTTTCCAATAGAAACTGACGATGACATTCTTACAAGTGATTTCTGTTTTATATAAACGTGTAAAATTATATATTGTGGGTTTTATATTTTAGTACTAAAAACAAATTTATCGTAAATTTAATATGGGGACAGTATTACAAAATAGCTTCAGCATCTAAACGTTAAACTTTTTAGTTTCAGGTTAAAAGTGAATTCATTCATCACTAAGCAAAAATTAACACATTTTCCCAACTAATATGCAAAAACAACACATGTTTGTGTTCATTTTGTCTACCATTCAGGGAAAATATCAACATTATGTAGTAGTTTATGCTGGATGATTTTAAAATTCCCAGCCCTAGTGGTATGTAGCTTTTAAGGAGTTATCTGCTGTATTTTGACTGGAAATGTAGCGCACATTTCTGCCTACCGCGGCCGTCAGTGTTTTTCTTCTTGAGAATTCGCTAAATTTATGTATTGCACATTTTCAATACAGTACATGAGCAATGAAATAGGGTAAGCAATTTCTTATAACTAGAACGGAACTTTATACCCATCCAGGATGAACTACAAAAATGCAAATAGACATATAATGCTTTGCCTAATAATCGGCAAAATGTATTGATTTTAATCTAATGATCATAGAAGTCTCTAAATAGGTGCTGACAGTTTAAGCTCTTTTATGATATACTGGAAATTACTTGACATAAACTCGTGACAAAAAAGCACATTCTAATTTCGTCTAGTTTTATTTTCTCGAAGTCAATAAGCACTGTTCCATTTGAAAAACAATGCAATTTTGTGCTATAAATATAATTTTGTAATTTTGTTGGAATCTGTATATGGATTACATTGTTAAGCCCATCTGAAAACAGTGCATTGATACGAACTATCGTTTCTAAAAATATTTGCGGTGGTAGTTTTAGGTATATATTTAGCATCTTAGCTAAGTAATTTTATTTTAATTTTCAATATCATAACAATGATTAGACACAATGCTTAGGGTAATATGAATTAATAGCAGTCGTTATACATTTTTCTTATAATTTTTTTAAAAATAAATATATTTAACATCACCAGAAAATGTGTTATAACATTTATTCATAGCAGATTCACTTTATGTAACTACAGCAATTAGATTGCGCTCGACTTTACAATGAATTATTACCAAAGATAGAGAAGACCAAAGTGCCAATGAAAAGCAGGTTCACGGACTAATTAAAGAAGCAAAAGCACATCTTCTCTTTAATCTTGTTGCTGTTATAAGGCGCAAAATCGTTGATGTTCTTGAGCTGTTTTCTAACACTTGTATGTGTGCAGAAGAGCTAACTAGAACGAAAACAAACAAAAGGCGAGCACACGATATAAATCAAAATCCCAGCGTAGTATCTGCGGCCAACAATGTTAATGTTAATTGTTGGTCGGACGAGGCAGCGTAAGGGTATATCCTGGCCTAATATTGCAGGAGGAGAAGAGCTCGGACGGGATCTCTAATGAGTTCCTACTCTTCCTGTAACACGAGCCCCCAGGTGAGGTAGGTGTGTTCATTATTTGCAGGGGGTCACCATCATCCAGCAGCCGCCGCGAGATGAGAGCCCCCCTCCCCTCCCACCAGCGGCAGCTATAAGCTACTAGCTAGCCCGCCCATCCTCCCTACTACCCGAACCGGCTTCACTAAAAGCCATTTAATGAGCCAAATAGACCAAAGCAGAGAAAGACCTTGTTAAAGTGATGAGGTCCATCATGAACCGGGGCTGCCTCCTACACGCAGCGAGGGTGGCCTTCCTTGGAGACATGAGTGACATATGGCGCATCACGTCGTCCTCTCTTGTTTACGCGTGAGACACTACTTCACAGCGTCTGTGCAGTAAAATTACATCTTTTATCTGCACAGTCAAACCTGTTAGATATTATTTCTCTTTCAATAACATTTCTTGTAAATGAAAGCAAAAGCTATTTGTAATGCAAAATTCCTTTAGCACGGTGTTTTGCCATATTATTTCAAGAAAGAAACAAAAACGCATTTTTAGTTACATTGTCTAAGCTTTTTCCAGCTTTCACAATATTGGCAGCATTGTGGCTCCTTCCCTTCAAAGACGCACTAATTTGTTTTTCCTTTAACCTTGCAAACAGGCATCAACGTAAATTAAACTTTCTTTAAACGCTAAACCTAGGAAACATTCGTGGTATAATTTTATTAATATGCTGTATTTACTAGCGTATCGCCACCTTGTCATCTACTTGAAAACCGAGAGGAGAAAATTACGCGGTGGGTAAAAGAAGAATTTAGCTAATAGAAGGAAGTATACAAATAAACGAACTATTATGTGTGCATTTTAAAGATTACTCTTCAGGGTAGTAAGGACAAAACAGTTTAAGGTTTGAAGAAGATGACTGAATATGTGCCAAGAATAAACTAAGAAATAAAAGATTGTCTGAACTGACTGGGAAAAAAAAAAAAAAAAAATAATAATAAACCCAAAGGGGAAAATATGCAAGGGCGGAAATGTAAGAGTAAATACGGTAGTTGAATTTCTGATATCATATCATGTTAATATGTAATATTTATTTATAATGTATCATCTACATAAATAGATATAATACTATATAATGCAATAACATACTAACCCTATAAAGCCATTTACATTATTTACATGAATGATCTAAGGATATATAAATATTTTATACAGGGTGTCACATTTATCTTGCTCACCCAAAATGACTTTATTCTAATGCATCCAAAAATAAATTGTTTCAAACAAACATCACGGGGAAGTTCTTGCTGAAGTATAATCTTTTTTCTATAGTATAACATGAAAGAAATATATATATATTAATGTGTTAATTCAAGAAAAATAATCTGACGAGATTGCATTGCATCACAACAACCGAAAACAACTCTTAAAGATTAATTTTGTATTATTTCATTCAATAAATGCTTCAAAATTGTGTAAAAGTATTTATAATAATATTAAATGATACCGCTTGTCACCTACATAAAATATTAATACATTCACTAATCCTCTTAATGAAACAGCAGCTAATTAAAAGTTTATATAAGATGATTTTGTATAAATAAGTGTATGCCTATATTATAATATTTTGTCATAAATAAAGTTCGTTTGAATATACCCGCAGCTGTGATTTTTATGTAATGCTGCTTATATGTGTCTAGACCGTCAGTGCTGTGTCTTAACGAGAAAAGTACTCAAAGCATTGACGAGAAAGCGAAATAATGCTATTGGCTTAAACAGTAAATGTCTCTAATTTGCCTCGTTGGGTTTCAAGAACTCGCTGAAAATTCCATTAACGATGGAGCGAATTTAATGGGATCTGCTGAACTAAACGAAATGACGTTCTACTGCTACTATAATCGTAAGGCTCTCATTCTGTCAATGTTGACTTCCTCTTTGTGTAAGTGACCGCTAGTTACTCCATTTTCCTTCCTGAAATCCCTGTATTGGAGAAGTGAGCTACAAGTTATTTCTTTTTTTACATTAACCGCTCTGCACAAGTAGCATGGCAGATCAATCTAAAATCATCACATTACGATAAAATTCAACAATAGTGAACATGAAACCAGAAACAACCTTAAAAGTTAAAATTCCACTAGTTAAAAAAAAAACCTATACAATAGCACCAAAGGGAAATAGGTAAATAATAGTTAGATTTAAATGATGAAATAATTTGACTAATATCAAGCTAGACCCCAGAAGGTGACTACATATCGAAACAACTTTTTCTTTCAGTTTGTCAATGGATCTTAAAACTCCATCTCACTCTTTATCTAAGAGACAAGTCACAAAGCAAAATTGTTTCTGATAATTTCCCTTTGCTATCTCTCAAAATCACAAACATCATTTACAACTAGCTCTTGTCAAAATGTTGAAGCCTTTTTTGTTATCAGCAGAACACTGCTAGCCACACATAAAACTTTTACATCAAAGTTACAATAGAAACCTACTTCGCTCTCACAAACGTTATTGAAACTTTTAAATTTACCATATATATGTAGCTATAGAGTATATATGTATTGTATGCTCTAGAGACTGCCATGTTATTATTGGCATAAAACCATTAATATTTCCAATTAGTGATATTTTTTCAAGTGCCCTATTCTTGTTTTTAACCAAGTAGTGCTTAGTGTTAAACTCTTCCCAGAAACATCTCAAGAGCTTCAATTCATTATTGTTGATTATAATCATTGTTACGAGTTAAACGTAATTTTAATGGTGTTTTTAACTACTGAGGCATCACAGGTGATGGACACTGATGATACATGAGATGAAAGGTTAAACTGAGAAAGGATTTTTTTATATGAAGGAAGCGTCTTTCATTTGGAGTAGGTCCTTTTTTGTGAAAAACTTATTAACAGCTGGATACTTCCTTTTGAACATGTCACAATGTTCTGCACATAGACTTCTTTGTGCACCTATGTCTGAACAACTGATCACAGTGGGGTGGAAGTTACAGCCGCAATATTTACTTAACAGATAAGGTATCACAGCAGATAAGGGTTTTGTGAAGCCGACAAACGCTATCTGCGAGGCCGAAAACTTGTGACCTACCCTCACATGTTATTTATTAGCAGTAAATAGTAATTGATATTGTACTCGCCATCATAATGTATCGCTGAAACATGCCTGAATACTTTTGAAAACTCGCCGCATTTCATGCCTGCCTTGTTTCAGCATCTCCACGGGTTTTATTTCAGATATATCAGTAAATTTATATAGGAAAGATGCAGCAGTCGAGAGCGACATAAAAACTAAAATGTTAAGAATTTCAATTACTATTTCATTAAGCTTATTCTCTGTTAAAATCCGATTTTTGATCTCCACTTCTTGTCAGTGAAAATGCCTTGATTCCTAACTTTGTTCATCAAACTGAAATTTGCACTTCACGATGGTGATATTACTCCCACAATTCACCATTAAATTCTCTCCTACAGTACTTATATGCTTCTTGTACACATAACAATTATAAATATTCATTGTTCTAGTGTATATCTCACTCTTAACATACTCCACAGTGTGCAAATACAAGCTGAAGGTCTTAATACACACTTCCTAGTGAAATACATGATGAACAAGACTGAGCAAGCTCAATTCCCTGCGTCAATGGAAATTTGACTCCAGTCTTATATCGGTAATCGCGCGTGTGCAAATTCCGATTGATGGGGGCACGGTATATGGGAGAATTATTATTGTTTAAAAACTGTGGTAGATGGTATCGGGTTAAATAGAAAATCGAATATTTATAATGAATATGTACACTGTTATTCATAACCTGTTGTCTCCTCCAGTATACCGTCTTATATTTCATATGTCGATAAATGCAAATCCCTAACTTCAAAAATATATTTCAGCTATCATTTGTTTTTTCGTCTATGTAAAATGATTCAAGATTACTTGGATTTGGTTTTGTTCTAATTCACACAGTTTCATTCATTTAATATAGAAATTTCTTATACATTTTTGGATTAGTGCACTGGCCTATATAAGAGAAACGAAGTGTTACAAAGATTAATACTTTTTGTGGTCTTTAAAACCAATATGAGGTAAGAGAATACTTTTCGAGCCAAAAAGCTTCGAAGTAGATTTTTTAATTAATATCATCATAGTGCTACATGCAAGTTTACTTTCATTTAAAATATGGCGCATGTCTACTACCTATATATTATTTTCATTTGATTCGCAAGAAATCAAAAGAAAAAATCCAGGATTTGGCCAAAGAAAGAATAAATACAAAACATAATTCACGTGCATTCACTGTGAAAAATTGGCGCTCGCGTAGTGACGAAAAACAGCAATATAAGTTTTAAAGCCTAAATTTTGCAATTAATACCACACACAATATACAGTAATGTCTTTTAAACTTTGAAACGACTACCATGGCTGAAACACTTTATAAAATTTCACATTTGAGGAACAAATAAAGATTTTAGTGTTGCTATCAAATTACAACAGTTTCAAGAACATGTTGACTGCACCTTACAAGTTCCCACTGCATTAGCATAAACACAAGACGAACTTAGCATTAAGAACACTTAATAACATATTAACTTGCAAACTTTACAATACCTGGGTAACCGGTAGGGCTAGCGGAAAAGGCTTCGAACTTATAATTTAGAATATTTTAGAATAAAGGTCAATACATGTCTTTTAGTCCTTATTCCCGCATTAAATGTTTAATATGGAATGGCGACAGAAGCGAACAAGCCAGAAATGTTACGTCATAACGCTTTAGACATGTTGCAAACAATGATACTTTTCGGACATGGACAAGGATGGAAAGGAAGGAAAAGGGGGCAAGGGAAACAAAGAAAGCAAGGGGAACAAATAAAACGCCTTCAATAATGGTACAAAGTTATTAAAATAACTCATTCGTCCTCCCAAAAATGTTTTAATTAGTTTTTTAATTTTTTTTATTAGCACAATGCTTCTATGATTTGAGAAGTAGTACTTAAAAGAGGAAGAGTAATTGGAGATCACGGCTGGTAGTCGAGTCAAGGATCTTTGGCCTTATCATATCAATGATTTAGTAGGCGAGCTACGAATTCCTTCGGCGAACTTAAAACTTTTGAGTTTAAGTGTCTTCAAAGCCTCGAAGTTATTTCGTGAAAAGATTTTAATCTGAGAAAATTTAAATACTGGGGTATTTATAGATAATCCCACAATAAGAGCTAATGTAAGGATTTAAAAGAGGAATCAAATAGAAAAAAAAAATCGAAATCACGACCAGAACTCGAACGGCGGGTGGGGTTTCTGCTTAATGGTGCCTACCGTTAGATCGTCATCTAAAGTTTTTTGGGTGTTTATTAAATTTCAAGTGATTCACATCATTCCTTTGACCATTTTTCGCAATCATTTCAATCCCAGAAGTGGCTGCTTTAACTTCTGCAGAAAGACTAACTATCTTATAAATAGTTAATCAAAATGACCTCTAATGATCTCAATTAAGGTTCATACATGCCTATTATCATCATTTTCATCCACCTCGTCTCCGTTGCATCCTTTCATTTATACATCCCTATCTTCTATTTGCTTTTATTGTTTTTTATTTAAGTTATTTTTCAGTATCGGCCTTGAATAGCAGTAATGCCAATATTTATCCGAGGAATTCAATTTCAAATGCTCTCAAAGTTTTGTTTTCTTTCTGTTAACAGTGTCATACCTCTGAACTCTTACAGCTTTTACGTTAATAACTTCAAGTTTGTTTCTTTACTCGCCTAACACAGTGTGTATATTTGTTGATTACTGGTAAGATCTTCTAAAAATCACTGAAAGGTAGGAGACCTTTAATTACATTCTTTTGTTATTTTTCGAGATAAGTTGATACCATATTTTCTCCACACTCGACACCTTTATATTTTTGTCAAATAAAATACAACTCTTCTTTGATTATTTTAGTGGTATTAATAATATCTCTGAATGTTCTTACTTATGTAGTGCATATTTTATTATGAGACATTGAAAACCTTTACAAATATATTGATGATCCACTAGGGTAGTCCAACGTGCTGAATTAACTTCTTAAGCCTATCATCTTGGTTTGCTTTGCATATCACGTATACTGTTTTTCTGGTAATTAGATATGGTCCATTATCTCCTGTATTTACTGTCCAGAGAAGATATATGTGTAAGGTGACTCGTATTTGATGATGATAACAAGAATGATGAATTGAAAGAACGGGCATAGGCTCGTCTATTGCTACTTCTTGTTAAGCTTTCACTGTTGTAATTTTTTTGTTTAGATGTTCAGTAAAAACAAACTCATGAACTGAGGTAAGATTCTTTAATGTTGTTAGTGTTGTGAGATTTTCCTTTGAGAAAAACCTTTACAAATATGGCAAATGTGCTGTTAGAACAAACATAGAATCTTATTCAATAATTTCAAACTTTATACGAAAAAAGTAGGCCACGAAACGCACCGTTTTCAGTCACTGCTTGAAAATAACTGGATTGTAATGTAAAATCAGCTCTCATGCTAAAGATACCGAGGTCAGAGACTGCAACAGAACATATGATATCAATCCTAGCATTAACACACTTCTTATGACACTATACAATGACACTGGTGCCAGAAAGGGTTATTTAGAACAAACATAGAATCTTATTCAATAATTTCAAACTTTATACGAAAAAAGTAGGCCACGAAACGCACCGTTTTCAGTCACTGCTTGAAAATAACTGGATTGTAATGTAAAATCAGCTCTCATGCTAAAGATACCGAGGTCAGAGACTGCAACAGAACATATGATATCAATCCTAGCATTAACACACTTCTTATGACACTATACAATGACACTGGTGCCAGAAAGGGTTATTTAGAACAAACATAGAATCTTATTCAATAATTTCAAACTTTATACGAAAAAAGTAGGCCACGAAACGCACCGTTTTCAGTCACTGCTTGAAAATAACTGGATTGTAATGTAAAATCAGCTCTCATGCTAAAGATACCGAGATCAGAGACTGCAACAAAACATATGATATCAATCCTAGCATTAACACACTTCTTATGACACTATGCAATGACACTGGTGCCAGAAAGGGTTATTTAGCAATCAGTATTCACAACATAATTTAAAAACGTACCTGTAGCAAAAAGCTAAAATCATCGCCTTAACAATCATACCAAAATTCAAATATGAGAATCATTTTGTTAAACAAATGTTTTGAGACTACAACAATGTAAGTTATTAATCATAAATTATCTTGGAAACATTGAAGTGCTGTTAATTAATTAATTAATCACATTACAATTTCTTTAATTTCAAAACGTTAATCTTGTACTATTAATAATTTCTATTATATTAACAGAAAACTGGCTTCTTACCAACATTGATTTTACTTTCGAATACTCACGCCAGAGCTGAAGTAAACGCGCTAAACATTCACTCGTGTCACAGTTACAAATTATACACCAGTTACATAAATAACTGTTGTTGGTCAGGTACAGGACAGAGATTATTCTGCAATCCACGTAAAGAAAAAACAGGTTCGATATTACTGCAAAGCGCGTTCGAAAATATCTACTGCAAACTGCAATGCACCATATTTTATTGCCTTGTACAAGTTTTTGAAGAAATTTGTAATTCAAGACATATTTAGGCCGTTTTTTATGATGTCTGCGGTACGGCTTAGAAGCGCACCCAATTTCTTGATCCCTGGTTCCTGTTATTTAGAATCTTATGAATGAGACATATATTTTTATACCAATTTAAAATGTATTTTTGTGGCAATATGAATTATAGTTGTTATATTAATAAAGCATCAAGGTCATGTACAGAGATATCGTTCAATATCGATACCTCTTCGGAAGTGAGAGTATTGAAAACTCATTTCTAGTTATTTTATACAATTTTCTGTGAAACTCAGAGCTTGCTACTACTCTCTGATAATTTATAAAGATAATGATAATATAATTCATTTTCATCAGAAATACAAAGTTGTCAATTATACTTGATGGTTGATAAGCCCATTTTCTTAGGCCAGCATTGCAGACTAAGTGCTTCAATTTAATCCACATTGATTTACTTGATCCATCTGAATAAAAAACAAAGTGTAGTTTCATGTACTCGTAAAAGCGTTTCACAAACTGTTAGTGACTCTTCTAATTTTCGCATTGTGGATAAGATTTGTTTCCGAGCTGCACTTGGGGATTTGATTTCGTGAGAACAGTTTCCAGCTCTTTTAGCATGGGTATATGTTCTTGAGATTTCTCCTTTTTTCTCCTGTACTTGGAATATCACATTACAATTGTACTTAACAAAAACACTATGTTTATATAACATTACCAGTTCTTTTGTAGCTTTTGAAAGCGAGTATCGTTTGTATAATATAAATATTAAAATATTCTTGGTTTTAGAATGAATTTTACAGGAAATCCGTTTCACCTGATGTTGACACATCCATCTGTCCACACATCCATCTATGTACGCACCTACACTCGGCATAGTATGAGGCGGAGTTTTTGATTATCATTCATCATCGTTATATTCGAACACGGGACTGTCACTGGACATCTCCATGTCAGAAATAAGCTGTCAAAACCTATCCTTCCTTCATTACCTTAATTAAAATAGCGTGGTACCCGTGCAGATTGGGAAGTGAGCTCCGCATCGCAATTTTTTTTACGGAGAATTAAATGGGTAAAAGTTGCTTTATGTTCGCTCAATCACAAATAAATAACGTGATTTTAATCTTGAAAACATTAAGAACGAAGAAGAATCTTTGTATTCCATTTAGAGTGTGGGTTCTGCTGCAAAAACCTGAGAAGTTTTGGAGTTAAGCTATATAAACAATGAAAGATGAAGCTTCTGCAGCAAAGAGAGAGTAGGAATATTCCAGTGTGCTAATTCATCATCTTTCATAGCATCCAAATGATTATAAGTTAGGGCTCTTTGATAAGTCCTTAAACATAACAAACATATATCTTTGATAAGTAACCTAAATGGAGCATAATTGTACTTGAAACTTTTCTCCCTTGTTACTGCTATATGTAGAGTTTCAGCTGCATTATTGGCCAGTTATGGGGTAATTCGATTAAAATTGGAGAACAAGGAAACATGGGCCTTTTTTTTAAATGAAAACAATCATCCAGAACAAAGCAAAACTAGATGTTCTTCTTGGCGAGTTTTCTTCTTCTTTTAAAATGTTTCACTCGTAGGTAGCTGAATTTAAACACGATCTAATGAATTCTGAAGACGAACATTGGAGTGGAAGATGAATAGAGGTGACAACGAAGAAATTGTAGGAAAAATCCATTAAGTCGTTTTGAACCATCGTAGATTAGAGATATATCAGTCATTGTGTGTATCTCAACTGAAGTGTTCATATCTTGCATAATTATGAGAAAACTTTGTGCCTCTTGGATACAAAGTGCGCTAGAAGGTTGTCCCAATGGAATGTTTGAGCGTTTCAGACGTAACCCAAGAGAGCTTTTGCGCCGCTTTGTATCTGTTGCTAAGACATACTACTCCTATAACAGAGAAGCAGTCGGAAAAGTGGACACAAGTGTCAGAACCTGTTCCAAAGAATGTAAAAACAACACTGTCTACAGGAAAAGTCGTGGTGACGTTATTCTAATTGACTCTCTAGAGCATGGAAAAGCCATCACCGGTGAATATTTTGCTAATTTATAGCAGAAATTCAACAATGGAATTAAGAAAAAATGGCCCCATCATCCTAAAAAGAAATTCCCCTTTCACCAGGATAATGCGCCGGTGCACAAATCCAGAGCTGCAGGATCCAGTCTAATGGCCAGTTTTAGCTCCCTTCAGGCTATTTTCTATATTAAAGTCTAAAAAATGTCTCTGAGGAAATAGATCTTCTAGAAACAGTAAAGTTGTAAGCGTATGAATTACTATTTTGCAGACATTAAAAAATCGTTCTCATGTAAAGAAACTATAGGTATACCGTTCGTCAAAGTGTATCGGGCTGAACAAAGATTAGGTTGAGAAATAAATTGATTTACATTAAATTAACTTTTGACTTGTAATTATTCCTCTTACTTATCAAACTGTTCTCGTATGAAAGCTATTTCAACTAGCTTGTTGTAATTTAAGATATTGGTAGGTGATACATTCCCCCCTTTTTTCCATACTAAAATTAACTAATATTTTGTGTATTATCTCATCTAAATGAGATTCGTTTCGATACAGATTTTCATATGTTTATTTTCATAGTTATGGCAACTAGTTATACATCATCGCTTACAGCATTCGTTTCCCACTGTTTCAGATAAGTGTTCATAGTTCCATGTCGTAAATATCGCTGAAATCCATCAACGTACGAGTTAGTTGTCATATAATGGCAGACCAGGACTGAGGCCTACTTACTTAGTACTCGTGTGTTAATAACTATCATAACATGATCGTTGCATAATATACCGTGTGTTCAAGTTTAAATGAGATCTTCTTTTTTAAATTATTACGGAGCGAGTTTAAACCTCTAGATGCGGATAAACGCTGTAGGCCATGCCTTTTTTTTTTAATATAGGATTCTGTTCCTTTGTTTTCTAATCTTCAGCTTAAATGTAAATACATGTCATATATGTTTTAATTATAACAAAACGCATTAAATGTTTAAAAAACATTCCTTAAGGGCGTCACGAATGTTACAAAAGAACATTTTACAGAAGTTTTGATCGTTACATTACATTCCAAATAGTTTATTTAATGTCTGTGTGGAATAACACATCACTTCAGTACTTTAGTGTGCTCAATTTCGAATGGATATCAATTAATAATAAAAGCACGTAATAACATTTAAGCTTAATCACATACGCTTAATTCTTTGAAACAAAATAAAACACACGCAGAAATTATTTTTGTTGATAATCAAACGTTATATTGAAACACTTTATGAGGAATGCTTCAAGTACTTCAAGATGAGGGTTCAACCATTGAGTGCTTTTAATGGCTGGATTTTGAAAACATGTCATGGAAAATATTGGAAGCCTTCATTAGGTTTTTGACTGATAAAGTGGTGTATATAAATGATGCAAAGTGTTTATATCATCGTAATTAGGAGAAATTTCCATTAGCCTACAAATATCAAGTGCTATCATAAAAAAAAAAATGGTTGGACTATATTGAGAAGTGAGAATCTGAAGATGCGCAGATTTACTTTGATATTGCAACCCACAATGCTTCTGTTGAAATACTTTTCTCTGCAAATAAGTCAGTAGACTACTGAGAGGAAAATACTAATTTTTGATCCAGTAAGATTAATTGTGCAGGCGGAATTAAATTTCAAGCATTTCATGTGCAGTCAATTTTACTCATATTTGAATCTAAACTTTTTAAAATGGCCTGGGTTCAATATTCAATATTAATTTTACAAGAGAAACAAAGAATTGTTTATCAGCAATTCTATGCATGTTGGA
The DNA here is from genome assembly GCA_030762175.1 of Metallyticus violacea. Classification (NCBI taxonomy): domain Eukaryota; kingdom Metazoa; phylum Arthropoda; class Insecta; order Mantodea; family Metallyticidae; genus Metallyticus; species Metallyticus violacea. The sequence continues at coordinate 40,936,704 of CM060835.1, read as the reverse complement.
ACTTTCTTTTCGTCTCAAAAATTTGCTTTGTAACAAACTTTATATTATAGTTGTTTTTAAATGTTACGTTAATTTAGGTAACAAATAGGGCATTAATTCACCTTGAGAGTTGCGCCCTTTTAACAAATGATGGGATTTGATAAAAATTTGTTTGCTTAAAAAGCTGCATAAATCACATTTTATTTATAAAAAGATGATGAAATATAATAAACACGTTACTGCATGGAAACACAAACAATAATCATTAGGTAATTTGTAAATTGTCCCTGCACGCTGATTATCGCACACAAAATGGTAAATGTGATCTCGAACCTTATTTGAAGTTTACACAGATATAGAATTTTTCCTATAGATTTGCTGCAACCAAATGAGAGCTAATTGTCTTGCCACTATAATGACTTTCTTGAACTGGAAATGATGTTCGTGGATCTTTATTTTAGTGTGAAACTTGTATGTTTCCTACCTTGAAGTTTGAGTTCTCTCAGTCTTCTAATGCGCTTCTCTTTCACAGCTAGCTTAGAAAGAAATGCGGTTAAACATATCTCTGTTATTTTTGTGTCAACCATTAAGTGATACGTGAATGAATTCTTTCTGCTTTACTTCCCCGGATCATTTCGCGATGTTTCTCTCTACACATTTTCACTGTCTATTAGGCTTTGTAGAAATGTGTTCATCCTTAGAAAAAAGTTGCTATAAATTTTGAAGACATCCAGGCGATTTTCTTAAGAGATAACAGTATCTAAGAATTTCTTGCACTTAGAATCAAAATCAGGTTTTATAGTAGGTATGTGGATATAATTATTACAATATATATCCTTGGATAATAGCTGCAAATTGAATATTATTTATCTTGTACTTACCAATAATCATTCTCAGTGCTTTGAGCTGTAATAACTTTCGCAGCATGATTACCTTATTCTTTACCCATCAAGCTAACTTTTAATTATATTATTAACTCTTTTTCCAATAAAAACCCCATATTTTTCTTCATAAGCACTCATCTTGACAAAAACTGTTAACTGTGACAATGTGTTATGTGAACAAGTCAACAATGAACGTTATGCGTTATTATGCACCATTTACTTACTTTGTTTTAGCAGGTTATCCAACTTTGAAATAACCAGAAATAACATTTTTGTTAAAAGGTCGACTTATTAAATTTTAGAGACGAGTTTAACAATTTGTGCTAAAATTATTTAAACCATTTTATCATAAAACGACGTGTCTATTGTAGGAGAACATATATACACATATAAATGGATTTCGAGGAAAAATGTGACTTCCGGCCTTTTAACAAATAGCGATTCGTTTGTTGTAAACAAAAAATATTCAGAAAATAAAATCATATCGTATGAAAAATGTGCATGGCGTACAAAAATGTAAATGTAATATATTATTGTAATTTTAATGTGCGTAACGAATTTGATTCAAAACACAGGCTTTCTTGTGATTAGTTTGACGTAATTAATTATATCTATACACTGAGTGCTGACATCTTTAAAACATTCATTGTCGGGAGAGGTGTTATCATTTCAAAATATAGCAACTCTACGCTTATGTGGCATCGCTTTTTCAGATTAAGGATCATTACTGAAAGATCCTTACCTAACTCTAGCGTGAAGACTGTCTCATGAATCACAGCGGTAGTCAAAGCAAAACTATGGTAACCTCCGTCGTTTGCATGATAGTGCTATAGGCCATGTACACATAGCGCTAGGAGATCCCAGCTTGTAAATGTTTTGCCCCTGGCAGCACGCGTTTAATCTTTCATTGTTTTGCGAGCTTTAGCTTGGTATTTGTTTGGAGGACATATGCTGTCTGGTTGCGCTACCTTTACATGCATACTAAAATAACGCCAGGAAAATAAAATTCACAAACCCGCTCCCGTTTAGGTTAGCATTATACTTAACTTAAGTAAACTAAATATATTTTTATAATACTGTTCAAGTTGCTCCGATAGTCCATTAAAACGTTTGAACTACTACGGTTTTTGTTTCATAAAAAGAGTATATAATACATATTTACCTTACGAATCTAATGTGCAATGAGGATTTTTTTTTTTTTTTTTTTTTTTTTGCTGCAACAGCTGAAATTTACATGGTAATATTGCAAAAAAATGTAATCCCTTTGCATTCATTTTGTATTATTTCACGAGCTCAAATACAGGAATAGATAAGAGAGTGTTCTACCCCAAAGAACTAGAGAATATTCTCTACAGCTCGTGTTTTCATCTTAAGCTCCACTAGAAGCGATTTGCTCTCTTCACTTGTTTTTACAACTTATTATACATTTTAAAACATGTACAGCTATGATAAAACACAAATACAAAATCTCTTCAAATAATAACACAACTTTTGGACTTACCTGCATCTCACTGAGTTCAGTCTCCCTCGAAATAATCTCCCCCTCTATTGATAGATCTCTCCCAAACGGCTTTTGAGCTTCTGAAAGTAGTCTCGATAAGTGTTTTTCGAGATTACGTTAAGTTCTGTCTGCGAATTTTGTTTTATCTCCTTAACTGAATCAAATCTTCGTTCTTTCATCACGAATTTCAGCTTTCAAAACAAAAAGGTGCCAAGTCAGGTGATCTTGCTCTTCGCACTAAAATTGCTATCAGGCAATGGTGAATGATCTAAGGCGTTACCATGTTGCAGGATTCATGATTTACACTCCATAGTTCCGTCTTTTCTTCTCATCTTTTCTCTGGACATTTGAGGTGCTCTTGATAATACCAGCGATTCAAAGGATGAGAAATGTGTGGTGAATAATGTCCTGAATGCAAACAATGCTTTGACTTTGACCGGACCTGACCTGACGAGCTCTTAGTGAAGATTTTCAAACCCATTGTGATAACTGGAGTTTCGTTTCAACATGTAACCGTACACCTATTCTATTCTTAAATATTTTACATTCTCCAAGAATTCCTGGTAGATAGTGGAGCGGCTATCTTTCTGTTCTTGTGAGGGTTTCACGATACGATCCCACAGAAACTTTACACTCTTCGGCAATTTCTTGAAGTCAGGCTTCGATTGTTATGAACCTCATTAATTCTGACCGCTTGAGCTTCGTTAGTTGGACACCCTGGACGTGGTAACCATCTATGAACTCTCGATCACATTTATATCGCATATATCACTCAAAGACTGAATAAGACTGAAACCATTATCTCTATAAGATTATTTCAACATCTTACTGATCTCGGTAAAGGATTATGAAGTTTCACGTAAACATATAATATCCCACTATCTCAATAATAGTAAACAACTACAACACTGTTGTAATGAAAGTAGCGTGGAACTCGACTGAAATAAGATAACGTTACACTCAAAGGGAAAGCCAGAGCTACGACACTTTTGAACACACCTGGTAGGTATCGTCCCGGAATTCGATTCTTGTGTACCAGGGAGCTATTTTACAATGCATTTTGTGCAATTCATTTACTATTCATTTACGTTCTCCCGATTCTTATTAAGAATAGATCAAACGAATAATCTTTTAGTTTGACTGTTGTTTTCTTCTCAATACATAAAATTGTTCTATTAGCGAGAGAGACAAGCATATCTAGTTTCATCATAAACATATTATTTTATTATCCTCTAATAGGAGATATTATTATCTACTGAATGTTATGCAACGATATATATTGGAAATTGGTGACTTTAGCTTTTAACTGTATGCTGCAAGGAAGGAGAACTATTTTAAACGACAGGTATGGAAATGGATAAATCACGAGGGGTGTACAACAATTTATTTACTTAAGCATGAAAGGAAAGTTACAAAAAGATTTTTGTTTTATTTTTAAATATAAATGATTCCTTGGCCATTCAATACACTTCACCCGCTTTTTCTGCAATGACTTTAAACCGTTAGAAAATATTTCTTCTTGTTGATCTGAAAACCAGGAAATTACAGATATCTTTACATCTTCATTATTGGAAAACTGCTGTCCACGAAGAAATTTCTTCAAAATAACGAGGAACAAAATAAGGACTATAGGATGCATGATTCAGATTTTGCAACTCACATTCTTAGATGACAGGCAACGCTTTGCCTGACGTGTGCACTGGGGCATTGTCATGGAGAAGTGTCTTGCACTCATCTTTGTCAATTATTTATTTGCTGAAATGCCCATTTCTTCCAATATTCGGGAACATTAATTATTAATCTGTCTGTTAAAATTAAACCCACAAATTTCTACTTCAATATCTCTGGAAACTACTTCTGTAGGTCACTGAGTGTGGTGGTTATCTTCAATGCACTTAAGTAGACTGCTTACTTCAAAATTTCATTTTATAGTTTGATGGTGATGACTGCAGTCATGCGTAAAGGATTTCCTTCGGCATTTTTCCTTCTTTTGTGAGAAATGTTGTCACTAGGACTCTCCATACTTGCCTTGGTGACTTGTACGAATAGTGTGCATGCGTAACCTTGAAACAGGCCATACATAGTACAGTGACTTATTTCAGCATGTTCACAGATCTCTGTCATACATCTAAGATTGATATTGTAAACTAGGTATTCAAAGTGGAGAAACAAATAAGCCCTGCGGCCCTACCGACCCGAACTGTACGGAAACATGTTCATTTCTACATGACTCTTAAATATTCTACTCATTTTGTCTAACTTTGGGGCTCTGCTGCCATATATGTTGGAATTTGAGAATTTCCCTTAATTTAAATTTAACGCTTTTCTATCATGATAAATGTACGAGATTCTGGATATATTTCCATTTTGAATCTTCTTTTTCAGTATGATACATAATACTCATAAAGAACAAAGTGGTGGTGAGAAGGATTGCAATCTACACTAAGCAAGAAGGTGCTAGTTCACGATGAAGAATTGCTTTATTGCTTTCTCTCTTCGCCTCGTAGCGTTTTGATCTTCCTCTAAATCATTAACACATATTAATGTGGGATTTTATGCTTGAAGGAAGAACTTAAATGCAGAAGATTAAGGACAGGTATGTGAATTCATCTAATTAAGCTTTAACGAGGGCCAGTTTATAGTTCACATTTCATATCCATACATTAATGTTATGGAACATGGAAAAACTGAAATTACAACTTTCCGGGATGTTATGCTATAGTGTTGCATTTTGAGATCAAAACTTTCGCTAACTGCGACGGTTAGCATTATCAGTGGAGAAGCGTCAAGTACAAGGTGTGTGCACATTTTCACTTATGAACTTACACGGTTGCACTTTACAGGCCATAAATAAAGCACAATACTCTTAGTGGTGGCTAAATGAAGAATGAAGTTGAAGAATAATGTTCCATTTCTTGTGCTATATTAATCAATCTGATAAAAAAATCCACTGTGTCCGTTATAATCAAATTTATAATTTTACACATATCTTATATTTAATATTTTATGTGTAGTTTGGACGTAGTATTCACTATTTTCTTAGTTTTAGAGCTTTTTCCTATGAGGGGACCAGACATTGTTTCTGAAAATGTTTTCATTTGTTTTATAATTAATTTTATTTGAGACAATTTTGAAATTTCCGCAATAAAGAGTAGAAAACTTTCAGAATGATTGCATCTACAGTACAAGAGATTCTCTGTGTTTGCTTATTTGTTTATTAATTCTGATAGCATTAATATAATAAAGGTGTACATTGTGTATATTTATAAATAGTGGAAATCTTTATTTATTTGAACATTTTATTGCATTAAATAATGATTTAAAAAAAATCTTAAATTAAGTACCTAGCCTACCAGGGTTAAAAATCGGTTTTAACAATGGAAAATTTAAGTCTCTTGTACATCCCATACATTCTACCTTGCCCACTCTGGAAATTGTCTCTCCGTTGAGTTGCGGGTGTTAATAGCGACAGAGCGGAGACAGTAGGGACTTGTGTGTGAAGTTGTATTCTTTATCTTTTGTGTCTACTTTTCGTACACCAGGCTCACAGCGACCTTTAGACAATTTTAGCACTTTATTTGCATTTTAGGTTGTGAATAATAACGTATACATACATACCCTTCTCTCCAATTGTTGTTTTCTGCAAGGGAGGGAGATTAAACAATCAAAATATCTGAGTGCCGTGTAAGCAAAGGACTTTTCTTCCAAATACTTTCCTCTCAAAGTGAATATCTAAGGAATGCTCTTTCCCACAAATCCCCTGGGATTTCTGGCAGAGTGCTGACCAGATTAACAGCATCACTAGTGTGTGTAGTGTGTATGATCACTCTCTCATTCAACTTGCACATTTCACACTTAATGCCCAGAAAAACAAACCAAACCACATCCACCATGTCTCATAACATGCTGGTAGAAAAACTCTCCTTTACATGTTCTTTCCCTGACACCAAAGCGTTTATATTTGCATTCATCTTGAAAAATTACTTAGACCAATCAGTGGGTGTCTAGTTCATTGCAGTTTCTTCTTTATATTGTTTAGCGATGTCTTCTTTTTACTGTTGCAATAGTCAATCTTTTTGTTTATTTCTGTAGTGTTCTTTTAAATCTATTAATTTTACTGGTAATACTAAATTATCATCTTTTTATGTAGGTTTACGATGTTAACCTGGTCTCTACCAGAATTTGTGTGACGGGCAATTTGCCAGTTCGACGAACTAGAACGTCAGCATAGCCATAGTAATCATACAGTCACTTTAAGTATTACCAACAAATTGAATTGCATCCAGCATATTTATCTAGCAATACGGTCATGTTGCACACAGTAGTGCAAGAAACTGAAATGTAAATTTCATAGACTGATATGTACGAGTACATTTTACCCAACCAATGAAAAAACCAAGCCGGGAGGTTCAGGTAGTCGCATTCCACATGTCCCTGGTTTGTGGTTGTTCCCCTGGTCGCATGGGTGATGCTGGAATGGATATGTTTTTTTTCCAGGAAATTTCCGTTTCATTCCGTTGGTTATTACACTCTAGAGTGTCAAGACGAGTTGGGATGGTGTGGCGTTACGGTGACTTGCACTTTGAATAGGTTTTCGCCTCATCGTCTATAATGAAAGCAGTCCTTCTGAGGGGTTCGGACTCCTTTACTTCATTGCAGTGCTTCCGCTGGAGATGTAGGCACAAGCCTCAGGCTGAAATACTGAAGTATCCTATCAATCCAATCAAGTTAATGAAACATAAAGTTTTATAGTTTGTTTCTCTAAAGTAAAAGTATAGTGTTTAGTACAGAATGACGTTTTAAGAATATGCTATATATTTACTATTAAACATAATAATCTGCATTACATTGAATGTAAATTATTTAAATTATCAGGTGTATTGAAATCAATCAGCGCTTGTGTATAGTATAGTGAAAATGACATAAAAACATTGTTGCCTATCTTGGTAGTTCCTTGCAAATATCAGGTGAAGAGCCTATGTACCTTAGATTACGTTATTCAGATAACTTGTCTGCAATTTTTCAGAGCGATATGCTGTTTTGTAGTCTTCAAAACGCATTTTGCGCGCAATAATTCAGTCACTTTAATGCCAAATATCTATTTTTCGTTTCGCAGCTAGCGAAACTTCTCCTCGCTGTGGCTTGATATTGTTACAGCAAATAAAGCATCACTTTGCTAATTATGACGGGGAGTGGAAATTGCGAAACAAAGCCTATAGCAACTGGCGGAACGTACAATTGTATCAATCAACAGCATTACTGTGAAGCGAAGCGACGGGGATCCTATCCTGCGTTTTCCATTAGATGTTTGCTCTAGCTGATTAGCTCGTATCCCCTTCCTGCAGTGTGTCACAAGAGGGCTGTACTTTGTTAAACAGATCATGTTTATTGATGCCGTTCAACATTATTGCTCTTGTTGTTTTTGTGTTGTCTTTATGCAAGACATTTCTATGACACGCTTTACTACAACAATAGCTATAAGTGGGGAACAGTGGAAATTCTCTAATGACTGCATAACCAAAGCGTGATAGGGTTTTGTTACTGTACTAAACAAATATCAAACATTTATGCCTAGTCCTCGCTCAAATAAAACAATCGTTGCGATAACTGCACACAACCTAGTGGCATTTAGCTTTTCGCTATTGATACAGAGGGATTTTCAGACCATGTTGCGAGGCAAATGATAATTGCAAAAGATAATTTTCCGGGCTTATTCGAAAAGAAATATGAAGTGGAAGAAAAAACACAAAGAAGAATGAAAGAAAAAGAAAGGAATAAGGAAAGGAGAGAAGGGAGGGGGAAGAAAGGAAGAAAGAAAGAGAGAAAGTAAATGGAGGGAGTGAGGGAGGGAAGGAAGGAAGGAAGGAAGGAAGAAAGGAAGAAAGGAAGAAAGGAAGGAAGGAAAGAAAGAGAGAGAGAAAGAAAGAAAGAAAGAAAGAAAGAAAGAAAGAAAGAAAGAAAGAAAGAAAGAAAGAAAGAAAGAAAGAAAGAAAGAAAGAAAAAGAAATCGCACACTTCGTGCTTCGGCACCTCTTAATTTTGTTCTTCCTTTGCCTATTTCTTTACCTGTCCCTAGTGCACTCACTCCCCGTTTTGTTTTTCAGCCTGTTACTTTTTTATTGGTTGCACTGTATATATTGATCGTAAAGGGGCAGTAGTGTCAACCCTTTATTTCTATTCTACTGTAGAGCAAGAGCGACCTAAGTTTGCTGGTAGCGATTAAGTTATTTAATGGTAAACTTTCCATGTGAACGATGCCTCCTTGCTGAAGGTACCTTTTACTGTCAACGGTTGTGAAATCTTTTCTTTTTCATTTATGGACTTACATGGAAGCATTACTTTTTTTTAAATATCCTTAGAAGCCACTGACATAGTATTGCAGTTTATTTTTTATTACTTTTTCTAATCCTTAACTGGTGGTTTCCATTAGCCAAGTTTAGAAGTACTTGGCTACATTTTTATGTTTAGGAATATCGGTTATTTGTATTGTAGTTGGCATGAATACTCGAAATAAAGAATTGAAAATAACTGAAAATAAAATAATGCGAACACTACGTCATGATATAAAAATTACGTATCAGGTTGAGATCGACAGATTTATCATCATCATCATCATCATCATCATCATCATGATCATCATCATCATCATCATCATCATCATCATCATCATTATTATTATTATTATTATTATTATTATTATTATTTAGTGACCAAGGCACTAGATATTTTCATATTGTAACATTTTTCTAATTGCAAATTCTCATATCATTTGGTTTATTCCTGCAATCTGCGAATTTATATGGAAGTCAGGCACTTTAAACATTTCTATTATAGCATATTAAGAAAGTTTGGACTAATTTTAATATGTTCACTGAACAAAAAGTTTCATTTGTTGAGATAAGTTGTCAGTAAATTTAATTGTTTTAAGAGAGTGTCTTGCTGTGTAATTACACACTTATGCTTGAATGGCTAAATTGTTATAATAAATTAAGGACTATGGTTATAAATAATTTTATTATTGTATTGAACAAACAGTACACCCAAGACCGCCTCTGTGGTCTTGTAGTAGCGTTTGCAACTACTAATCTGGAGGTTTTGGATTCAAGGCCAAGCTGAAACAAATCTAACATTACGTAAAGGAATATAATGGAAAAAACAAATACCCATTTGATAACAATAAAAAGCTAATAATGATTAACTACCCACTGAAAATTAAAGATAACAAAAAGAAGTCAAGCTTGCTTCACAAGAAATCGTTTGAGCAACAGCACATAAGGCCCCCCGCCCTAATAAATCACATTTAGTAAAGTTTCTTTTCGGAAGTTTTCCTTACCTTGATAAGGTGAATGGCACATAACTTTAAGGTGCTAAGGACTGCAAGTTCATTTGCGCCACCATTAATTTATTTCATTTTATTCCTACAGACTTACTATTCAGTCCACAATACAGACGTACCAATGCAGTCAGAGCAACAACAAATAAAACATTATAAAATATCCCGATTCTAGACATATGTCTCCAAATTTAATATTGATTATTTATACTTTTGTTAAAACTGAAAGAAAAGAAGACATTGTAGCAATATTTCGGCATACATTACTCAATATCCACTACAAATATCTTGGGGTCAAAAAATCGACTTTAGTCCTCTCCCTTAAGTCCAAGGAACGAATAAAAGAATCAGTAATGATTACGAAAACTTGCGGAATATGAAGCCAGTGATTGAGATAGAATCCGAAGAGTTTATCATACAATATTTCATAAATTTTAAGATAATATTCGATACTATCCTCGTTGTTAATATTCATCCAAACATTGTATTCACAACACCTTATTATAATATTAATAGTTACGTAGACTGTATTGTTAACTTAGAATGAGAGTAAACAAACTACGACAATATGTAATGCTTATGAAAGTGTTGAGAGTTATTGCAATTGACACTGATATATACCTATATATGTTTTATTTTTGTCTTTGTTTAAGCTGTTTGAAAGAATGTATGTTCTTTAATCTTTGCATCTAAAGACGAATGTAAAGGAGCATTTATGAACAGAAATCGCAAATCTCTTACACTATCAAAATATTGTTCTATACTTTGCTAAAAGGCACTGCAGTTTTAAGTTTAAATTTTTAATAAGGTACCAGATTAATATTATATTAATGTATATAATTTATATTCTATAAACATTTACTTCAAAATTGTTTGCAACTATCTGCACTGTGGTTGTAATTTTATTTATTTTTATTATCTTAGAGTCAATAAGCAATGTTCCATTTAAAAACAAAAAATGAATCTTATAATATAGGCATCATTTAATCATTGTAGGAATGATTAAATGGCACTGCTCTATACTTCTATTGTGTGAAAACACCGTAATGAAACATCTTGAGAATATTTGCTTTGGTAGTTTTAGGTGATTTACCCGGTAAACACACACTTTAATAATCGAACTATTTAAATCAGAGCTACCCGTAGAGAAATAATGCTAAACAGATTGTTTAAACTAGCGATCAACAGTCTAATTTATAAAATAAAAAGTATTATCATATAATGGCAGTGAATTTAACAATGCTACAGTGAAATCTTCAGAATATTTGTGCTTAATTTGAATGCTTGAATGCATCAAACAACTGATAAGCCCAGTCCAAATGTAAACATGTTTAGGAATTCAACTGTTTAAACAGACAAACCATTATACCTACAGCATATCAAAAACCGCGTAAAATGCGACACGTGGGCACATGCGTTAAAAAAAGTTTCTCTGAGGCCACTATGGTATCACTCTCTTTAATGAGGGAACTGAGATTTTCACTTTTCTCCTCTAAATGTCTGCGATAAATTACACATCAAGCATAAGCCAGCTATTTATTAAACGTTCATAATACTTGTAATGCAACATTTATGATAATCTTCGAGTTGAAAGAATACTAGTCATAATTTGCACCCATTGAGTCATTGCTTGCTCCATTAAGCTTTTATTTTATTAACTGCTCTTAATTCAGTGAATGATGTTTTAGCCCATGAATTTTACAATGGCATTGAACTGCCCATAACCACAACTGACATAGCTCATTAATCTCAGTGGTCAGTCTATCGAGCAACATACGAATCATTGAACACGTACAATACATCCCTATCATGTGAAAACATTAAACTGGATTTTACATTGCACGAATTGGTTCCAAGTCAGAATAATAATACCCGAAGCTATCATGAACATAAATAATTACTTACATATTTGTATTCTAGTGGAAGCGTGCACTAACCTAATAATCTTTTATAGCTCTGATACAGCTTATAATGATGATGATGATGATGATGATGATGATTATGGTTTAAAGAACGCAAAACTACAAAGGTTATTAGCGCCCAAACACACTAATGCTGTGTCAAGAGTAAAATAAATAATCTATCTACACTAAAATTCGAGCAGAAAACAAATAATATTAGCACTGTTGGCAATAAAAATTAAAAATCCATAGCAAATAAAATGGTCAACAATAAACCAAAGGGTGGTACTAAACACATCAGCAGGAGCTGTAAACACATAGAAAAACCATGCTTGTAGAAGCAAACAAGGTTACATGGCCAAGAAAAGATATGACAAAAATAACTACAGCACTAAATTTAAACTAAATGCTGCCACAAATAAAATGATATAAAATCACACCATGCTCCAAAAATCACAAACAAGCGTAAAACGGAGCACTCGCTCAACAGCAACCACATCATCTGCAAGTATTTCCTTGAGAGAGGAGGGCAAATCCAGGGAAAGTCTAAAAGCCGCTAGATGATGGCATTCAAATAAAATGTGATGCACTATAAATTAGAATATGTTGGAAATGATTGACTTTTAAAAGGTTGACGGTACAAAATGACAATTGGTAAACGTGGTAAAATTACTTCTTCGCGACTAAATGCGTCAGAAGAAAATGCCCAATTAAAAGAGACTGATTTACACTGTCGAATTTTATTATCTTAGAGTTTTTTATTAGTGTTTAACGCCCATTTTTACTACTGAGGCACTACAGGGGGTGACCACTGATGATACATGAAATTAAATGATGTATTGGGAAAGGATTTTTTTTTTAGGAAGGAAACGCTCCATGCTTAAGTTTAGGGTACCTCCTTGGCATTTGCCATTTATGAGGACTGGGGAAAACCTGGAAAAAAAACCCCCAGTCAGTGAGGATTATCCTGGCGGGATTTGAACCCCCAGACCTCCCGCTCACGAGACCGCGCCTTAACGACCTCGGCCACCAGTGGCGGTATATCTTGGAGTAAGATCATTTCTCGCCCAGCACGAGAGAACGCCTCGACGTAAAGAATGCTTAAAATTCCTCGAGTAAAAACGTTGCTCATATTTAGCAAGATCTGAAAGGGCAGATTTCGCTGCGACATCTCATTGTCTGGAGGTCCCACATGTCCAGGTACCCATAGCGGTGTCCACGCTGACGCCAGCGTTAACAAGCATAAACACTGCATCCTGGACCTTCTATACAAGAGGATGGTAGTTGTACATGTTTTTAAAAGATAAAAGGGCATTCAAAGAATCAGAACAAATGACACTGTCCCCCAGCCGCTGTTTAGATACAAACAAAACCGCCTGATAAATAGCATAAAGCTCCGCCAAAAAACAAATGTTGCAGTACTAAGACCAAACGTAAAACTACTTCCATTAAAAATCAAGCCACATGCAACACCTGTGTCCGATTTTGAGCCGTCGGTATAAGTAAATTGCATTTAGCAAATGAGGAGATTATCTCGCTAGAACAACAATGAATACTAGGTGCTGCGGTCGAAGACTTAGGACAGGACGATGAACGGGGGCCTGTGCTAAAAGCCATGGGGGTAGAAAATGTTTCTCAGGCTAAGAAAAATGCAGGTAACTCCTCTTCCAAAGTCCGTAACAACCCCAGAAAACGAAAGCTATCAGGCCTAGGGCTAAAGGACCGAGCAGCAGAAGATCTCTTCGATTAGAAAGGGGAGGTTCTCCAGACTCTGCTGGACACAGGACTCGCAGGGAATAGTCCAACAGCGACACCGATTCCCTGATGATGAATGGGGTTAAGGCGACGAAGAACTGAAGACCGCGCAGAGTCATACACTACACAGACATACTCTAATTTGGACCGGGTTACAGATCGGTAGAAACGTAAAAGAATCGTCCGGTCATCTCCCCAGGATGTGCCCTTGAAACACGTAAAAGACAAAGAGAACGTTCACACTTGCCTCTGAGTTGTGCAATATGCAATGGCTAGCATAATTTCCTATCAAATACCAAGTCAAGGAATCGAACTTCGTCTGCGAAAGCAAGAGCATCTGGACCAAGATAGAAAGATGGTGTAGGATGCTCCTTACGACGCCAGAAATTCTTGCATACGGTTTTCTCAGCAGAGAAACAGAACCCTTGGTTTGCACTCCAAGCATAAAGGCGGTCAAGATAGCATTGGAGGGGCGCTCCAAAAGACAAGTTCTCCGAGGGGAGAGAAATATAGCAAAATCATCGACAAACAATGACGATTGGATTACTGGCGGTAAACACTCTGTGATGGAATTAATAGCGATGGCAAACAGCGTGACACTAAGTACCGAGTCCTGAGATACACCGTTCTTCTGAATAAAACGAGGCGATAAAACTGAACCCACGCGAACATTAAAAACCCGGTCTTTCATAAACCCCTGAACAAAAACAGACAACCGACCATCAAGAAGGATATCCCTTCTCCAACAAATATCATAGGCTTTCGCCAAATCACAGAATACAGCGATCGTTTGGCATTCCGTACAAATCCGTTCATAATGTAGCTGGAAAGACACACAAAATGGTCGACGAAGAGCGATGACTACGAAATCCGCACTGGACGTTCATCGATAGATGCCTCGACTCTAACCACTACATAAGTAGCTCGTTAATCATGCGTTCCGTCACCTTGCAAACGAGACTGGTTAGCGAAATCGGACAGTAACTAGAAGGAAGGTGTGGGTCCTTCCCAGGTTTAGGTATAGGAATACCAGTGGCCACCTGCCGAGTGCTCAAAAAGCACCATTACATGAAATAGAATTAAAAATCTGGAGTAAAACAGCCTTGCTTTCCGCTGTTAAATGCTGCAACATGAATGCCATCTGACCCCGGTGCGCAATGCCGAAAGGTAGAAAGTGCATCCTCCAATTCCCTGGCAGTAAGAGGGACACTAAGCACTCCTGGTTGTCGGAGGCAAAACAGGATCCTTTTGACTCAACCTGCGCCTTAATTTTGCGAAAGCAGGAGAATAATTGGCGGAGCTGGAAACATCGGCGAAAGTGTAGTACTGGCAAGTACACGGTGTTGTACCTTGAGACCGGGCGAAACCGCAGCTTTGGTGGCGAAGCTTATCCCAGGCGACAGGCGAGGGCGTGGTGCGTTTGAAAGAAGAGGCGAAAGCTATCCAAGACGTCTTTTATGTTATCCTTAATAATTCGACGGCATTTGGATCGCAACTGTTTGTAGAGAATGATTTTTTTCAGCGTAGGATGGGGAAGAAAAACTCGCAAAACACCTCGGCTGGACGGCAGCTTTTGTAATTACAACAAAAGCTGCAACAGAAAAAGATCCCTGCATCAGGGGAACTATTTATTCAATAAATTAGCAGAATCCATAAATATGCAAAAGCTAATTCTTTTAAAATTATTTTGAAGAACTGTCTGTTTGTACAGAGTTGTTTAATTATAGCTTCTTGTAATTTAGTATGTATAAATATATACATGTATATTGTAAACATGAAGTAGGAAATTCTTGATATAATTTCTTGTAATTGTGACACGTTAAACAGTAAACTGTTTATTATGTAGGATGCATTGTGGGGAAGGAATAAAATTGAGATTTCTCTCACTCACTGAGTAGTAATAAACTATTGATCAAACTAATATCAATAAATTAAAGTTAATTATGTAATTAAAGATATGACAAAACCTGAAACATGTATAACCCGTCTATGGGTGAATAAGCTAGTATTTATTATTATTATTATTATTATTATTATTGTTATTATACCCTGATTTATCATGCTTCATAGTTTCTCTTGCTACTTCACAGTCTTATGTCAGTTACCAAGCTAGCAAATTAAATCTTCCACAAATTCTGCAAGCGTCCATAAATAGCAGTCTTTTAGTTTTTCTATGCCCCGAAGTTTAAAGAGCAGACTTACCCTCAGTATGTATCTCACCATCTTACGAAATCGGGCAAGAGTATTGTCTTAGGATGCATTTACACTTGAGTACAAATGGAAATTACAAGCACAATCAATAAAATCTCCAATCATAACCATTGCTCAGCAATTGACCACTTACATGAAAATCAGGATAAAACAAAAAATTAATCCACTACTGGTTCTGTGAACCAAACATCAAAGATAAATAGTTTATTAATTGTTCTATTTGCGGAACCGAACGGTCATAACTAGACTAGCAGTCTCGTGCTTTCCGAACGCCATCGTCCGAACACTAGACTTGTAACTATCATATACATCATCAAAAATACAAAATTAGCATACATATCAAGTATCTTCCAACAGCTTTATTTATTACAAATATGTTCCTTTTAAACAAAAATATAAACTCCCATTATAAAAATGTTGTTTTGTTGAGAGTAATATTATTGTTTTTGTCTATGAACTGCTGTTACAATTTGTTTATAGTTTAAATAGCATAAAGAAAAAAATTCTGGAATGTATTCATTAAGACTCCAACTATCTATAAGCAAAAATAACTAATGAAGAAGTACACAAATATAGATATGAGATATATAATTTGTTCGAAAATATCGAGCAGATGGTTCACAAACTTTCTTTCACCGCGGATCTCTTTGAAAATATTTCGCTCTCGTGGACGCCTAAGAAGATTTAAATAAATAAGTCAAATGGTTAATTTTCATTCAATACGTGTTTTAAAGTTATTCATAACTGCTTTGCAAGTCTATATAGTAAATGCACATTTTTGTATTATTTTTATTGTAGTGTATCCTTGCACAATAATAATAATAACAACAACAACAATAATAATAATAATAATAATACTTTCAAAATTATATAACATGGATATTAAGAATAAGTAACAATATATGACGGTGCAGTATTACATGTTCTTTTGTATTAGTGAATCCTGAACTTCTCTTATAAGCTGTAATATATCGGCGAATTTTACATTCTTGGTTGTTATGCTACATTTCGCAATGTTTTTTTAGATCTAGGAATGTAAAGAATGACACTTCACATAATAAAGTGCTACAAAATGCATCAATACGTCTATGGCCTTCTTTGGTAGTGCCAGGCAGGCGAGCATTTCGCAGCCAAAAGGTGCCAGGTGACAATACATATGAGTATTCTGAATGGTGCACTTTTGCGGTTTACTGTTTCACTGTTCCCAGAAGAATTAGAGGTCTATTACCATGGTGGGATCTATTTGCGAACACACTATTTGGTTAAAAAGGGATATTTTCCTAGCCAAAGTGTGCGAAGCTGGAAGCAATTTACAACGCAATTACTAGTATAATTATAAATAATATGTAATATGTTTCAGTTCGTATATTGTATATACCACTCTTCATATTTTAAAAATTAAAACAAATATTTATTATTGCTATCATCATCTTATTTTGTATTATTATTTCTTCCTCTTTCAAACTGTGTATCATACTTAAGCATGTACCCCTGCATAAAATATATTTGTACTGTGTATATAGAATTCATAACAATAAAGATACACCTACTACAACTACATATTTGAAATCCTCTCCGAAACCAATAATGGCCTTCAATTTGATTTTAATTTCCATTAGCTAACAGTACTTTAATGCTTCGTGGGCTAAGAGGGGGGTTATGCGGACCATAGTTTGAGAATCGCTGAAGCAGACAAAAATGAGTTTCCTTCTTGGCGTAAAATATATAGTTATCCAGCAAAGAACTGATTGGAATTTTTAATTAATTATATAACATTGGTGTACGCACTTTTTTCTGAATGAAAACCATTCATATTTTCTGATTCCTTACCACATGAATCGCTCATACCAGCCTTAGTATGATCTCGTCGGGTTAAAGTTTTTCAGAAATCGGTACTATAGAAAACAACAGTTTATATTATTTGTTCATTGAGCAGACACATAAGATGCACATTCCAAGAGATTTAAACAACATAAAAAATGGTTCACTTTATGAATGAAACAGTAAGGCCATTATCAGAGCATTGGACTGGAAAAAATTTACCACAAAGGAGAAATTTACTTTTTGGAGAAAAAATGTGAAGTATGAACCATTGATTTCTCCTTCTAATGTACTTCTGCCACCACTACATGTTAAATTGGGTCTAATGAAGCAGGTTTTTGCCGCTGTGAATAAGGATAGTGATGTTTTAACTTTCTTGTTACCAAAGTTCCCACAGAAAACTGAAGCTAAGATACAGCAGGTAACAGATTCCTGAGCTTATGCAAAGTGAGACCTTCCTCAATCGATGTCCGTGTTAGAGAGGTCAGCATAGTTGGCATACAAAAAATTGACATAAAACTTAATCTGAGAACTATAAAGAAATGGTGGAGGAAATATTACAACATTTTAGAAATGTAGGATATAGAATGAGTGTTAAAGTGAATTTTCTCAACAGCCATCCTTGCGAATCTTGTGTAATGAGTGAAGAATAGGGTGATGGTTTCATAAAGAAATTAAAACAACGGAAACAATCAAGACTATTGGGATGTATCAATAATAGCTGATTGCTGTTGGTGTTTGCAAAGGAACACTAGTGCAGGACGTATCAGAACTTAAAAAAAAAATAAAAAAAAATAATAATAATAATAATAATAATAATAATAATCATAATCATAATAATAAATAATGAAGTTTTATTTTCCATAATAGTGAAAAAAGTTTGGAAATTCATAATTATTGACACACAATTCTCTTTTTTCAACATATTCATTAATAATTGAGTTAAAACGAAACCTTTGAAAACAGTTTTGTCTAGCTATATGTTTTAAAACTTAACATTTCATCAAAAATATAAATGCGTTATTACATTTTATGTGATTTTGTTCCAAAACCTAGCCCGGTGGAGTAAAACTGAAAACATATTTGAATTCAGGTAATTCATATTACATACATCTAGGCGGGGGAAAAATGTTTTATTGCAGATCAGCGTAATCAATATACTGATTGGGTACTGGAGAAAGGAGTTTAATAATATTGATCCGAGAAAATTTACTCTAAAATTTTACTTCTCCACCTCGAGGGATAGCTCCTAATTTTGTGTGCAAATCTTTAGGATAAACATGTAATGTTGAACAGTTCTTAAAAATATCACGGCAGTAGATGTTAAGAAGATGACGATTTCCAAGATTTTTAAGCAATTTTCCCTTATAATTCTTAGCCAATAAAAGACCGCAAAGCAAAATACGAGAGGAGCTAACACGGCCGTGCTCACACATAGACCCATACGGTTCCTTTCTATCTCAGCCGCCACGAACGATGTAATTCCGCACGTTATTTTTTAGCTGAGGCCGCCGAGTATGAGGAAAAAATGGATATGGGTTCTCCCCATCCCATATTCGGTTTAAGCAGCTTTGCTCTACCTTCATAAGCCATAGCGGTGATTTTTGTGTGTAGTCTAATGCACATTTCTCCTACGTTAAGATTCTGCGTGAAAGAGTGAACTTTGATTCCTTCCACCAACTCGGACGCGCTCATTCCAAACGTAGCTTTGCGCAAACTTCCTTGACTTTCATCGCAAACCTATTGAATCTATTTCCGCTCATCCTTGAACCTTCACAGACTTCCGCTCTTCTTGGATAATTTTCGGTATATGCCGTTAAGTTCACGGTAGATATCCACAAGAAGTAACATATACTGATTTTGCTGACGTTACAGTCTCTACAATTTGCAAGGGGAAGGGGTGAAGGGAGAATGTATTTTTTTCTCTTTCTCTCTCTCTCTCTCGTTGCCTGAAACTCCTTTTCTTCCATTTATCCCCTTTTGTACTGGAGGGAAAAAAATCAACTCTATGCGAATCCTCCACCCCTTCTGATTTTATTCGTTCACACACACACACACACACACTTGGCGGGAGCGGGAATATAAAAATGCAATGTGGAGCGACCCATACTCCTACCACGTTAGGTTTCCCCGAAAGCTTTTATGTACTACAGTACCATAGTCCCGACTTACTTTACCGTATTTGAAAAATTCGAATGCTTTCTCTCTTTCTCTGCCTCTCTCGTTCGTTTTGGTCAGTGCAGACAGAAAGGTAATCAATCATACAGGAGATCCAGATTTACTGGCGAATCCTTTTATGGAGATGAAATAAAAGCACAGAGGGAGGGCGGATTTTTTTATATCCCGCCCATTCCGTCCCCACTGTCTATAAAATCACTGGAACATACACATAAAAGGGCTAGGCTTCAAGTATGAGCTAGCTTTCCCTTGGAGCAAAAGCGGAGAAAAAATATATAGTTTAAAATCCGGCTTTTGGTAAGGCAAGTTAAATAAAAGGAGGGGTGAAGACAGCAAAACACGTTGATTACAATGACTAGCAAATATGGTTGGCACTCACGAGTACATACATTTCCCTTATTGTACACAAAACGTATCTAGCTCCTTTATGTACTTCTGATTGAAACTAGTTTTTGAATGTGCATAGTGTTCAAGTTGCAATTATTTCAATAGGGTTTACAAATACATACAGAAATAAGGAGTTTATTTGCAATTCTTTACGTGACAACCCTTTCAAAAGAGAGAAAAAAATGAACTAATAAAATCTATAATAATCATCATACCAGGGCACGTATCTTCTCTCTGGCCTGTCGTAGTGATACAACAGCTGCGCGGCTAATTAAGTGTTCAGCACCCATACTTTCATTCTGTTAGCATAGAACATTTTAAAACATGCCAATAAAGTGTATAAATTGTGGCATGTGCGGGGCTTAATAATGGAAAGTATGCGATAATAATGGGGTTTAATAGTGAAAATACTAATAATGTGACACTAAAGTACTCTGGAAGCCAATAATTGCGGACACACTCATCTGGCGTGTGTAAAACACAGGAAAAACCAAGCTCCGTGCATGCGTATAGCTGCAATGTGGGAGGTTTTCGTAAGGTAGAAGAGTCAGTCTACCGAGAGACATGAGCAGATAAAGGTGCATAACTTCCTTCCACTGTTCATTGTAACAGCGTTCTACAGGTGTATGTATTGTAACACAAATGATTAGAGAATATACAAAACTGTAGTAGCAGTAGCAGTAGCTTAATTCAACTATCAGTTCATTGTACTAGTCCTAAATGTACATTTTAAATTAGGATTTTTAGGGATTAAATGTAGGAGCGCGTCCCTAGTGTCCAACTTCGTGCAAAATTAACTAGAATATGTAAAAAGCGAGTGATATAACGGAGGTTGTGACTATTTGGTGGAGGCGCCGGGTAGATCTTGTCATGCAATCATGTCCTGTTAGGAGACGGAAATTCACGACTTCTTCTTTCCTCGAGCATCTTATTTTATCTTATTCCATCCTTCCATTCACATTTCTGAACATTGGTCTCGATGTGTTTATTTTATGATGTACGATAGAAAATATAGATGAATTCGGGTTCTCTATAGTTCATCCTCAGCCTTGTTCCCTATGCTGTCACAATGAGAAAAATTCTCACTTTTCTAAAGTGATGTTTAATTTCCTGCAGTCCAATATGTCACCACACAGTAGGGCATTTGAGTTACTGGTGATGGTAGATATTGGTACCTAAGAGAGTATAACGACACTTGAGAAGGCTTCAGATTAGCAGTCATTTTCTCAAGTTAATTAGAATACCTCTCGCTTTTCCATTGAATGACACATGATTTCTTCCCAGGGATGAACACCACAGTGTATCCCAACTGCAGTAGTGCAATTTTTTCTCTCTGAAATGCACCAGCATATATTATAGTTTTATATTTATTTAACTGCATACATAACAAAATATTACAATAAGAGAATTGCAAGCCCGAAAGAGCAAAAGATCATGCTCGGTTGCAAATTCAGTTCTTTATATACTTACACATTGAAATTTCGCAAATGTAAATTAATAATGTAGACGCAGAAATTGCTGAAGTATAAAACCTAAAGATAAAGTTCATTCTACATAAAGTAGAATTATGAATCCAGAAATTAGTGCAATATAAAATGTCATATATCGATATGTAGAGCTTAAACCTATTCTCACTCTCTCTGTCTCTCTCTCTCTGTCTCTCACTATATATATATATATATAACATCTTAAAACAATTACATTAAATATACGAGTGCAAAACAATAAGCTATGTATCGTATGATAAGAATTGGCATACAAATCAGATTAGCAAAATGGTTATTTCTACTTTGCAGATATTTAATATATGGTTTATAAGACATATACGTTATAATAACTCCAAGCGTGAATGAGTGCTAGGGAGAATCGCACAATCACGTGTACAAAATTATCTGGAAACTTTATTACAGAAAAATAATTGATAATTAGATAAATAAATAATTTTTTTTAAATTTATTTCAGTTAAGCTCACCCAAAAATAGATGAGTTTTAATTATCGCATTCTGTACTCTAGGCCCAAAACATCTGCTATGAAATTAGGGAACGGCTATTTAATCTGGTAGGATAATCATGATGTTCGGTTTTGAAATTGTCCCGGTATTTATGAAAATATGTAAGCACAGAAAGTATATATGTGTGCTCAATAGTTATAACGTTAAACTCTATTAAAATTTGATGCTTTGGATAACAATCCATAGGTTTACGTAAACAAACTAATAATACACCTTTGTAACAATGTTAACGCAGAGAGCCTTGATTTAATGGCTCCTCCCTAACCTAATATTCCATACTGAGTTACAGAGTGAAACTGAGCTAAGTGAACTACCGAAAGTATATGATTAGGTAAGAAAAAGCTGGTAATGTAGAACTTGTGTATTGTTTTTCGCATTCTGTTACACATGTAAAGATATATGCATACCCCATCTTAAACTTTTGTTCATAATAATAATCATTTTACTACTATCAAAGAAGGGCAAGTGCAGTTAATGAAATTATAGTTGTGTATAATGATTTTATCATAATTATTTAATTTTTGTTTTGAGCTCTGAGGTGTTAATGAAAATGTAATTAAGTTCGTTTTAGAAATATTCAGAAAGAACTGATTTGCGTCTAGCCAATCTTTAATCCCGTTAACGTCATTATTAGCACTTTGATGTGTTTAATACATATTAAATACTAAACTGTGTCTTGTGCATAGGAGTATACGTACAGAAAAAATTGCAGTATTAATTTTAAGATATTATTTATAAATATTAAAAATAGAATTGACCCTAAAACCGTTCCTACCGTTGATGGAGCTATATCAACGTTTTACTGCAATAATGTGATTGTTAATTTTTGGTGACTGACCTGTTACTCAAGTAGGATTTGAATAAGCTTAAAGCTACTCTATGGATGCCATATTTATTTTGTTTATGCGAGATTAGCCGTGTCAGAAGTCTTAAGTGGGTGCAAGAAAAGTCTAAGATATTTGTACCCTTCATCTAATTCCTTAATTATTTTTAGGTAACATTAATAATTGCATCTTCTGTACTTAATTGTTTCCAAACTGGTTCTTATTTAGCAGAGCGTGTTTTACACACACACACACACACACACACACACACACACACACACACACACACACACACACAAACAATTCTTTTCTGAGTAATATGTGAAAATAATTTTCAAAGTAGTGGGTAGTAGAATATCTTTCGAAACATAACTTTTGATATACTTTTCTGTCAAGTGTAGAGAAAGATCAATGGGAAATTGTTCAAGTGAATTTTCTCAGATCTTTACTGATCGTGGTTTAGGGATGTGATCAACTTTTCCTATTATTGAATTGTTTTTTGAAGTAACTCCTCTTGTTGAGGAATGTAATTAATGCCAGATAAACGGAAGCTAATTTCTCGAGAAGTTTTAATGCTGATCCTACTATTTCATGATTGCCTGTAGAGATGATTGTGCTGTCTTCATAGCGCCAGGTATTAGTCTCAATGATTTCTTTTCGTTACGGGCCTGCTTGACTTTTTTAATATTTCATTGGGGAACTGTTATTAGAGCTGCATATCAATATTTCATAACTGGTTTCAAGTGCATCCTATAACTGTTTTTAATGTTGAGACTGTGCATCCTCCCTTTTTCCTGCCAGGCATTTTATAATGTTCAACCTTTTCCTTAAGTAATATATTATAAAGTCTATTTGGATGGCTTATACTGAAATTAGTACTTTTAACACAAGTTACCCAAACTATAAATTTCATTTTGCTATAGAAGTTTTATAACACTTGATTTAATACGGAGTGTAATGACTATTAATGTATTTAAGCGGCATTTGTTGCACATTATTTTAATTTTTACATTCATCACTGCAATTTCGAATGCAGGCCATGGTAAAGTTAATGATATTACACAGTAACTATTCAACTGATCCTAAAATTTTATTTGCATTAGTAACCATGCTGGCAACCTTGAAACCTGTCAGGCTGGAGGAAAATCAATAATAGGGATCTCAAATGAAAAACAGTAATTTAGTATAATATATTGCACGTGTAATAATATAATAATAAACATTTAATTGTAATTACTGCGATACTAGTAATGTCTAATGCTACTCCTAGTGAGAAATGAGTTATTTCTTTGAAACAAGAAACCTTCCAGAATTAATGCATTAATATAGTTTAGTTTCAAATTAAAAGCTGTCTAAAACAGTGCATGATAGACGTATTACACATATCATATATAAATATTACTGCGGTTTTTTTTCCTCCTACCTCACTCTAACTGAATTTCCAGAGATGACGGTTATAAGGGACTATAAAACTGAGAATTCAAATAATTGAAGCTATTTTTTCGCATAAGATTTTATGTTGTCACAAAATTATTTAACTCTTAACACTTGCATAAAAATAAGTTCAGTTTCACTGCCGGTGTCCATGCAAAGTTTTCGGACTGATGGCCATGGTCTACTGGAACTAACATTACTTTCACGTTTCGTCTGCACCTAAAGCAGACATTCTCAATGGTGTAGGTTTCGGCAAGAGTAGTTGAGACCTATATCAGTAGATTTCGTGCATGTAATACAGAAAAGCATTCTACCATATGGCTGATAATGTTTCATTCATATTAAAAAGCCTGATTAGTCATATTGTAAACATACTGTTGTTATATTATTTTAACTAAAATAAAAACATACACAAATATGTTAATACATATTTAAAGTTAATTAAATTAGGTTGGCTTGAATTAGGTTAGGTTAGGTAAGGTGCTGTTCCGAACTGGGCAGCGAGGAATAATTATTATAACCTTTTCATTGTTACTGGCACTGCCGCACAGTGAAACTAAACGATTTTTATAATATCACAGATTATATATAGACTTTTTCAATATTCCTAAAATATGACCATACAGATTATAGAATTGCTTTCTTTTTGACAATTAGGCGTTTTATAAAAAGATTAACTTTACAACATGCCTACCTACAGGTTCGGTTGTGGAGCACTGCTGTATTTTATTATATTTAATTCATTTAAAGAATTGACAACTCCGCGTATTTTGCCTGGAGGTTATACCTTCTAATTAAGAATCACAAATGGAAATGCTAAGGTTCCCATCCATAAGTTAAATGCATTGTTTAGCATTGGGCTGTGTCGTTGGATAAATAGAAATTGAGAGAGCTAATTACTTTTCTCTGAGAGCTATGAACAGAGTACTAAACGCCCTTTAGTCAACCTTAGTTTTTTCTGCTTTATTAGCCAATTATCTAACCAGCTTTTAAATAGTAAATCAACAAGCCGAGCACAGCTGATTTGAAACCGCATTCTTGAAATAATCACAGTGAGCATTTTGTCTCAGTAGATCATCTTTTCAAATATAAATGAAACTAAATCAAATAAGTAATAATAAATATCTATGAACTTTCCTAGCTACCCCTAACCTACCATGTCCGCACATTTCTGCAACTAACAGAAGATAACCGAAACAAAGACGAGGCTCGCTACACATGGTTAGAAACCAGAGTTCACATGGTTTCATTGAAATTGCCGCTGCTTTAAAACACCTCACTAAAATGTAAAGTAAAAGCTGATACAGAAGAAAAAACAAGACAGAGAACCATGTTCAGACTCGTTTGGCTCACAGAACAACACTTAGGACGATAGCACCTTCAATTAGCACTGTGGAGTGATCTAAAGTTTTCAGAAAAATAATCCATTTCTTTGAAAGTAAGAGAGTATGCCACCTCTTTGATAACGTTGAAAAGAACTGTCAGTAGGTTGTGAATCTATCATTACTACTAAATAATATATAAAGTCATTAAAATTGTTATACTCTTGGAAATGACTGGAAAGTACTTGATCTATAAAGAAAAAGTTCTCTTAAAAATTTCTATTAAAAGTGTGTAAAGCCTTATTAAACATTTCGTGAAGAAAAAAAATTCAGTTCAAGAATAAAAAGTTATGTTGTAAAAAGGTTTAAACGAAACAGAGTTTCTTATATAACACGAAAATTGATTAAGGTATAGATATGCTTTTCTTTTCGGTTAGTGGCACAACCATAAGAATATTATTCCTGGTATTTATTGCGAACGTGAAGCAAATTTTAAAGGTAAAAACAGTGTCTGGAGGTTCCAGTTTATTAAAACCTTCAGTTGCAAAAATTCCGAGAATACCTAGAAATTTATCAGTGGGGCACATACTATGACACTAAATGCATTTCTTATAGAGTCAGATTGTAAAATTTACATTACAGCATAACTTTGTGGCAAATATAACAAAAAGTGTTCGTTTTGTAAACTGTAGAAATCAAAATTCAACGATCTTGTTGATTAGTTTCTAACACACCCCAACTAATTTGCCAGGTTTGTAGTGATGAGTAACTTTTCAAGTTACTCAACACTAAAGGATCCTTGATGAAGGATATTTACTATCTTCGCATGTAAGGGAATATAATATATCCCTGAAGCTTTCAAAATGTCTCGTCTAGAGGTGAATTTAGCTTTTAGAATCTTTATGTTGAGCTTTCAAATCCTTATAATGTTCACAAAGATATCTGAAAAAGTATTTATTCTGAGATATTTATTACAAATTCTGAGTAAAATTATAAGATGTGAAAAAGAAAGAAAGGAAGAAAGAAAGAAAGAAAGAAGGAAGGAAAGAAGGAAGGAAGGAAGGAAGGAAAGAAAGAAGGAAAGAAAGAAAGGAAGGAAGGAGAGAGAGAGAGAGACAGAGAAAGAAGAAAGAAAGAAAGAAAGAAAGAGAAAGAAAGAAAGAAAGAGAAAGAAAGACAGACAGAGAGAGAGAAAGAGAGAGAGAAAGAAAGAGAGAAAGAAAGAAAGAAAGAGAAAGAAAGAAAGAAAGAAAGAAAGAGAGAAAAAAAGAGAGAGAGAAAGAAAGAAAGAAAGAAAGAGAAAGACAGACAGAGAGAGAGAGAAAGAGAGAGAGAGAGAGAAAGAAAGAAAGAAAGACAAAGAACTCTTGAACGCAAACGTTTTTCTAAGTCCTAATCGCTACAGCGCACGGTTCACAAGGCTATGCAGCTACTGCAGCAGTTGTGTTACATGACATGCACTAAAGTTGCTGTTAGAGTGTGTAGTAATGCCGTGGTTAAGAGAGTAGGTTCGCCTCCAGACATGAAACCCTTTTTTTTATTAAATCTTTGTAACATATTAACATCAATTAGTATCGTAATATTGTTTACCATACACAGCAAACTTTAACTAACATATTATAATGAATATTATATTTCCTTCACTTTGTTCTACCTAAATGCAATATGCACGCGCATTCCTTCACATGCAAGAAGGACAAATGATGGCTTATGAGCACAAATTCAAGAAGCCTGGGACATTGTAGCCTTTCGTCCACACTACTGTAGAAATCTGATATCATCTAGGAATGCTGAGGATTCATACCCTCGATATTAATTTGTTTTATTTCTATGGGTTTTCACTTTAAAAAATTAATGTTTCTGTTCATGCATTTATTTAGTTATTTGTACAGAATATGTTAGTTTGTGATTACGTTTTTGTGTGGCAATGCCATTAAACATTAAAATATAATAAGATATTAAGGGTAACATGATGTTCTACCTATACACGTATAAAAACTATTAATAAAAAATAAAACAAACATGTTGTGTGCTTGAACCCAGGAATTTACGCAAAAGAACGTCTTCTAAACAACTCGGCCATCGCTACTATACCCAAATCCAAATATTCTCTTTCCATATGCTTATGATTGCTACCATTAGTTTACAGGCACAGAGCTCGTTGCAATGTGCCAGTCGCTACATGCGCGTTGTGAATACAGCGTTTACGAGGGTCCCTGAAGTTCTGAGATCGACTCGCAGAATCTGGTGATGGTTCAGTTTTTGTTTTGTTTTGTTTTTTTATTTTTCCAAAAGATGTAAATATATAAAATTTAGTTCATTTGAAAGCTTTCTTTATATCTCTCATTTTATCTTAACGAAAATCCAATTAGTTTTCATTTTTGAGATTTACGTTCCTGCTTTCCAAGCTTGTTCCTATTATCAATTCTCCAAAGATATTGTTTAATTATTACAGGTTCAAAGCACTTTAAAATACGAGTGTTAATGTATGGATGCCCCTAAAAATTCTGCTTTAGACGCCATTAGCATTTTTCTCTCATTTCCATTTGATTTGAAAATAATATATTGTTATTCTCTATAATCCAGTATCAGCAATAAAGTTGCTTTAAATGACATTTCTTCATATTTAAAAATATAAACACCTATATGTAGAAGAACCCTTAATGGTTATGTTAATACAATCCCATTTAAAAGTCCTCTCTCTCTCTCTCTCTCACTCTCACTCTCACACACTTCAGTCTAGGGCTGATTTGAGTACCTCAATAGTCCGAGATAACATCTCTTTTAATACTCATATTTGGTTAATTTCATGCTCGGTAAAAGGAGCTTAAAGTTAAATTCACTGTCAAGTACATGTTTAAATTCTTTGACTAGCAACTCTTAACGATGAGGTTCTCAAATGAATATAATACAAAGCCCTCTCATTCCGCTACGCAATCGGAAATTGAATTTGCTTTCGCGAAGTTACTTCATAAAGGCCTAGTGCCGAGCGGTCGGAAATCATAGCGCACGTTTTCTGTCTCTTGTTATTTATTAGTATTGAATAGTAATTAATATTGTATTCATCATCAATGTTGATGCTCAAATTGCCAGTACTCCGTTGTTACACATTCCTTTGGAAATATTTAGGCACTCGACACAATTCATCGTACACTTTCAACATCTCCGGGCTTTATTTCACGTACAAGAGTTATTTTACATAAAGCTGAGTGGCTTTATATGCACTGCCGACAGATACACCAACTTGCTGGGCTTTTCATGTTAAAAACTGTCTCTAATTGATAGTCTCGTTCATGAAGCTTCTCCTATGTTAAAGCCGGTTTGGGTTCGAACTTTGTTCACCAATCTGAAAATTGCACTTCTCGATGAATATGCTACTCCTAGAAATTTAATTCATAATTCTATTTACTATACTTGTACGATTTCTTTTGCACGCAACAATCACAAATGCATTTTATTTATTTAAGGCATAACTCACTCTGGGTATACAGAAATGTCACTGAAACAGCTGAAGTGGCAAACAGACTCAGCAAGCTCAATTGCTGCTTCGGCGGAACTTTCAACACCAATCTTAGCGGGAATCGCGCGTCCACTGAAGGTAAGGTGGTTTCCACTACTAGTGCATGGAAACTAGTAAAATTAGGGCAGGGTAGAATACAAATAAATTAGAAAAGCATAAGCACTAAACAATTATAAACATAAGTAAAATTTATGTTATAGATTCTATTCTATTAAGTTACTTTATATATTAATATAATATGAATATAAAATAGCATTTATTGGTTGTTAGTTTCTAATATTCTTCCTGGTAACCAATCCACGAACAGGAATATGACATTTTTATATTAAAGTAGGTAGAAATTAAAACAATGAAAGTATTAAAATAACTAATTTTATGAATGGAACCCTTAAACATAAATGGCTAACTTTGAAGAATAAAATGCATTGAACGCAGGTACCCATGAACAGTGTGTTTTAATAAATAGCTTTCCCTTTTCGCTCTGCTACAATTTAATCCCGATTAATTACATTGCTCAAATAATTCTGGTAGCAGATCAATGTCTAGCAGTGGATTATCAGCGGATAACGTTGGGGTCCCTCCTCTTGCACCAGATTAAATGATTGTGGATGGTCTGTTTCCGCAGAGCCGACCATCCAACCAACCAACCAATAATTATTGGCTACTGAAATCCTGGACGCAGTACAATGGTTAGAGGGGAAGGGGTATGAGAGGGGCTGGGCAAGCAGATTGTTGGCGGAAGATTAAACTGGTCAGCCATGCGAAATATTAGCTCACAGTATACTGAGTAGCGTGAGCTCCATCTTCCTCCCTTTGCTCACCTCTCCTATTTCTCTCTCATGTTTATACGCGGTATCTTCTACAAGAACGTTAAAAATATAACGAAGATGACTTTACACAACGAGGAAAAATGTGAGGCATCCACAGAGCCAAGTTAATGTAATTTAGAGCAGAGCCTATCTGTGAAGTTAAAGAAGTATCTATCACAGCTGCTATTCACTAGAGAGAAAGTCAACCAGCTTACGAGCAAGTAATGTGCTGAGATATTTTTATGAAGTTTTCCTTGCTCGAATTTCCTTCATAAAGATGTGGATTCAGCAGCATATTAACATACAACCTTAAATTAGCCTACATTTTCATGATCAATAGGCGTACCTAAGGATTTCCCTCCAAAAATAACGCAACAATGTATTGAAGCTCCATATGTTGCAATACCAATACTGCATTTATTTCACACTTAAAATATTAAGCCCAAAATTAAATAGGCAGATTAATAGTGCTATAGCATATTTCTATAAGTCACATTTTAATATCAACAGAACACTGAGACTAGAACTGTATGAAGGCTGAAAGTACACAGTAATATGGTACTTTCAATATTTTAAACTTCTATAAATCTGCACGATAGATTGTCTTACTTCTTCATTTGAAATTCAGCGAGAATAGAGATCCTGCTTTGAAGTTGTATCACTTGTTAAAGCCCAGACTATTTCTGGATTTAATTTTTAAATAGGCCAATGAAGAAATAACTTCTGGTACAAATATGTGGATGAAAAAGACAATAAGATTACAATGGCCTTATTCGCTAACACTGCGAGCTCTTTCTTTATACTTAACTAACAACGAATTATTGATAAATTTTACGACTTTTCTGTAATTGGAAATCAGTGCAAATTTCCAGAAGCTGCTGTTATTAGTTTACCCTTAATTTGAAATAAAAATTGCTACCTATTGCAAAAGATTACGCATCCAATTGTTGTTATTGGAACAGCAGGGAAATATTCTCTGAAAGTTTTCCTCAAGTCCCTTCAGCTATTCTTTGACTATATTCTTAGCATTTTCATCCAAAAAAATATAATTTTCTACCAGAAAGTCATGAAGGATATCATTCTAAGTATTCTGTTTAAATGCTTTTTAAACATGTTTTCCTACAAGTTAAGTTTATTTAATGAATGATTCCGAACTATACTGTGTTACTGTTCATTCACATAGTATAGCAGTGTATGTCTTTATATCTTCCTCCCTTCCGTAGCCTGACACCTACAATCAAAGACTTTTCCATATAACAGACTAAGGAAACTACTCTCTGTCACTAAATATTTAAAAACGTGTCTTATTTCAAAGAACTTAAAGCATGTCTAATCCATAGTACAATATTCAAGGTGGAAATTGCAAATAATATTGTCACAATATAAAAATCAAAATACATTATTAGAGAAACAATTTGGTGAACCCTTTGAAAGGTTTCCGGAACTCCAAGGACTCGCAAACAGTGATCCAAAAGCTCAAATGCTATATGACTCTAATCTCCCACCATTATTTATTACTTTCGTGTATTATGATAAAAAGTTCCCATTATATAAAACTATTAAAAAGTTTAAAGCTGTGCGAACAGTTAAATAGAAGTCTTAGATTATCGTTACGAAAACGAAACTGTGATTTTCTTACCAAATGACAAATGACAGCCTACTGCTGGGGCTAGAGAGATGGTTTGTCAAAGGAATACGTTGATAGCTAAAGAGCGGAAAAATGTGCAATTTCATACTTTAGACCAAATTGTAGATTACTGGGAATGTGTAATAAATGCAATTTCATATTTCATAACACTTCGTAAAAATGTTCATACTTTAAATAAAGTTTATTTGTTCATGTTTACAAACTTATTTTAAGTAATCATGTTTAATTTTTGAAGGTTTTATTTTACACTGTTTAATAAATTCATCAACATGTAAAAACTTAAGTGGTGTAAGTTCTTTCAACTTTGACTCGTGTACTGCTCATATTCTCTTGCTACAAGAACTGCTGGGAGCTGAAGAGATGGCTAGTCAGAGGAATGTGTTCAATGTTAATATTCTTTAACACAAAGAGAATGGACCAACTCTTGAGTATTTGAATAGTTGATGATATACATGCAGTGTGTGATGTTTTACTTGGCAGATAAAGCCCCGTTCCCACACATGTCGCTAGCGATCTCTCCAGCCCCCAGCATTAATCGACTCTTCATGCTTTGTTATTCACCCTGCTGATGAGCTCTGCAGACAGTAGGCTAGAACTTCGGTATTTTTAAGTGTCACATACAAGGCCAAAGATGTGTAATTTGTATTTTGAGCTGGCTTTTCTGAAACATGTTTTTGTATTATTTAAAAAATAATCACAAACATCTGAATGTTATTTTTCAAAGTTGTGGGAAAATTTAACTTAACACATAAAATGACAAATTTTCAGACAGTACTGGTTATACCTCGTCGTATTCAACTCTACGACAATGTTTTGATTCATTGTTTTATATGTCAGATAGATGTTGGTTGTCAAGTTTCAAGAACCACACAGTGATAGAATAATCATGATAAGCAATAATAACAATAAATATGGGTAAATTAAATTAATTAATTTGTTTATTATTATTTACTCACATACCAACGAAGGTCACTCTAATGAAAAATATATGTACGTTACTAATATTTAGCTTTAGCAAACAGTATCACGATTTTATTGTCCATTATTAGAAAGCCTCATCCTGCTATCACATTATTAAGCTTTAAGCAATTTCTATCTTATGTTTGTACAATAAATTGATAAAATCTTAAGACCCTTATGGTGATATTTTTGCATCATTCCAATAAACCTCAAAGTGTTGTCCCATTCCTACCGATGAAGGTGAATGGTATCATTATGAACATCAAGGCGCTTGGTGCAAAGGACGCTTCTTCCCTTTCAGAAACCTTACAATCACTTTAACCTCCTAAGTGGCCCACCTGCAAAAGCAGACACGAAACAGTGAACCTGACAACTCTTCTAATGGTGGTTTTCCCAGCTGGCTATGTACAATCCCCCCTTCCGATCAAATTAGTAGCATGCCGGGAAAACACTGCAGCAGGTAGTGAGGATGCCACGCCTGCTTGAGTCCATCGTCCGTGCAACAAACGAAAAGTCTCGCTGCTCCACTGCTCAATATTGATAAGTCGATAGAGTAAATATGAGGTAGGGAGGCAGGAAAACTTTGCTGGGTTCCAGTGGTGGATCACAAACCTAAGATCCAGAACAAATTAACTTGGAATATACAATATCAAAATCTTGATCTCTTTCGATAAGCCTATTCTAGTTTACTTAGAATTTAGTGTACATTTATCTGCAAAATCTAAGTATTTATTACATTTCTGCAAAAAAAAGTATTATTTATGCCAATTTTATATTTACTGAAACAGCTTAACCGTCACTTGCTTAGTTTTAGAAACTGGGGGGGGGGGGGCGGCGACATTCTTCTAAGAGACTAGGGCGTGTAAGTATGTGGGGCGCCAGAGCCTAAGTAAAAAAAAATCTACAGGGTCTTCAATCCACTACGCAATTGGAAACCGATATTTCCGAAGTTACTGCGTAAAGGCCCCGCCATCTGCCGAGGAAACTTATGTCGCACGATTTCGTTATTTATTAGTACTCGCAGTAAATACCCGCGATCAGTTTTATTTTCTCCCGGAATGTTTTGCCTATGAGCGAGCGCGCCGCTCATTGTCCGGTTAGCAGGGCCAGTCGGGTTTCAATGATTAGCGGGAGGGTAAAACAATAAAACACACCATTCATATAACAATACACAAATCAATTTAAGAGGCTCATTATTTACCAATTATCAAATGAGCTGTTGAAACAGCCCGCACTTCATTTCCCATACATTTTTGGCATCTCTTTAGGTGTGTATTCATCACTCGCTGTATTTCATTTTGAGAAATACGGACAAGATTATCTTTGAGTTCTTGTATGATGTGCGGGTTTGTCAAATACGGCATGTTTTAATTTACCCGCAGGCTGTTATGAGTAAATCGGGAAGCGAGGGGGGCACAAATCCTACTATCTTACGGAAACACATTGCGAATTCGCAACGTTAGAATGGCAGAGTCCTGTTGAAAAAAATGCATGATCACGCTCCCTGTGAGTTAATGCTCTGAAAAGGGGGTTCGTATGATATTCACGTAAGTAACAGAATCAACTGTATTCTCAAAAAAAATGGTCCTATGATTTTTTTCATCAAAATTAACACATATGGATTGTATATAAAGACACGCTGTGCCGCTGTAAACACACGAAGCATAATACACTTTACACACACACACACATACGCATATATATTGTCGAATTAAGAAACGAACAACTCAACACACACTCGGGTACAGCTGCGCTACGACTGCGAGTATCAGCAAGGTCAATAAGTAAGCAAGCATATTTGCTACCACCTCCACGACGCGGCAGATACGCTGTGAGATATGCCTGAATCCTTTTGAAAGGATTTAGAGATACTCGTTCGCAAATTACTAAACTTCCTCCCGAATATTTTGCTTCAATGTTTTCATGAGTTTTATTTCAGGTGCAGCAATCATTTAATTTGGATAAAGATGCAACATTTGAGGGGCTTCATACGGATAGACCAGCTTGCTGAATTAATCGTGTTAAAGACTTTAGATCAGAATTTCTAATAACATATTTCTTCAAGCTTCTCCTCTGTTAAAGCTTTTTTTTTTTTAAATCGGCTGTTTGTCAACAGAAACGCCCTGAGTCCAAAATTTTTCCACCAATGTGAAACTTGCAGTTTCTGATAAAATTTAGCACGAAATAAGTTCTAGCGTATATCTTACTCTCAGCATACTCCACAATACACATATATCCTCACCGCACTTCCTACAGAAATGCAACTTGATAAACGCGACTGAACCAACTCGTAAGCAGTTTAACTTCTGTCTTACCGGGAATCGCGCTAATAACGCATGCATTCTCCGACTGCATAGCAGAGCACGGTACTCTCTCTATTTAGCATTCCAAGCAGCTAAACATTATGTTATGAAAATTTGTAATAAAAATACCATCATCTACTTTTATAGAAGCTACACAGAAATAGTTGGTCCTGGTGGTGTAATGGTGACCATACTTTTCTTCTAAATACAAGATTGCTGGTTCAATCCCGACCAGGATCGATGGATTTTTTTTTGGGGGGGGGGCATAAACTCTTATGTATGGCTTCCTTCGGAAGTGAAGTAAAGCCATGGGTCCCGTGTCGTAGATTTACGCCACGTAAAGGAACCTCAGGCCTGAAAGGAGAGGCCTCTGAGCAAAATTTGTTGGCGGTTTCACGCCCTGTATTGAATGGGACGCTGATGATCTGAGCTGTTAAAGAGTATCCTTAAATGAATAAACAAATAATACAGAAATTTCACTGTGCCAAAACACGAAAATACACACGAGGGGGAAAAAGCAGCACAAAATTTATGTGTTCATATATCAGTTGTTAATGATTACACTTGACTATATATTTCACAAACAAACTTTACGTCCTTGTAGGTTGCTAAAGTAGCTGATATATAGTTATTTCAAAATTTTCACATACTTTATTTTTTTTTTTTTTGTAATGTAGTGAAAGATAGCTCTGTTTGTGCTCAACAATCCTATTACGTGAATTTAGTAGATTTGTATTGTTGTATAATCTTTTTGTTTATTTGCGTTTTGATTTTTCAATAAACGAATAATGGATCACTTTAGAAATGATAAGATTTTTACTAAGCTTTGGCACAAATAAAAATATTGCCCGTCAAATGGTAAAATAAACAAGAAAAGATGTGTTGCTCAGTCATTCTGCTATGCTATAAACAGGCATTATGTTTCCAGTGACAGATGATACAGATGTTTTCAGTTCCTTACAAATAGTAGGTGCACTAAGAAATTAACTTTCTTTGAGGTAACCGGATTTATGTCCAGTGACCTGGAAGGCTAACAAATGTGTATTAATTACACGATCATTGCATGTGTTGCGTAACAATGTTTTTACTGCATTATGTATGTAAGGTAGAGCCCGTCTTGCTGTTTTCGATATCATGATTCTATAACGCTGGTACTACAAAAAGATTGCTGCCTATTTACTCTGTTTTAATTTGTCCCTTTTCCATTTCTTCATAAAAATAAGATCCTATTGTAAAACTACAGATGGTAATTTTTACATCATGCAATTCTTGCAGAACAATTGTTTCTGATTATTATCCGCCCATATCCTGCTAACAACTCCATTTAGTTGGAAATGCGTACAATATTTTGTCTAGTAATTCAAAATATTTTTGAATGGTGTTATTTGCAAAGCGAAAGTGACGCGAATCTGCTTATCTTGTTCATAGAGTTCAACAGCCGAAGCTGTCTCAGAATTCGCCACAGTGTTGAATAAATAACTCACCCCAAACGTTTTGCAGCTTCATTAGCACTACAAACATTTGTGTAGAAATTTTCACGACCTTCTTGATATACAGGGCTGCTTTTTACCCTCAAATCTGTTCACCAGCTTACGAAATTATTTTACAGAGCAGGATCTATTTCTTACTCCATGTCACGTTCAAACTCTTTTCAATGTATATTGAGATGTTGTCTATTACATTCGTAATAGTACCGAATGAAGCGAATATAAACTCGTAAAATATTGTTTGAAATTTGCTGTCACTATTCTAAACTATTCTATTGTTTATAGAAGCGTGACAGTTATATACTTGAGCAACGAAAATTAAACAAAAAATGCGTATGAAAAACAAGTCCATCTGAAGCAGAGAAATATAGCAAAGGCAAGCAAAGAGCGTTTATCAATTCCTCCTAAATTACTGATGTTCCAAAAGTTTCTCACAAAAGAGTCGGTCCTGGTGGTGTAGTGGTTACCATACTTGCCTCCTACACCCACGAACGCGGGTTCGAACCCGGCCAGGACCGATGGATTTTTTCGGGCGTAAAAATCCTAAGTATGGTTTACTTCGGAAGGGAAGTAAAGCCGTGGGTCCCGTGTCGTACATTTACAGCACGAAAAAGAACCTCAAGCCTGAAAGAGAGGCCTCTGAGCAAAATTTGTCGGTCGTTTCACGCCCTGAGTTAAATGGGACGCTGATGACCTGAGCTGTTAAAGAGCGTCCATAAATAAATCAATCAATCTCACAAAAGAATCGTCTGAAACCCTAAATTAAATAAGTATATTTTCAACGTATTTCATATTTATCGAATTATGCATTATTGAGTACAATTTGATAGTTGCTAGAGAGAAATGTGTTCACAGAAAATAAAATCAATAATCTGAAAAATCATACATCTATTGTGGAATATTCCCAAAACGGGATTCACAAGTTTAAAAACTCACTGCTATATAAACAATTTTAAAAGATAAATTAAAATATTTCAATTTACTAAAAAATATAATATTTCAATGTAGCCTGTGTGTAATGGGCCAGCACAGTTAAATACTTTAAGCCCGTAAGAAGAGCTCAAAATATACTGGTAGAGTTTCGTTGCAGACACGAGCGGTCTAATCATCGACTGCCCAAGGGGTTGAAAACTTCTGGATTGTTGTATCGTTGGCGGAACATCGCCGGCCAAGCTTACACGGTCAATCTCCAACTACAAACACGAGTTTCATATAAAAGTTATATTTCAGAGACGTTTATAGCCTTCTTCCCTTGGTAAGCCAACGCAGAACAGCTTCCCCCTTGGATAAACATAATAGCTTGCTGCAAACGATTATAGAAATAGGACATGTTTAAAATATAAAAATATAACCGCTGCAAAAGCTGCTATTTTTAGATAAAAACCAGAAAAATTTATAGTGAACAAGTACACTTACAAGGATTATTTGAAAAGTTTCGTAAAAACTTTTGGTTAAATTTTTAATAGAAACTTTATTTCTTATTGAGGGTCAACCAATGTTCAATTATATTATTCCTTTGGAAAATAGTCTTCAGTCCTCATAAAATGGCAAATGCAGGGAAGATACCCTAAACTTAGGCCTGGAACGTTTCCTTCCTACAAAAAATCCTTTCCCAATATATCATTTCATCTCATGTATTTTCAGTGTCCACTGCTGTGATTCCTCAGTAGTAAAAACTGGTTTAAACACTATTCAAAAAAATTGTAAATTACCTTCTGACGTTGGGAATATAACTTGGCAGTCTACAGAAAGGGAAGTTTTCAGAGGTGTATTATTTATCATTAAATTTGACTGTAATTCGAATTAACATATTCTGTAATTTCATTGATATGCATACCAAACTAGGCTCGTGGCAGTGGGCTCTTCTTTACTTAGGTATTTGGGGTAAGTATGCATGTTCTAAAGAGAAAGGCAAGATCGGGAATTTCCTGGTTTAGATCGGATGTTTGGAAAGCTCAAAAAATTGACAGTTTTGCTGGAAGGGGAGGAAGAATAACTACACATTCTGGCCGAATATATCTATTGGGAGCACCCAAGAAAAACGCTGTTCCCTGTACATTTTCTTAAGGCAATTAGAATACAATTGATATACTGAATTGCATAAATTTGTTGGTTATGGGCATTTTATTCGCCAAAATGTGCAAAGCTAGAAGCAATTAGTTTTTCTGTTAAAATGCAGTAACTGTTTTAGCAATAAACAATGTGTCAATTGATTTTACTCATACGTCTTTAAATACTTTTTTATTTTATATATTTTTCCTCTCACTATTTATGTATCGTAGTTCAGCACGTACATTCTTCGACCCAGTAGGTTTCAATATCTTGCAAAATTTTGAGAAATTGGCTGTATTGGCGGGTTTTTCATAATCTTATAAATGTCATATAAGCTGAGTGTAAACAACGTAGATATATCTACTAATTTTATATATCTATTTTCCTCTTTCAAAATTAAATGTTTTATATTTTATTAAATCTTTTTGCTGTTATTTTATAACATTAATTCAGCAAACTGAATAATTAGTACATTCCTTTTTGGATATTAAAATTATAACGGCTTCTTCTCATTCCTCGCTTATACTTCCAACATGTATATTCAGCAACTTTATGAGAGCATATTTAAATAATGGTAATCTGTCCTGAAGCTTTTCTATTTTTAAATGTTTTGATGCTTTTTAATAAACAATAGTAATTTACCTACATTGTATCATTTGAAGATAATTTGATGCACTTATTTTTATATTCAACTGCCCATAGTTTATTATAATATTTTAACTCTCGTTTTTCTGAAATTAGATTCAGTTGTACATGTTATTTTATTTTATTTCAATTATTTTCTTTAATATTTTGTATAGTTTGTTTTACTTACCATGGATGACATATTCAACATTCCTAAGTAACCGATCCCAGGTATTATTTTAATGTTTCTTACTCCTCTTTTTACAAGGTAGGCTAATAAGGTAAGTAGGTACTTAATGTTAGAGAATTACAGTGAAAGTATTTTATGTACACGTAAAAGCAAAGGAAATCACCGTAAAAGTACACTGTGATACTAGCATATGCTTTAGTAATGCAGCGATGGACATGTCACATAACAAACACTGTGAAACTTATTCTTTTCACATCACCCTATTCAGAATGATTTAATAAAGTTCGCGTGCTGGAAGAGGAGAATTTTAGTTTATGAAACAGCGGGGACTGTCTTGTTAGTTTAGACATGGATTGTTCCCTTGAAACTGGAAGCTTTATAGCAGAACGTAAAGCGATGCTTTTAAAAGATATTGTAACAGGCTCGTTGTCATTTTTATAAAATAAAAAATTGGTTTTATTAATAAGGAAAATAACCCTACAATTCGTATTTGGTACAAGCAAACAGAATTAAAGCTATTTTTTTTGTATAAAACATACAATAAAATATTAGTTTATGTCTTTGTTAATGCAGTATAATTCATGGAATATCAATATCAATATTTATTGTCGTTAAGTAATACAAAATTGTAATATTCCATAAAAGGTACATATTTTTAAAGTAAAAAAGTCATTTACTTCATACAAAGTGTTTAAATACATTATCAGACATTACATAACATGAATATTATCTGAAATATAAACATGAGTTTTCTCTGTTATTGTGAGAGTGAATTTAATTTCTAGTACCATAACTACTTGCGTGCTTTTTTACATAAAGAAAACTGAAATATATACAAATTTACTACAGTAAGCATCTTCAGTTTAACCAACAAGGGTTTACAGGTGATTTAAATAAAATTCGAATAGCTTTCTTTTGTAGTAACAAAACATGATTTATGCCACTATCACTATCCCATAATATCAAACCATAGAAGAGTATTGATTTCAGGTACAACACATCTTAAACTTTTCAGCACACACAAAACTCTAGACATTTTATTACATACATGACGTATATGTGAATTCCAAGACGTCTTCTGGTCTAATGCATTAATACCATGTGTATCCGACATGACTTAAATTACAGATAAGATTTTGAGTTTTATCCTCATTAGCTGTAAAACCATAGAATCTAAACCATATAATAGCCTGTACCATATAACAATTCATTATTGATATAAAACGGTAGTAACAATTAGGTATAAAAGTTTGTAATCGTATCGGCTAGTCATATACAGGCGCTAGTTAAAAATCATCTTCCGTTTTTTAAAAACACCAGTACTTTCTGAATACTGGCTTATTCTTCACACAGTGACACGA
Source organism: Metallyticus violacea (assembly GCA_030762175.1). Classification (NCBI taxonomy): domain Eukaryota; kingdom Metazoa; phylum Arthropoda; class Insecta; order Mantodea; family Metallyticidae; genus Metallyticus; species Metallyticus violacea. Next base: position 40,896,208 of record CM060835.1, on the reverse strand, counting down.
AGAAACTTCGGAAATTTGTATTTATACTACTTTTGATTACGTAATTTCATTCGTTCATCAAATTTTCACAAAACAGATAATGTTTTGTGAAAATTGTGGTCACAGCAAAGAGGAAGGTAAATTCCATGCGTGTAAATTTATAATTTCAGTTCGAGTAGAATACGATTAAACTGTCCATGCATGACATGTACAATGTAAAGAAGCTGCGAAAATACTTCCAATGTACAGCTTTGAAGTGAACAAAAATCAGTTTGCTGCGTCATTATTATGATAATTGCATGTGAGCGTGTTTCAGCAAATATACCATTTCGTTGATATCTCATTCACCAATCAGAATGGAACTTAAATAGATAATATTAAACCACGGTACTCAAAAACTAATAACTGATAGCTTTTTTCTCCTTCGTCTATTTTTTTTTTTTTTTTTTTTTTTGTATTCCTAAAATATCTGTTTCAATTCCACTAGGAATCTAGGAAGCCTATTCTCGTACATTTTCTGCGGTTCCTACAAACTCACAACATGGAACTGTTAATAATTGCAACAACTGTACAAAAAATTATTACACGAAAACATTAAATAACGTGATTTAAAGTAAATAATATATTAATACATAACTTTGATTTTCTGTTAAAATTAATAAAATTACTATTAACTGCTATAACCCCAAATGTTTATTAGTTTATAAGCAAAATCGCTGCAATAATTACACCAAAGGCAGGTTTCATCAACAACTAACACTGCTTTAACATTCAAATTAACAAAAATTATGTCTCATCATCCAATGTTAACTTTAACAACCGGTTAAACTTCGTGTTAAGTTAACAATTCCTTCCCCTCCTTTTAAAAAGTTAACAACTGGTACCAGTTCGAAAATGACGGCCGTAAAAATAGCTGTAGTTGTCGAAATTCTATATCTGGATATGTTAAGTCGTTCATAACAGAGAAAAGACTATAAGATATAGGTAGTTACTCTGAACTTTTTACGCAAAACAGTATTTTTTATAAAAATATAGAATGTGAAAAACAGATGAAATACGAAAAAGGTTTAGCACCTTTGTGCCTCTGCTGTTTTTAATATTCCTTGCACGAGCTGTATGTTTTATATACTCCATGCAAACAAAAGAGTATCGGAGTGCCTTTAGAGGTCTGTCTGGTCCGCTTTCTCGATCGACCACTTGAAATTTTTAATAATTTGAGACTAAAAGTAGTTTAGTGACTCATTGAAGATAGTGATGATGATGATGATGATGATGATAATAATAATAATAATAATAATAATAATAATTTATCACCACGTTTGCTCGAATTGTGAGGGGATATAAATTATTTAGAATTTATATTTTTGAACTTGAATTATTAAGTTATATATGTATATATATACATTAGCTTATATCTTTTATTTATATATAACATTAGCTTACTTCTTATATATATATATATATATATATTTTTTGGAGTAGTGTTTAACGCCCGTTTTTACTACAGAGGCACCACAGGCGGTGGACACTGATGATACATGAAATGAAATGATATAGGGAAAGGATTTTTTTTTTAAGGAAGGAAGCGTTCCAGGCCTAAGTTTAGGTACCTCCCCGGCATTTGCCAGTTATGAAGACTGAGGAAAACCTGGAAAAAAACCCAGTCAGGGAGGACGGTCCTGGCGGGATTCGAACCGCAGACCTCCCGCTCACGAGTCCATGCCTTAACGACCTCGGCCACCCGTGGAGGTTATATATATAAACTTTAGATCGTCTAAACATTTGCGGAGTATTCTCCGAAGAAATGTGAACGTCACCAAGAAGCCTAGTTGATGTCCGTGTCACCGTCCAAAATGCAAAACTTGTTCAATGATTGTTCCCAGCACTACATTTATAAGTCCCGTACTCAATTTAGAGTTTAAGATTTACTTGTCAGCTAATTGCTTACTTGCAGATTTTGCCAAGCTTTTTACATTGAGTTTACATCTACAATTGTTTCCTGCTCGTACTCCGCCTGAGATCAATTCAGTTTTATGAAATATTACCTACCTGTCTCTTCTCTTTGGAATAACATGTTTTCTGCAGTTTGCCATACTGCCTGGCTTTTAATTTCGTTCCATCAGGTTGGCACGAGTACTGCCCACCTCAGTCCACTCTGTTTACTTTTAACTTTAGCATGAAATACAGTTTTTAAATGTGTTTTAATTGTGTAATTGAGTGGTTGTTTTAAAGATGGAACGCTGTATTTCCTTTATGTGTGTTGATCGCCTGATTCATATTCTGTGTCGTCAACCAAAGGTACATGTATCTAATTGCCTTTTATATTTTCTAAATGTTTTATCACTTCAAATTTTATCATAGTTACGCAGTTTTAACAACATTTACTATTCGTGTCACCGATGATTACATTATTTTCATTAAGTTGAATTTTATTGTTTCATTTAGTTAACAGCAGATTGCCAACCTAGTTGTCTTGCTCTTGGTTCAGGCTTTTAAGTCATGAATTTGGGTTATGCTGCAGACGTTTGTGAAAACGATACCGTTATGTCGACCAGGATTTTAAATAGATACGAGTACTTACATGTATTATTTAACTGCCTGTTTCTAAGAAATCTACTTTAACTATTGTTTTAAACTAAACAAATATTTTAATCGCTGGAAAGTGTATATTATGCTTGAGTTATTAATTATTGCTATGTTTTTGATTAACTTACACTAGTCTACCAAAGATGTATTTATTCGACTTTGGCTTCGGAAGTGTATTTTTCATTCCAAACATCTTGTCGAATACACAGCCATGTTTTATTCTTCACCAAATGTTTACTTATCGGTATTTTTCCTAATAGATTGACCATAAAGTTGCCTTTAACGAGTCTACATCCGCGATCATAATTATTTTCACTTGTTTCTATATATGTAGTGTGTCGCAAATCCATTCACGTTTAGTTTACAGTAAAGTGAGTTGGTTTCAACAATTTCATCTTCTACAACTATTGAGTAACATTAAAATTACTTTTTTAATATCACCCTATCATGCCACTGACAAATAAAATTCTGTGTTCAACGAACTTGTAATTGTTCTCAACTCAATGAACGTTATCTGCAGAAGTTTTCTAACCTTTATATTCATCATTGCAAAATTGATCTCGGATTATGCTAGCACCCCAGCTTACCTATTTTGAGTGTAACCCAGATTTGTCAACAATTTAATTTACAACGCCCGGCTAAACCAAATATTAAGTTTTATAAGCATTTCTCCTCCGCACTACTATGAATGAATGAATTGTGTTTAGCACCCGTTTTTGCTACAGAGGCACCACAGGCGATGGACACTGATGATACATGAAATGATATATTGGGAAAGAATTTATTTTTATGGAAGGAATCGTTCCAGGCCTAAGTATTGGGTACCTCCCCGGCATTTGCCATTTATGAGGACTGAGGAAAACCTGTAAAAAAACTCATACAGGGAGGACGGTCCTGGCGGGATTCGAACCCCACTCCCGCTTACGAGTCCGCGCCTTAACGACCTCGGCTACCCGTGGAGGTCCTCCGCACTAGTGCAGGATACACCAGCATTTTCTGAACTTAAGCTATCCTCCTACAGCCTAATCCAAACTTGAAACCTCTCTCCTATTAAAAAAAAAAAAAAAAAAAAAAAAAAAAAAAAAAAAAGAGGCGTATCCTTGTATGCAGGTTCGACATACTTCATTTCATTGCGAATGCCGTTAAATTCTGTCGTCAGTTGCTAGTATAATTGTGTAATAGTTCTCCATGTCAATAAACCGTTTCAAAATCATGTACACCCTACAAGAAAGAACAGAATGTAAGCGGAAATGGCCTATATTACTGCAATATTAATAGGTAATTGTAAGTCTAATAAAAACATTGTTTTATTTTACAACAACTGGCTTATTTTTTATTCTGTCCAATTCGAACAGAAATGAAACATTGGCCTGACGTTTAGATAAATTGTAATTATCAACTCAGCATTGTAACATTTCAAATGCCACCCCTATATTTAGATAGATAATTTTTACAGAGGAGGCAGTTGTTATTGCACATTTTGTTTTCTATCGTTGCCTGGCAACTTGTTTGAATTTGGATAAAATAATAAAATAAACAATTTAGTGATAGGATGAGAAATATGACACTCGTTATGTTCTTTCTTGTAGAGTAAATAGTATGCAACTATTTCATTAAATGTCCGGTAGTTTTCATAAATTCAAACAATAATAGCTACAGAGGAGATTCCAGGTAGCGACAAAAAAAATTAAATGTGACAATTGCCCTCTCTTAAAATTGAAGCATCAAATATAGGGGTATCATTTGAAATTTCAAACTGTGGTGGCAGAGGTTGAGAGGGTGAAACCTAAAATTTAATCATTCCCCCTTAGTATCTAAATTAAATTTATATGAAATAGGCAGATAGTTGCTCCTGATGTGCGTTACTGTGGTAAGACGGTAGAGGATGTACGGGGTTCTGGTATGATGAGAAATGACGCAACTAACAACTTGCGAGTGTCAAGAAGTGCACTTTGACCTGTATATCATAACAGAGAACAGAGTGGCAGCCTATAGAATTACACAGTGACCAAAGGGGAAGAAAGCCATTGACAATGGATACTCTTCAATAAAAGCTCATTGCTATAAAAATACAATGCTTGACGTGACATAGGGTTAAATGTCCAAAAAGCACACTTTTACATAACCATTCAAAATAAGAAGCAGAGAACCATCTTACTAGAAGGAAGAAAAATTATCAAATCCACATCAGCTTCATGTGGTCTTTCCTTACAGATGGCTGAAAGGAAGAAATTCTTCATAAGCAGAAATTTATGGATTGTCTTCAAAAAAATATTTCCGTAAATCTTGATACAATTTTTCAGCAAAGTAACTATGTTTGAGTCGTCAAACTTCTGTGAGAAGAGAAACTACCCAATCATTCCCAAACTACACTTAGTGCGCTTAAATTTCATCAGGCCAACTCTAAGATTTTATGGAAATGCCCCATACACATTCTTATTAACCTTTTTGCAAATAATCAATTAGAGCTTTCTGTGGGCATAGGGAAACGGCGGAACATGGCAAAAGAAGGAAATAAGACTGGCTTCGCAGAACCAGAATATTTTTGCTAGAACCGCAATATATCAATGGACCATCAGATAAGATAGAGGAAAATTCCCAGTCAAGAACTGCACAAAATTTGCGTCAAAATATCCGACATGCCCTGGATAAGGACCTATGAGTATGGACAGAAAACAAACTCGGAAAGCTATTAGAATGTTTGTTGACTGCTGGCCATTTCGAAAACACCTATGAACGATGGGACTCTACCAATACAATCGCACATGCAAACTATGTGATCATTTTGATGTGATTGAGAAACACATCTTAAGAGTGTGAGATTCTGGAAAGACAAAGATTATCTTTATTACCGTACAATTGTTAAGAAAGTGTACTTCCTATGGTTATAGGAAAGATTCTATAACTACATTAGAGGAGTGCATAAAAAGTCCCTTAGCTTAAATGCCAAAGTGTATTGCACGCTCTGATGTTAGTCAGTCAAACTGTATATCTGGATGTTTAAAACATTGTGAAATTATTCTTATAGCCCATTTTTGTATTATAATTGAGAAGACAAATTATAATGTTTCATTATGCCTCTTTTATTTTTTGGAATTTAATTTTTATTACAGGCGTTGGCCACGAAATATGAGATGAAACGATAAATAGGGAAAATAATGGAAACTTTCCGACTAAAATTTGAAATACGTTTTCATTGTTCACCATTTATGAGGATTAAGGAAAGTCTGGAAAAAGCTTTAGTCAAGGATGGAGAGGAACCACAGCTTCCCATTCATGAGCGCATTCCTTAACGACCTCGGATGGTAGATTTCAGTTGTAAAAATTATTTTCCTCTTTTATTAATTATCGTTTTCGCCATAAAATAAAAACGGGTTTCAATTGACATTTATTTTTCTGTACTGTTTACCGTTATTAAAACAATGATGTATTCCAGATTCATGATGTGCTTAATCTCTCTATACTGTTATTTCATTTGGGGGGAAAGTCGTGCTAGATAATCCAGTTGCATAACTCGATTTTGATTCTGAGAACAAAAACTTTCAGTAGCCCCTTATAGAGTTCTGGTATTACTACTGAGTGTTTTAACATCACCCAACTTTTAGCCAAGAAGAAATGTTTCCAATCTGATGAGTTTAACCGCCACTGGGCCAACCTCTCCATTCTTGGTAGGAAACCGCAAAAAGGAAAAGAGCTAGTGGAGGGAGAAAAGGGCTTAGAAAGACAAGGGGATGGAAGAAGATAAGTCTCTCAGACGCACACTGAAAAATTGATCGAACACGATGTTTTTAAGATACTGGAGGAAGAAATAAGATCCTATTTTTGCTGTTGGGGTTGAGGCAGTCGGTATCAAGTCGTCAGGCAATTTTTATCCTTCACAGCGGAGAAAGAGCATCAGCCTTCAACAATAACTGTCACAACTAAAATGAAATCTCGTTAAGTATTTTTCTGATTCTGTCGTTCTTCTTCCCTTAAAACAAGGGAAAGTGCTGTTCTGTAAATTAGTTTAAATTCTTCCTTATTCTTTCATTTTTACTTCCTTAATTTCGTTCGTTGTAGTGAGAAATGGCTAAGAAGCACTCCCTATAAATTGACCAACTATTTTTAAACGTGCTTGAACAAGGAATTAATTTGTTTACTTGTTTTACTTAATTTTAAACCGCATGGAAACCACTTCAATTTATTACTGATGTAACTGATGACAAAACGTCTACTCTGCTGCCTCGATTTTCATTTTCTACTTCTTCTTCTTCTTCTTCTTCTTCTTCTTCTTCTTCTTCTTCTTCTTATTATTATTTTTAAAGATATATTTATTAATTCCATTAATGATGAAATTGAACTCAGTTTCTCACCATTATGTTACATTTTTCTCAATTTATAAAACATCTCAAGAATGTAAGGTATAAAAACTCGTTCAGAATTGTTTGGGATCTTTTAACAGCATAGAGGAGGTATTCATTGTTTGAAGGGCAAAATCAGGGGTGTTCACTGACGTCGACAACGTTATGTTGGAGTTTTACATTAAACATGTACAGTTGATGTATTATTACTTTTTTGTTTTTCGTAGCACATCAACAGTTCTGCCCTTTGTTCTTTGGTGGATAGCTTTCTCCCTTTGCTCACAGTATAATTTTGTAGGCTGCCACTATGTTCTCTGTTATGATATATAGATCAGCCTGGTCTATCATAAGATAGTGTTTTATCATGTTATTAACTTTTTATAGCCCCAATAATATTGTATGTTATCTCATATTCCCCAAATTAATGTATGTTTCGTTTCATTCGAAATAAGAAAGGGACATAACAAAAAGACAACTTTAAAGACATCGTACAGTTTTAATACAATTTATTCATTTGGAGATATTTTGAAGTGCAACTCCCATGTGTTATGTTATACTTGAGTAGACCAAGAAAATCTTTGAATTCAAACGGTGAAAGATCACACAGTCTAAATCATATGGGGTCAATGGCAACGACGAGATACCACAGGTACGAATATCAACGCAGATATTCGAACTTACGCCCTTTGGTAGCGATATACTTCCTTCGTTTGAGATCGCGGCGGGTTTGTGCTCTCGTCTAATGTTTCCCCATATAAAGAAACTCAATAGGGTCAAATCCGATGACCCAGCAGCACGAGTCTGTTGAACTCGGAAGTGTGCACCGCCCAACAGAAGAACGTACTCCAACAGACAAATCTACTGGCGAACTTCCTCAAGTGGAAGCGTACAAATCTGCAGTTCATCAGGCAACGCGTCTCCGAGAATCCCAAACCTCGACTCCAAAACCTTGCACCTCAGTCGATCGAATTGAATTGAGGATTTTCACCGGATCTGAGATGTATGTTATCTCTCATGACGTTACCGTCTTTGAAGAAGATGGTACAACAGGAAACGCCGAATTATGTTCGGATCCTGCAGCATTTCGATACAGTAGGAAATAATTGTTCTTTCGAAGATAATTTCCTTGAATTCCTGCATGAGACCATCCGTTACAGACACCAACTGTTTTCTTTGAGGGCGTCCCTAGTACTGCCCAAGCCTACAGCGACGGTAATGCGAATGCATACTGTCTCGTAATCTTCTGGTGCCTTCTTTTTCGTAAATATCTAGTACTGGTCGTGCCCGTTATCGTTGCTTAGAATGTACAAGAACATACATACTTTTTGGATAACATATCTTTATTCATCCTCATAATTTTGATTATAGTCCCCATTGAATGCAATACCCTGTCCCGGTGTTTCTGCCAGTCTTCAAAGGCATGCTGGAAAACAGTTTATAATAGGTCCTTCAGAAATATCTCCCAGCCTTCACCACTGTTTTTATTATGGAAAATGCCTCCCACGACGGCGTTTCTTCAATTTAAGAAAAAGGAAAAAGTCACACGTGGCTAAACCGGAACTATAGGGAGGGTGAACGATACACTTCACGTTGATTTTTGTGAGATTTTCAGCAACATTTGCGACGTGTGGTCGTGCATTATCGTGGTGCAGCATCTTGCTTTTTCATGGAAATGTGGCATTTTATGTATGATATGGCCTGGAATAAATTTCAGGAAATCCCTATAATATTGCCCAGTTACAGTTGCCTATGTACGCACGACAAGTGATAAATATTCCTTTAATATCAAAAAATAAGATGACTATAACTTTCCCAGCAGATGCAATCACTTTTACTTTTTATGGGTTTGTGATGAAGAAGATTGCAACTCATAGCTTTGCTATTTATTCTCAGGATTTAAATGATTTAACTGGCAGTAAGTTTCATCAACACTCCGAAACTTACTGTAACATCATTAAACGTCCTATTGTTCGGGAATCAGCCGTCTTAGCGCCCATTGTGCACAAACACGTCTCATGTGCATTATCAACATGAGGGTGATACTCAATGAAATGTTCTAAGTGTAATTGGACATTTCTCATTCGCAATGATAGTGTTAACATTTCATTTTTTATAGCACAATCTGTAGCTCCGGAGCCACCGTTTTTTGAAATTATCTCCCGTCCTTGAACGTTTTCAAACATTTTAAGCTGTCATATAGGAGAGAAAACTCTCCATAGACTTTGTAACATTGCATAGGCCTCAGCTGAAGATGTGTTAAGACTAAAGCAGAATCCCAGAATCCCTAGAGTCCACCTGTGAGAGTGACAATGAAACCAGTACCACGCCTACATTACGGATTGAGCTAACAAAATATTGTACAGGGAGAAATTATGCTGTAAAATTATCAGTATTTTTAATTGAAATTATTACTTCTAACTTGAGAAACGAGCTACTTGAGCGCTAGGTAGACGACGATTCGGAAACAGTTTTCTGGGCTCCATACTTATACTAAAATTTTGGTCCATATGTTTCTATCGAATACGATTTCCTGCTACATATTAACTTGGGTTTTCTGAAATCACCTGAATTTGAACCAAAATGTTAAAAAATGCTTAAATAGGAATTCGGAATAGTACTCTTGTAGAATTCAAATAGGTGTATAGAAATGCATTACTATGAGTCATCCATTATCTCGAGAGCTCTGCCTATTAGAAACTATCGTTTTCGTTACTCAAATACATCTTATGAATAAATACAGAGTCTTCACTTCGCTTTATCAATGGGAGATTACGACGTAATGGACTCGTCGCCTGCTGAGGGAAATTTTATTGATATTCAGAACTCAAAGTGCACATTTTTGTTTCTTTCGCTATTTATTAGTAATAAACAATAATTAATATTGTACATACCATCATAATATATGTTCGAAATATCTACCCTCCAACATGAGAAATGCCTGAATTCTTTTGAAAAACTTTTAGATACTCACTGCAACACATCCTACAGAATATTGTAACCTACCTCTGGGATATTTTTTTCAGCGCCTGCACGGGTTTTATTTGGCGCGCAGCAGTAATTTTATGCAGCAGCTGAGTGGCTTTAAACGCACTTCCAACAGATACACCAACTGGCTAATTGCATTAAAGCCTTTCGCGTAGAAGTTTCTTAATCAATAGCGTATACCCCCCCCCCCCTTATCAATGAAAATGTCATAGGTTGAACTTTATTCATCAATCTGCAAATTTACTTTTATTGCAGTACTTTTACGATTTATTTTGAACGTAACAATCACAAATAAATATTCTTTGTTCTACAGTGTGTCTCATTCTTCACAAAAGTACATAGTGTAACCCGCACTTCCGGCAGAAATGCAACTGAAACAGATGGCATGATAAGTACGACTAAGCAAGCTATTCTTTGCAGCAATCGCACATCCACTGAAGATAAACTGGTTTCTTTGTTGTTGTTTCAACAAAATACCACACACAACATACTACCAATTTGTTCATTGTATTTCAGTTTTAGCAAAATATTATCTAAATTGTGGTGATTTTCACAAAGAAATTTTAATGGGCAATTGACAATGACGCAAATTTATCCCCATTATGCAGAAAACCCTTTTATAAATCGTTTACTTACGTCAATGACTAATTTCCTGTTCTTTGATTGATTGACAGTTCCAAGATGAAACGTAAAATGATGTACAGTGTCTATAACATTACGAAGTTGTTCCAGAAAATGAAAGATTTTGCTCCTTTAATTAGAACCTTAATGGTTTAGTTTTTTAATTGTAAGACTCAAGTCACTTAAATTAAAAGGGGGAGGAGTGTCTATGTTTGGTACGAGTCATCATGAACTTTCTCCGCATTTGAGGATGATAAACATCTCCTGGATGGTTTTGGAACTATAATAACCACAGACCTGGTCGATAATAGCATATTTGAGAAAATTGTTTATTTTTTTTGTTTAATTCAGATGTAATCACACAAACATAATTGTCATTAAGTTTTAGTTTTGTTCCCTCCAGACCTTGCAATTCCAAATATCATTCCTCTATTCCATTGTCTCAAAATCTCTTTATAAGTTTTACAAATAACACAAGCAGCAAAGTCCTTGTCTTGGTTCCCACACTTCATTTTAAAATTTGCCATATGCAAATAAAACTCTTGATAATTAGTGTAATGTTGCTCTTCTGAGTTTTTAATCATATAGCACCAAAATAATAACACAAAGACAAAGTGTTAACACGTTTTCTCCTTCATACACCACGAACATTTGTCATTTTCATCACAGTGCACGCCGTATACTTCTAAACAAACTGGCAGGGTTTACGCTCCCAAAATGCTACTTGGGCAAAGAATTGACTTGAATTGGAGCTGCAGCTGTTACATTGCACATATTCATATTCTGTGCATAAAAGATCAAAACCTTTAATTTCAGACTTAACATATTTGCATTACATATGCTACATATAAATTTTATTAGTGAAATTAACATAAACAAAATTCATAGTTGTGAAAAATCTCTGCGTGTTACGCAAAAGTTGGCGCTGTTTCTAATACCAATATATATGTATAATAAACCGCCACGGGTGGCCGAAGTCATTAAGGCGCGAACTCGTGAGAGGGAGGTCTGGGGTTCGAATCACGCCGGGACCGTCCTCCATGACTGAGGCTTTTTCCAGGTTTCCTTAGTTCTCATAAATGGCAAATGCCGGTGAGGTACCCTAAACTTAGACATTGAAGTTTTCTTCCTTTAAAAAAACCCCTTTCCCAATATATAATTTTATGTATCATCAGTGTCCACGGCCTGTGGTACCTCAGCAGTAAAAAGGGGGTTAAAAATGAAATAAAATAAATGTTCGTAACATATCACCTTATGTATACAATTATTGTTGTCGGAAAACTTTTCTAGGTAGGTGTTATGGATGATTTGGTTATGTAGAAGACTATAGAACACATCTTGGGTTGCCTATGTATACACTCATTAAATCAACAAATCAGGGATATTCGCTGCAGAAGTATCCCCTTGGAGAATGTTGGGGAGTGCACGAGACACGACATTTTCATTACTACAAAATTTCGCTAGATGGCATACTGAGAACAGTGAGCCGCTATAAGATAATGACGGTGATTAGGTAGCATGGAAATGATCGTCTTTTATTTTTGTTAGTAAAAAATGATATTGGAAATCAGTGGAGTAAAAGTAACCTTTCCAAAGTTTTATCAGGGTTTTTATTTTCATTTTCTTTTTTAAAGGCTTGGATTCTAAAAAGTCGAATATCCGAGCTCAGTCATAAGTATTTGGAAACTATAAGAAAAATCATTAAAAGTCTGTAACAATCAGTTCCTACAGAATGGAAAGTAAAGCTACTACCTTACTTGCTTCCTTAAAGCATCTTTCACACTTTTTACAGTGTATGCTATTTATACATAAAGTATTAACATTTCAGTCAAAATGGAAAGCTGACATGACAGGGAGAAATGTAAATGGGTTAACTGAAGAACGGAAGAAAAGAAAGAGTAAAATGAAACAAGATATCACATTTGTCATGCGCGCAGTGGCAGCAGACTGCAGAACCAGCCATTAATTCCAACTGTCAGCAAGTGTATGTTCACGCTTCGTCGGATCGCCACTCCATTTGTAATCCTATCCGCTAAAGCACTGGCCCGAGTAATAGCGTGCGGTGCATTCACAATGATCCGAACGACCCCATTCAATATTTAATGACGATAACACGCCCAGCAGAGTTTTGCTTTTACTTCTAATTGCGCAAAAGGAACGCATCTTTTTCCTTAGTTGCACATTATTGGTGCACAGCTCTGTTTTTACATCAGTTTCAAAGTAAATTGAGCGTATAATGGTAGAGACTAAAATAACTACTTAATGGCTTATTGTTGTTGAATGAGCGTTAATACCTACAAATATATCATTCACTTTGGCAAAAGAAAATTTACTTATACGCTCCATTGAAATAAACCGATACTTATAAAACATGTGACAACACTAACGTTGAAGCAGAAGCAGCTCTTCTAGAAGGTTGTTGGTTTGAGTTAACCCAAAAATGTCTCCATTTAATTCCTATAACTTTTGCTTAATGCGTTTTAATGAAAAAAAGATCAACAACAACATAGTAATGTCTGTAGTGTACTTCTATCTTGCTATTTGTAGTTATTATTCATTTGAAGACGCATTCCAAACTAATGTTTCGGTGAATTTGTGCAGTAATTTGACAGAAAGCCGAGAGGAGGTGTTAGGAGTAGCTTCTCGCTCTTAAGACCTATTATGTGCATGCACCACCAGAAACGTCACCTCTCATACGTGCCTTCCCAAGAAAGCTATTCGTTTATACGATGATTGTTGCTGCGTTACAAAGTTGAATGATATATTTTATACCTAATTATAGTGAAATGTTAGCAACACAGTCATATATATAATTGAAAAACTTGAAGTTAGTTCAGTAGTCGTATTGTTACAGTATAAGAGTACGGTGGTTGGATTAGTAGTAAGCTGTTTCTAAAATGGCAGGCTAGTGAAATTTGTGTGAATCCTTTTGTTGATTTGATTTATTTAGGGTTCTTTAACACCCCAGGACGTGAAACGGCCGATAAATTTTACTCGGAGGTCTCTTCTTTCAGGCTGGAGATTTTTTTACATACCGTAAATGTACGACATGAGACCCCGGCTTAAGGAAGCCATACTTAAGGTTTTTACGCCCGAAAAAATCCATCGACCCTGGCCGAGATTGAACCCGCGATCTTGGGTTTAGAAGGCAAGTATGGTTACCAATACACCACCTGGACCTACTGTGTGAACTCGTGAAGCGGTTGCTTTATTTAGTTCTGTGTTAGCTGAATGTAAAGAAAATGAATACTATACAACCCTTGCCTTCTAAGCCTTTTTATTTGCGACTGTTGAAAGAGAAAGAAGAAATGGAAATTTAAAAACTGAGTACACACTCCAAGTATTAATTTGAGTCAAACTGATTTCAAAAAAATGGGAAGTAGAAACAGACTTAAACCATACGCCAATGGAGTAGTTTGTTACATAAATCCCAAGACAATTAATTTTTTATTAAATTTCCTCTTCTCTTTCTCTCTTTTTGTTGTGTCTGTTCATCCACACGCATGGGTTATTGAGATTCTAGAAGCCTGTGATCTATATTCAGCATTAGCAGTAGCAATAACAGTAACGCTGAGATATCTCAGTTCTAAAAACCTGGGCGATGGGCATCGGGAACTAAACTGAATTAAAATGTATGTATAGTTATGATATTGTATTCATTTGTTCTACTGACAAGGGGGAGGGCATTCTATCTTTACATTTATTATTATTATTATTATTATTATTATTATTATTATTATTATTACTATTATTATAACATTAAGCAATGAAGATATGGCTTATTTACTGATTTATTTAAGAAATTTACTTTTTATGTATTATGAAAGGCAGGTGGATATGTGAGAAGGTTGCACAGTTAACTTAATGTATGTAATTAGAATAAATACACTCATGCAGCAATAGCAGTAGTAAAGTTGTGCACTTTCGGTTTATGCTGCGGCGAGCCGCCGCTATATCGACTCCATGACTTCCATAGCCACACAAGTAGGTTGAAAGATATGAGGAAAAAATAAAAAATTGAATATTTCTAGAAAACACATTGTAAATATTTTATTTTCTAATAAAACTTCGCATAAATAAACATATAGCCGAACATTAAAACAATTATTACCACAAATATTTTGTGCTTAATAAATTCATTGTTGTTACAGAACTCATTAGTCTCTAACATTAATTTCAGCTGTAAACTTTGGATTTGGGTCACTCAGTTGCTCATTTTGTGTGTGCTTAGAAATACTTTGCAATAATTCATTTCCTCAACAATATCATACAAGAAGTAGCAATGTGTAGCTTGCACATCGTATAGTCGATGACACAACACTTCATGAATCCTAAGCATTAGAACCTCATCCTTCAGAAGTCTTTGAAAACGAGTTTGCTTTACAGCCAAAATTAAAAAGAAAGACATTTTATAATATCCCTCCCTAGCTTTATTGGATTTCAAGGGAATTTCATTTGTGTAAGCTCTCTCCATGTTTCTTGATAACTTACTTTGTGTTATGATATTCAGCCATTTTCTAAGTTAACGCTTTCTATTTGTGTGCGTAACTTGAGAAAAGAACGTCTTAAATCCTCTACTTTAACTGCATTGATTTGTTTTTGAGGAGTTGTGCACTATGTCTATCCATTTGTCAGGTGTGTACAGCCCTTTGGAGGACAATCCCAATTACAGTACGGATGTCCTATTGTTAGCCAGAAGACTAAATACTAAAATTAACAATACTGTTGTTTCTGTTTAAACTCGTCCAAAAACAAAACAGAATCATGTACTTGTGTGCTTATGAAAATCAATATGTCAGTAACATGCGAAAAATGCTGGAAACTTGTGTTTTTTTTAATTATATAGGTCAGACTATTACAACATTTTTCCAAAGTAAAGCACAATTTGTTTACAAAGTAGATTGAAGATTTTAGAAAAACTGCAAAGACATTTCAACTTTAATTTCTTAAAACGATTTATTTTATAAATGTGAAATCTTTTCGTAATCGTTCCTGTATGAGCTATGACGTCATCAAATATATTTTTGTATAGAATTTGCGATTTTTCCCCCATTTTCTGATTAGCGCCTTCGTTATCACTAACTTTCATTTGTTTTATACAGAACCTTAATTTATTTTTTGATTAAACTGTTTTCCACTCTCCAGAACTAACATACGCTTTTGTATAAAAAAATTAAGAAATAAGATTTGACGTGTTTGCATTTTTTCTAAAATCTTCCATTTACCTGTAAAACAAATTACTCTTTAATTGTGAAAAACCTTGTGTATAACTGATACAGTGTCAAAAAGTAGACTTGTCTTGCTATACAACTCGCGGCTTTAATTGCTGATATTTAAATAGATGGCCTTTAAATCTTTGTTCAAGAAACAACAGTCTACAGATTGTATTCCTAAAATTTGCAAGTGCAAATGCCGTATGGTGCAAAGATTTAATCCTGCACTTTTAATGGCCTTTAGCAGCATACATAATGATGCCACTATAGCTCTTAAAAACTTTCTTCACTCCATCCCCTTTTTAACTAATAACTTTTAATTGAAGGGGTAGGATTTGGATTAGGAGCGTAAAAATAAATAGAATACTAGCGTCGCCGTTTACTATTGGTGGAAGGGAACAGTGCCATAATTTTATGGAATCATTTCATGCTATAAATGGAACAATCATTTTAAATACCATTTTGGCCGATGACATAAACAAATAACCTCTGCATTGTTCTGTATGTTAATACGTCGTTATAAATTCAGAACACGATAATGAATAGACTAGCAGAAATATAACAAATAACTCCTTTGTTATTTTTTCATACGAGGGTAGGTTCATAAGTTTCCAACCTAACACCTTTCTAGATATGATAACAACAAAAACTATATTTCACTTTTCAATATAGTTATCCTTTATTGCAATATATTTCTCACATCTTTTAATTAACATTTCAACCCCCCCCCCAAATAGTCAGAAGTCCGTCACATTTAAATTTCCTTCCTCGAAGGTCCTTCTTAAGTTTTGAGAAGAGAAATGGGAGCTAAATCTGGGCTGTAGGGTGTAGGGTTTCTCCTTGAAACCACATTTCTTCACAGCTTCCTTTGCCACAAGAGCTGTGTGCCCAGGCGCGTTGTCGTGAAGAAAGCGCACACCACCACTCAGCTTTCCTCGCCTTTTCTCATTTATGCAAGCCCTTAGTCTGTGCAGTAGGCCAGCATAGTACTTCCCATTTACCGCAGGGCTCCTCTCCTTGAAGTCAACGAAGAATGTTTCTTCACAGTCCCAAAAGATTGTGGCCATTTATACGCGGTGCTTCGCCAGGTTTACGCCACTCCATTGATTCTCTTTTGGACAAGGGATCATAGTAGAGGACCATAGTTTCATCTCCTGTAACAATGGTTTGTAGAAATTTTCTCTCATTGCTAAGGCAGAGCTCCAAATATGCCTGACAACAGGTGACTCGTGGCTGCTTTTGGACTGAGGAAGGAAGTCTAGGTACCCATCTTGCACTAATCTCATTCATGTTTAAACGTTCATGAATAATTCGATGGCCTGTTGTTTTAGAAAGGACCAACCTTGCTGTTATTTCTGTAACTTTGAGTCGCCGGTATTCCATAATTTCTCCTTCCACAAGAGCGATGTTTTCAGGAAGGAGCACCTCCAAGGGCCGACCTGCACGCTCTTCGTCTTCAATACTTTCTCGACCCATTCGAAAAAGTTTGGCCCATGCTTTTACGGTAGAATATGAGGGGGATGATTCCCCATAAACACCGTCCAATCTCTGTTTAATTTCACTTGGAGTAAGCCCTTCTTTTGTGAAGAACTTAATAACAGCTCGACACTCGCATTTTGAACATGTCACACTCTTGTACATATAGCCTTCTTTAAGCAACTATATATGAACCACTAATACAGCAGAGCGTAAGTTACAACTGCTTAACAGATAAGGCTTGACACCTTATAAGGATTTTGTGAAGGCGATAATCCTTATCGGCGAGGCCAGGAACTAATACACCTACCCTCATAACTCGAAGAATTTTGACGTAAATTCACCTGAAAATATTATTATCATTTTGGTTAGCAAAGTTAGATTTGTAATGAGCTTGTTTTCGCAGTAAGGTTATGCAGCTAGAGCATTTTGAATTTATAAGTTCAACTTTCAAGAAATTTAAGCAGCATTGTCATATCTTTTACCATAAAGTATTTATTTTCGCAACTAGTAACGGACAAAAAATATATATTCCGATAGTTTTGTTCCCCTTATTAACCTTGGTTTATGGCGCCAAGTTTCCTTCTATTTTGTATGTTATAAACATAAATCAGATGATGTCAACATATAAAATAAAGCTAACAAATACTACAAACACACACACAGAAGCATTTTAGGTAAGGCTACTAAAGAGATGAGTATTCGCATTCTGCCAGTTTGGATCCAGTAAATAGCAGCAGACAGAACGAAACATAGTAAGGCAACTAAGTTTTGTTGGAAATCTGAACATTTGGAAGCACTTTTCGGTTCTATTTTTGCAATTGATAGCAACGCAAGAAGGCATTTTGTGGCCTACTTGGAACATAATAATTTGCATTATATTTTATCATATTTTCATATTTCATTAAAGAATTATACAATACGATTTATAAAGTTAAATATTCTTAAAAACTATTCAAGCAAATTTATATGATTTGCACATATTATATATGATTCAAAACATTAGTTATGTTTGTAGGTTAGGTTTACAGACGATTGTTTTTTAATTTTATATATTCGTCTTTCTAAAGCATGAACACTTATACAAATAATAAAGTTCAAGCACTGAACATATATTTACAGTATATTTATAAGTATATTAGTATTTTTATAATCATTTCTCAAAAATACTTACTAGTATGTAAACATACAGTTTCAGCAATGGTAGTTTCCTGCTGCTATCATTATTATCAGCAAAGTTTTATTTTTCCACACCTTTTACTATAAATTATGTCTTAAATTGTTCAGTTTTCACAACATTAGACACACTACTATCAATAATATAAAAGTTCTTGATCACTTGCGTTACAGAGCTACACTACGTAATGTGCTCTGCATTACACGAGTGGATCCAAAATGGCGGATGAGAATACCTAATATACAGCGCTCCTATTTTAGGCATTTAACACCCTTTTTTCATAAGCTGGCAAACTGAGAGATATCGACTATTTAGCATCGAACAAAACTGCCTGTAAACACATTTAAAGACGGTAATTTTACGTAAATTCTTCTGAACCACATTTGAGATTATTAAATGTTTATTTGTAGATAGTTGCTATTACAATCTCTACTTTTAAGCAAATCACTAACCAGAAACTGCTATTTAACACTAAGTGCTATACTATATTTAAATAAATATAAAACGTTATTATTTATATATTTAAGCGGATACAAATTACAATTTTTATATCCTTCACAGAGGTGTCCAAATCAGGGCATGGTTAAATTCCTGACATTACACAACGTTAAACTGGTTTCTAAGATTTATTTCCTTACTGATGGCAACCGTGTAAACATGTCAAGCTGAAAGAAAATAACAAACACTGCATACTATAGCTTCTTTAAACGAGACACATTTAAATGTTTCACTACATTGGGTAAAGAAATATAAAACGCAAAATTTTAATTTTTAATTTTATCCTACCAAAGTACGTATAAAGCCATTAATTATCATCACTGCGGTATTAGTATTATCGCCCAGATATTTCTTTCGATAACATTTTTATGCTATTGGTGAGAAATGTGCGAACCATTTCTTTGAATCAATGAATACTTCGAAGTATTTATTAACAATTACTAATTTTGAATAAATATTTCACATTAGAGTGTTAAAAGTAATAATTGCTGCGAGCACCTTTCAACCAATGTACGGTCTCATTGTTTTTTCCTACATTCATTTTTTTTATTCCTATAATCTAAGCTTCGATTCTACTACGGATATAGGAGCAGTAGTAAATGGTAATTGTTATAATAGTTTCCAGTTATATTTTCTTAATTTAGATCTCCACGTGGTTCTGCTTGGAATAAAATTAGTGTATATTTTCAGAAAGATCGAACAGGCAAACTGATCGCTTCAATGATTATACTATAAGTGCAAAAAAATGGCATCGTTCTCCCATTGCAATTATCCTACCTATCCCCCCTCTTGCTTATAATTTTTCTTGGGTAATTTAATTGCGCTTTCAAACTCATGCTTGTCATTGGATAATTATCATGACAACAAACATTCGTTAACCTCAATTAAATTACCGAAAAATTATCAGCGCTAGCTACTGTTTGTTCGTAAATTTGCTGCATTTAAAAAGTGTTTTTTATTTATTGGTTTGTTGACAAAAGCAAGCCTTATAGTGTGAGGTATAGTAGATAAATTCCTTCACGCTACAATCCCGAAGCCTATGTGTACACATCATTAATGTGAAAATAGTTTAGCTATTTAATTGCGAAAGAGTTTTATTTGTTCCAATGAGTTATAAAATTAAATTTTCCTTGATAACTTAGAACGAGGTACAGGAACGGATTCAGAGTTCCCGTGCCCGTGACTTAATGATCACATTTATTTTTGCTATGCGAAATTGTCTGCCTTGAGTATTTAGTACTTTCTATAATGTTGATATTAATGATGTTTAGTTCACTGTATGCCTTCTACTTAATGTTAAGTATATAAATTACAATTGTCCAAGGTGGAGATCATGGGGCGTAAAAACCTCTCTGAAGAAGGGTGAGAGTCTTACCGGAAAATGACAAAAGGTTTTTCTTGACTGTAGATAGTTATTAAGAAGACATATGAAAAGCTAGTTATAGTTGCTGACTGACAGAGGCAATGACGTCTAAACTACTCCACTAAAGGTAAACGGGTTTCACCCAATATGTTTTAGAGGTAAGAAATTACCGTTAGTAATAACAGCAAAACACACTAATTGTATTTATGATTGTGTGGTGTTGTTCTTGTGTTCATGTAGGTATGGACAGATATTTTTTTTGATTGATTTATTTATGGATGCTCTTTAACATCTCAGGTCATCAGCAGATGACCGCCGCGGGTGGCCGAGGTCGTTAAGGCACGGACTCGTGAGCGGGAGGTCTGGGGTTCAAATCCCGCCAGGACCCAGGACCGTCCTCCCTGACTGAGTTTTTTTTCCACGTTTTTCTCAGTCCTCATAAATGACAAATGGCAGGAAGATACCCTAAACTTAGACCTGGAGCGTTTCCTTCCTTACGAATATATCATTTCATCTCCAAGCCTTTGGTGCCTCAGCAGTAAAAATGGGCGTTAAACACCGTCAAAACAGCGTTTAATTTTTTCTCCACTTTCAACATTTCGTGAGGAATTAACATGCAAAACGATATACCAAAGGACTGGACAGTTAAGAGCTACGTTATTAACTGATTCATCTCATTGTAATCACTTACAAATTCATCGAATTGGAAAACATTATACGCGTTTTGTTTAAACCTTCTCAATAAAAGAATAATTTTAACTATTTTCAGAGATCGCCCGATATTAACCTGTTTGTGGAACTACCTGAATGAAAGAGTTTTCCTGAGAAAACCTAGGATAAAATTCCATCGCTCTAACTGTGGCAGATATCAAAGACACGAACTGGTATATACAACGATTGTTACTTGCACATACAACATCTAGGATGAAGATATGCCAATGAGCGAACTTGTGTGTAATAAGCCAATACCAGATTTGTAAGATGTGTACAATATAAAGAAAACACGAATCATTAAATGTCTTTACTTTTGAAAAACCCTACACGTTAAAGTTTAAAAGGAGAGAATATATGTAGGTGAAATAAGGTTTGATAAAATTTGAACACATTTAAAATGTCAGATGTCAAAGTAGCTAAGTTAATATATAGCTAAATTTAATTTCGAAGAACCGCAGGTTTGGTTATCAAAAACTATGAACTGAAGAGCCAGAATGTAAAATTTACTCTCGAATCGAAAAGCCCGAAACCTTGTTCTTAGGTTTCCTTTAATTTTGGGTTATTTTCTGGAAGTCCGGGATCAGTAATGGACAAATAAAATTTGTTTAACAATGTAGCATGAGCCTGATTATAAAAAGTTTATGGTAAATTCTTCTGCAATCCTGATTTTGAATCCCTGGTCCGACATGGGGATTTTTCTTCATGATGATATTTCATGTAACCATCATGGCTATATAAGTACCCTTAGGTTTAAGGACTCCCTTGGCACACCATCTTCACTGGGACCAACAACGCTCTATGAACGTCCCGGCCTCTGGAAGTTTGCTACATTCCCGTTACGAAAAGGGGAATGTCCATAAGTCCGTGAGAACAAGCAGCTGGCGTTCGGAAAAATAAGAGACAAGTAAATAAATTGAGAACATCTGTTAAATGTACAAATGTTTCTCGTGGAAAATAAAAAAATAATTTAAATGGATAAATATTGTGCATTTCGATCTCGTAATAACCCACTTTATGAAAATAACACAGCTAGTACAGTACCTTCATTAGCTTTGACTAATCCCAGAAGACTTTTGACCTAACGAGTATTTGTATAGGACTTGTAAGCAGTGCAAAAATAACTGAAAAGCTAGAACTAGAAATAATTATAGAACTATAATACAAAAATTACGAAAATGCTCCCACAGTTTACTCCATTCAATTTCGCGTAAACAAGTATCATGTTAGATTGCAAATTATTTTATAGAAGTTTAAGCGTGTAAAAGATTTAAATTGTTTACCTTATGCAGAAAATACAATATTTATATGCAATAAGGAAAGTACGATAGTTCTCGAAGGTGCATCCGCAGTAGTTCAGAGATGATGTAAATGATGTAAAGTTAATGACATTTAAAGGAAAAGAATCATTAGCAGTAAAATCGAATTCTGAAAGGAGGAACAGCAATCGAGTACTACAATCTAGTTTTATGAAATTGTAACTATTCCGGTTGTAACATAGAACTTTACATTCAACAAGAGTTACTTACTGATAAGGCCAAAATATGCTAAAACTCATAGTAGGCTATACAGCAATAACAACAACAACAACAACAATAATAATAATAATAATAATAATAATAATATCATCTGAATAGGAGGTTCTAAGTAATTTCAATTCGGTCATATTTCAAAATAGATTGAAAAAAATGTGCACAGATGGAGCCTAAAGCATGCCACACACACATTTTATTCTTGCATTAAAATAGTGCTCGATAGATCTAGGCAAGAGTGGTTTCTTGATATGGTTTATTTACGGACGCTCTTTTACATCACATGTCATCAGGGTCCCATTCTATTCAGGGCGTGAAACGGCCGATAAATTTTGCTCAGAGGTCTCTTCTTTCAGGCTTGAAGTTCTTTTTAGTGCCATAAATCTACGACACAGGACCCTCGGCTTTAATTCCCTTCCGAAGGAAGCCATACTTAGGATTTTTACGCTTGAAAATGTTCATCGATCTTGGCCGGGTTTGAACCCGCGATCTTGGATTTAGAAGGCAAATATGATTACCACTACACCACCAGGACCGACAGAAAGAGTGATAATGTATATTTTAACACTTTAGTTGTTTTGTTATTATTATTATTATTATTATTATAAAACAGTTGTGTTGTATAAATTATAGAGCTACGTACCACACCTTAAACCAAGCAGGGTGACTCAAGCGGTAACGCCTGGGACTCGCTCTCTGAAGGTCTCAGGATCAAATCCCTTGGAATCGGCCAACGGCTTATTTTATCGTGGTTCCCCTTAGTCACTTATGGTCATTACTGGAATTTCCCTCTCTCCCATATTTATATAATTTCATTCCGTTGGTCTTGATATAGGATGGAAAATGGTAGGCGAGGTGAGCCAGTGCGGTGTGACGATGACTTGCGCTTTGGAGAGCGTCTGATATGGAAGCTGCTCTGCTGAGGAGCTCAAAGTCTTTGAAGGGGAAAGGCAAACGTCATCTTGGGAGTGTTCTAACTGGAAATATATTAGGAACCTCATCTACGTTCCTGCCTCACCGTCTGTGAACTCTGACCAATGTGTTTCCATCACCTCATCCCTTCCTCCCGGGCTTAAGCAAGGCTGAAATAATATCGAAATATCCCCCTTCACCCAATGCAATGCAATCCATTATCTCTGAAATGGAAACTGGCCTAGTGGCTTAGACTGATTTACACATCATTATGATGGTGTGGAGTGAACGTAGGAGTAAAATTAGCTACCTTGGAGTCGGCATTGATTTTCATCTTTCATTCATCCGCACGTATGTGATGTTGGCTGGGAATGTTAAATCGTTACAAAAACATGGTGATGATGATGATGATGAGGATCAAAAAAGATATGGATAAATAATTGTTGTTTCCATAGATATCTGTAATGTTAGTTTAGTAAAAATATTAATTAGATAAAGCACAAATAATTTACAAAAAAGCAACAAGAATAAGGAACAATGCATTTTTACTTTGTTGCATATTCCAATTACGTTTTCTTTAAAAAGCATACTTTAGATACTTTAAGCATTTATGTTTACCCGGTATTTCCCGCTTGAATAACTTAAAATTACAAATGATTATATTATAATATACTTCAATACAACTTCTTATGTGCTGTTCGTGTAAAATTGGCGAAATAAAAGGGAACAAAAATCAATACTAGTAAAGCAGAGTCATCCTAAATTAAATACAGCGCATTAACATATTTACTTGCTGCACCATCACATACAAGGAGCTTCTCTAGCTATCCGATTAACAAACAGTAATGTTATACGTTACATGTAGCCTGGAAAACAGAATTTCCCCCAAAATCTAAATATTTGGTACTATTTTATCCTAATGGAGCAAGAGGGCAATCTGAAACGTTTCCAGCATATTAATTAAGGAATAAGCCTTTAACTATAATATAATTTTTATTTTTGAACATAATCTCCATTATTGTCAATATATTTATTTATTCCAGTGACTGTTCAAAGCCCTGAAGGGGTTATCAGGAAGTTTGCAAAGTACTCCTCTGCAATTGCAATTCATGAAAAAAGACGACCAGCGACGAAGAGCTTGAGTTTGGGTACAGAGGAAGTCGGGGGGAGTCAAATCTGGTGAGTAGGGTAATTGCTTCAACAATCATACTTATCAAATTTCCCATTACCAAGTAATTTTAATCTAATTGGTTTAAATTAAATATTGTAATAGTACTTTATAAGGGTTTATCCCTTTTAAAGCTAATCAGTTAGTATAATTTACCGTTCCAAAATCATTTCTGCAGTGAAACCGACTTTATCTATTTCGACTGTTGGATCCAAGTCTCATGCATAGTTATAAGTCCATGCAAAATCAGTTTTGTTGCTGTTAAGCGTTCCAAACACTTGAGATATTTTCATACAAAAGCACATCTTGAGCGTAGTTAAAATATTGTGTATCATATCTTTCCTCCATCCCAGAAGCATCCACAGCTCAACTCGCTAATATAAAATCAGGTATGTAATAAATGTAACACTCACGCTTTGACAAGCTGGTAGAAATTAATAAATTTGATAATATGATTTTAGGGTAAATATGAGAGTTATATTTGAACAACATTCCTCTAAACTTCCAATGAGGTGAAACTTTATAGGGTTACGTAGTGTTTGCAGACAAAGCAATCAAGAAGTTTCAAGCACTGGCCGGTCATCTAATACTTTTATTCATCGAGTTCTCCTGGTTTTGGACGTTCTACTCCAAGTCTGGTTCGGCCATATTTAAATTCCACAATTTATTTTTTAACTGTTACAAATGAAGCAGAACAGTTCATACAAAGTTCATGAATTTCAATTGGCGTTAAACATCAGACGTTTATCTTTGCACAATATTCAGTTTACTTATTTCATGCAATATCTCCAGTATTGGAAACAATGATTTAATATTTTAAACGAATGTTCAGGAAATCCTCTATGGTTGAAGTGAGACTGTCTTCATAATTTAAATGAGCACTTCAAAAAGAAAATGTCCTATTCGTATCACAAGAGTATCTGAAATAACTTACAATACTAGTTTTTCGTGTAGCATCAGTTTACCTGAGCATGACACTTATCATTGAATTAACGATTACCATTCAACAATTTCCTGTCGTGTAGTTGTCTTTAAATAATATACGTATAGAGTATTCAGAATCTCTTGGATGAAATTAAAAAGTTTCAGTTGCTATAGTACCTTATAGTTCACTAAATACGCATTTATAGATCATAAAAGGCTATAGGGTTAACTTTTTGTTTCTGTGAAAATGATGCAACAAAGTTGTACTAATATATCATTATCAGAAATGCTGCAAACAGATGCAAATACTTGATGTTTTCCATGGTGTTGCTATAGACATAATTATTGCACTTTAAAATATAGCTGTACACTTTCATTCTCTCTGCATTGCTACTGCCATACAACTTTGATATTCACAGTTACGAAATATTTATCGTTCCTTGTAGCACTTATAGCTGAGAGTGAAAAACGCTTTGCTGGCTTACAGAGTGCAATGCGGTAGGCTGTGAATCCAGCTCCGGTGCACTCGAGTTGAGCCGAGAAAGTTTGTCATAACGAGGCAGCTCGAGTAGCAATTTGCATAAATATGAAGACTTTTTGAAACTCAATGCGAGCGCAATGGAGACATAAAGTTGGTATCTCATTATCATGCAACATCTGTGTGGCCCTTTAATATCCCTATTTTCGAGAAAATTGCTTCCCGCGAATGCTGAGTTTCGGTAATATATTCGTGCCGTGCCAACGTTTCCAGATTTCTGTTAAATTGCATGTGTTTTCAGGTGGAACGAGTTTCCCATCTGAAAACTATAGCAACAGTCGTATCTCTCTATGTAGTAGTATATTTAAACACATTTTTAATTTTGAATATTCCGAAACTTCGCTTAAAACAAGAAAGGAAGCATTTTGTATAATTATAAACTATAAACTATGTATATATCTCCAAATATTTATATTGTGCTTGTCACTTCAGCAGTTCTAAAGTTATTACTGGACAATAAAGCAGTGCAGCAAATTAATCAACCGAGTACTAAACTATAGACGGTTCTTTGGAGGAAGTTCCAACAACCAATAGTCTGAAACTAGAATATGTAAAGGAAAAAAAGAATATCTAGGCAAAACTATATACGTTAATATCTGCTAAAGAGATAGAGAGCCAAATTTTAATATGACTTTAAATTTGAAGATTGAACTATTTTCCAACACCTGAGTAACACTTAAAAACGTTTTCCTATGCAATATGGTTTTGTACATTCCTTTGAATGTACTGACCTCGCTAACGACACTAATTTTTCTTCAGTGAGGTTTGTGTTCGGTCAAACATTTAGTGTAACTTGCACTCGAGAGCTTGCAGAGTAAGTTGTAAACCGGGTTGTTCTTAACATTGTACAGTTTCTAATACTCTAAGTATTTTTGTAAGCTATTCTAGACAGGACTTGTGTGACTGAAAGACAAATAACTTACCGTTTTAACAGTGAATGGGAGGAGCAATATTGTTTTTGGAATACAAAGTAAAGCATGTTTTTTATTGTGTAATGGTATAGTGTTTCTCCTGGTACCTGGTAAGAAAATGTCTAAGTTAGGAGTCTGGAACGCGAGGACAATTGGGGAGCTGCCTGATAGAGATGTGGCGCCTTTAAATCTCTAAAGCCGTGTGATGTAGAGTGTTGATCGCATGTTCATTGCAGGCAAGATGGAGGTAGAGAACGCAACGGTTGCTGCGATAGCCTAGGCCCTCTGGAGATTTCACGCAGCATTGCCACAGCATGGGCATGATTTTGGAAGCTGAAATGCATACTTCTAAATAGATCACACAATATGAAAATTAAAAGGGAAATGTTGAACATTGCATCCTCCCATCTTTCTACGGATCTCATACGTGGAGCCCAATCAGAAACTGAGACAAACAAGAGAAGTACGCCAAAGGAAATAAGGAAGAAAACAGGCTTTTCAAAACAATGTAATCATAGCGAGCTCTTTGAAATGAAAATAGACAAGACATGTGATGCCGCAAGGCCCCAATAAATACAGAATTACGAGAGAGGCAAACATTACTAGCAACTTGCGACTTTTCAAGTGGTCGAACACGAGATTAAAAGGTTCCTCCCTGCGCTATCTCTCACTTATTCTGAACAAACTTACGGAGACATTGGTTTGCACTGCTACTGCAAACCAGGTCTCCTACAGGTTATAACCGCAAATATAAACATCAGATATTCCATCAAACAATAATACTTACTGTAAATTAAACATCGAATTTTCGGGGATAGAGCAAACCAGAAACCTCTTGTCACATCAGCTCACTGTAAACCACAACACATTACTTCATCATCAGCAGTCATTATTATTTTCCTGCACCTGCTCCCTCAGTAACATCCTGTTCGGCCGGCTCCCTTTACGTACGATGAATGCCTTCGGCTTTTCTAATCAGCTTTAAATACGTCCGTTTGACATTCACAGCTCTCTGCATGACCACTCTTTACTTGCAGTTGATCAAAATGTACCTGTGAATAAATTACAATCGATTCAGTGATATTCGGTCAGTCTCAAATAGTTCAGATAACGTATCCAGTCAGTGAGAAATCTCTTCCCTAACAAAAGTTTAATGGCAGAACACGTTAGTTACTTTTTATCACTATGTTTAGATAATAATAAGAATGCAGAGATGTATGATTACCTGAAAGTTATGTCCTTTTATTGTATTTTTCTGAGCAATGAACATTTAAAATTTGATTTTGCATAGAAATATTTCAAAGTTTTGTTTAGTATGATTTGTTCTTCATGGCCGCGCACCTGTGCAAGCCGAATAGTGTTAGAGGGGATGAAAGTTATAGTGGTAAACATTGTCTTGCCTGCAGAGTGTATAAACAGCAACTAGCCCATACACCCTTTCATTTCGATGTCTGAATGAGATATACATAGAGAGCACTTGTAACCAGTCATAAGGAATACAAATTAACCGTAGTTAGTGATCTATAGTAAAAACAGAGATATTCCAAAGAAGTGCATATTTATCAGAAAATGTTCAGACATTTTTTAAATATCACACTTGGGATTTAATTTTTTTAATGTTGGAAAGCATGAGTAAGGAAAATGAAAGCATGAAAGATAAACGCCAAGTCCCAATTGAAATACAAATGTAATAAAAAAAAAAAATAACCTTCTTTCCATTAATGTCTAGTTGTTCATAATATTTTGTTTGGCAACAATGCTATAAGTTATACACAGCAGAAGTATTTAGATCTGACCTCATCAGATTTTCACTTCTTCGGAGAAAAAGATTCTGCAAACCGCTCTTGTCTGGGAGACGCGTGTAAACCGAATTCCTACTCCAAGCAGCGTTCATGTTTCAGAGTTTGTAGACATCATTTGAATATGTACCAGGCTGTTCTGCTGCGGTCCTTTATAAGCTGCACTTCATTTAAAAAAAACTTTGAGACCTGAAAAATAAGAATGCAAATTGTTACATTTTAAATAAATTTTACACGAAGATGAATTTTCTCAAATGTACGTAAAAATAAAAATAAACGAAGAAATGGTCAATTTTAGCTCTTAATAAAAACCTGCAGAAAGAAAATAGCTTGAGTATCATGTCAATCAACAGAAAAAATACCGGTAAAAGTGTATCATTGGATAACTTTCAGTCTTGTAGCTCTAGTCGGTCCTGGTGGTGTAGTGGTTACCATACTTTCCTCCTAAACCCAAGATCGCGGGTTCAATCCCGGCTACGATCGATGGATTTTCCCGTGTCGTACATTTACGGCACGAAAAAGAACTTCAAGTCTGAATGAAGAGGTCTCTGAGCAAAATATATCGACCGTTTCACGCCCTGAATTGAATGGGACGCTGATGACATGAGCTGTTAAAGAGCGTTATAAATAAACCCAAATCCGTACTATTAAATAAATCTTGTCTTTCGGAAATTATCCTCGGACGTTTTGGATTAATGTGGTTTTCAAATAGCATATTCAACATTCGTCCTGCCACGATGAAAAGTTAATTGAGAATTACTTCGTTAAATGGCCAAATGTATGCCAATTAACTTAATTGGAGTTTAATTGCGGACAGGCATCAATTGTTGACGGTGAGATGCAACACACCAATTAAAAATTAACTGAGCTCGGTGAGATAGGCCCTAATGTGAACTGAATCTTGAACTTAATTCCCGTCGGAAGAGAAGTGTAAAATAAACAACCAAGTTGTTAAACGTATTGGAAACGCTTCCAACGGTACCGAGGTAAAAATGACTTAAGTATTTAAGAAGATTTGTTTTGACTGCTACAAATTATCCCAAGGTCCCATCTGATGATAAACATAGTAACAAGACCATACGCCAGTGATCTCAAATTCGTCCATTTGTTTGTTCATCATAAATCTATTTCGTTTATCATTCTCAAGACCTATAAGACATTTTGGATGGTACATTCTATTAGTACAAATTAAAAGGAAAGAAAGAAGTACAAGCATGTTGTTCTAGAGCTGTTTGCCTTACAATCATTCTACATTTTGAAATTAATTTATTTGTGTAATGATATTTTAAAGGAACCAAACAGAAAATGGAGATATGATTTCGTACAGCACCGCACATATTTGGTGTTTCTTATTCATCTACATACAACATGTACGTGCCTGGTGTATAGAAACGGAATCCTTCAGCCTTAAAGCAAGGCTTCGAATAGCCTGCTCAGAAAACGACAGATTTGACAGCTTTTGGTTTTAGTTTCGAGCTCTCCATTTAGCGTCTGAAATGGAATCCTCCTGTCCGGTCGACGACGCCGTTTCCATGCCAACACACAAACATCATTTTCCTCCGTTATGTGACTCCATTTTGTGGTGAAATGAAGGTTGCTATATAGCTCGTAACTCTTCGGGGACAACCAATGATGTCTGTGCATTGCAAGCACAAGTGACACACAGCCTTTTTACACGTCTTACGTTTGTAATTAAAGCTTGTAAAACACAATAATTGCGATAAAGCATAAAATTTGCAATACATTTCTTCTTTTCTATAATAATAAAAAAATACATCCCTATTTATTTACTTTTCCTTTCTTTTTTGATTGGGACAACTATTTATAATTAATAATACAACTTAAGTGGGCAGTCTAAATTTATCTCTGCCTAACAATAAGGGAAGGAGTTCCTCTGTTGAACATATTTTCATTTTTCAACATACTCTCCCTTAAGGTCAATATACAGAGTGTGCCAAAAATTTATATACACTCCAAGCAAAGAAAAAACTGTGTTAACACAGCAAAACCGAATTCACACAAACAGAAAATGATGAGCACTAATCATCTTAGACCTATACAGTTACAACAGTTGCTCAAAATGCCCATCATCGGCGTCGATACACTTCTGAGTATGTTGAACTAACAGATCAAATAAATAAAGGAGCTTGTGTTAGGTTTATAAATGCTGGTTTTGAATAAATAATTAACAAAAAAAATTAAAGCACAAAAACAATATTATATAAGACTTTAAATTATTTGTTTGATTGAGTGTTTGCAAAAGTGTCCTTAGGGATTGCAGCACATGCCGTTTCAATTTCTTCCCCAAGTGCTGCCAGTGTTTTCTACGGTATTCGGGTACCATGAATCTCAAATTTGTCTCGAATGCGTGCAATTGTTACTCGCGTTGGCGGTTCTGTTCTGTACACACGTCACCATTGCCTTTGAACTTCAACAACGTTTTCGGTTTTCCAATATCACTTCAAAATTGCTTCCCGCTGTTCAAACGATAATCTTGGCTCCATTTTGTTGTAGCAATGCTGGCATAGCATCTGTTTACAGAACAGCATACGATAATCTTGGCTTCATTTGTCCATTGTTGGTTTACCTGTCACGTAGCAACGCTATCATAGTGTATGTGAGTCACATCTGTTTACAGAACATCATACGATAATCTTGGCTTCATTTGTCCATTGTTGGTTTACCTGTCCTGTCACGTAGCTACGTTATCACAGCGTATGTGAGTCACTTCTGTTTACAGAACATCATACTACACATTACTGTTGTTTTCCTGTCCAACTTTGAAATACATTAAATAGATATCTACTGTGAAAGTGTGTATACCTTTTTTTGGCACTCTCGGTATTTATTCCAACTATGCTGTATGCCATTAAGTCTCTCTGAAGTGGTTTTCCGAAAGGTCTGCAAAACACCCCTGCATTAATTTGATGCAAAACATTGACCAAAGAGGAATAGTTTGAGCTTTAGTAACAGAAGTAAGTCAGAGGGAGCCAAATTTGGGGTGTAGGGTGCAAGCTAAAACAATTATACTTTAAATCTCTCAGTTTTATACATGGTCAAATTTGTGAGCTAAAGCATTGTCTTTATGCTTTTTAATTTCCTTTTAAAAGCTGTATCTTTTCACGCAAGTGTTTTCCTCAAGATGATTTAAAAGAATGAAATAGTACTCTCCGTTTTTACCCATTTGGAGATAATCAATTAGTGAAATTCCTTTAGCATCCCGAAACACTGATGTTATATGTTAATAATAATAATAATAATAATAATAATAATAGCGATGATGATGATGTTGATAATGATGATATTAATATTAATAATAATAATAATAATAATAATAATAAAATCTTCAAATTCAAAATTAACTTTATAAGTTAAATAATTAATCTTCATTACACGAAACAAATTTATAGATGTTGGAACAATTTATAAAGAATGCATCTATTTACTTCTTTCTATAATAAGTTTTATTTGAATAACAATTATTAGAAATGTCAAAAGCAAGTTCCGCATAAACTGAGTGGAACCAGTTACTCATCATTATATTTATATGTCATATTTAAAATATAAAAATTCACACACATAAAAGGACCTAGAGTGGAAATACTGAAACTTGAAATTTAAATTCTAGCCGTGTACAGGACATTTGTAAGGGCATATAAAAATGGCGGATAGTAAAAATAAAAAAACTTGTATTACAGAAATATATGAGAAACGTTATGACTTTCAGAATAAAAAATTAAAAATTTCAATGATTTTTAAATCAAATTCATTAGAAATACTTATGGATCATAAAAAATAAATAATTAAATAAACAAGTAAGCAGTAAAATTGCGCGAACCACGAGTTAGCTAACATGTTGGTGACATCTGAAGAGCGGGATATGGGATAGAGTGTAAAGAAGAGAAAGCCAATCAGATTTACTTCCATTCCTTCTGTATATCCATACTAAAACCATCGTTCATCCGTACAAAAGTGGAACAAGAACACTTATCTGTATGTGTGATAGCATTCAACCGATGTAGACCGGCTGGGAAGTTACGATTATGGATTGGTGTTTCACGGTATTGAATCGAAACTAGAAGTGCTTCTTGCGTATAGTTCAGAGTAACACTGGATACTAATCTGCGATGATTCACGGAATATCCACAACCCGCTCATGCTCACAGTTTTCAATTTGGTTTCCTTCACGGATGAACTTTGTCATCGTTGTATGACAACTTATATTTTGTTACAAAAAATGTACCTATTTAAATTATACTAAAGTAGAGTATGTATTTCTAATTTTTGTATACTCAATTTAATTTTTTACAATTATACTTCCTCTCACAAATATAAGGAGCTCATTTTTATGAGTGCACGGCGTCCACCTTAGATTGAGGAAAAATCCTAACTAAAATTCTTAAAAAGATCGCTTATAAGCATAGTAACCACTAAATTAATGTTCTATTTGCTTTATTATTCATGCGAAACTCAGCTGTCAGAATCTTTTTCGATCATTAACAATTCATTCATAGAAAGACGAAAACTAAATGTATTTCTCGTAGAAGATTTTCACGTTGAGGCTTGCTGGCAGTAGGACCGAAATAATTGAAAACGTTTGGAACTGTGTTGCTGGTTCACAAAGATCATAAAAACAAATAGTTAACCTAAAAGTGTTGAAATGTATTAAAACAGAAACGCTGAAAGCTGGCACGCAAAGTATACAATATTTCAAATAACTGTGACTAAGTAACGCATACAACTAATATGAACAGCTTTTATACTAATTTACCCTTTACATAGATAAGAGAACCTGACCACACAAACAGAAAATAAACTGGAATTAAACAAAGAAAGCTATCAAAAACAATCTTTGTTCAGAGTTTTTAAAGACAAATCTGAATTTAAGTTAAAAAATATTTGGACTGTTCCATGCAGAAAAATTTTCATTCCAAGATACCTAGTTTTGAGATAATTAAAAATAACATTATCCGATTTTTATCATTAGTTCAAATGCAAGGGGAAAGTCTTGTTGTTTATTGACCTAACACGATAATGTTTATAGGGTTTCAATTATTTCAGAGTCTATCAAACACCACAAGTAATTCTTTATTTTCTTTGGATCGAAGCCTCTTCTGCATGGACTGAAATTTACGTTTACATTTTAATTGAATTTGTTGGAGAAAGAAGTAAGATTAATTTATTTAATTAATATTGCATATACAACTTAGGATTGTGAAAAGCTCATAGGTAAAAATGAAATGTAAATCTCCTTTCACACAGTTTATGTAAGAAAATGTTAGAGGATTAAAAAAGTATAAAACATGGTATGTTCCTTTAGTAATCTTGCTGCTCTGTATTAACAGTTTTACATATGGGCCAGATTGCAATTTCTGATGCTCATAGGGAACATTTATTTTT
Organism: Metallyticus violacea; assembly: GCA_030762175.1. Classification (NCBI taxonomy): domain Eukaryota; kingdom Metazoa; phylum Arthropoda; class Insecta; order Mantodea; family Metallyticidae; genus Metallyticus; species Metallyticus violacea. The sequence goes on along the minus strand of CM060835.1, from coordinate 40,862,075 downwards.
GTTGCTTTAACTGGACATTTTTTCTGTTGTATAAACAACTTTTGGAGGAAAAGTTGGATTTAATGAATGTGTGTCTCATAATATCAGGTGGTTCATGATAAAACATCCATTCCGTATGAGATGTGCACTATCGTACTGATACCCAAATATACGAGGGAATCATTCACAATGGTATTTTGTAACTTGTAATCCCATCAACGTCAATGCGTCGTTGCCATCTTCCTGGTAGTTTCATTATAGCGTGGCGAAGCAATTGTTTCGGAATACTTATCGACAACTCCCTAACTTTCCTCCCAATTTTTTTATCTCGCAGCGAGTCTTTCATGTTGTGAAACAAGGACAACAATTAAAGCCAGCGGTGCCATCTTTACTGGCGTGCGGTTGCGCGGAGGAACACTTCTCCGTGTAAAGATCTCGCAGTTGAGGAAGCCAGTCCATTAACAGTACACCTGAAGTGTCCCAAAAACACTAATCATCTGCTTGCCCAAGCAACGCCCAATTTCTTGGGCCGAAGACTCGCTGGATGATTCCATTGCATGGAGTGAACTTTCTTCTCTGGTGTGTGGTTGATTGTTGATTTAGTTTATTTACGGACGCTCTTGAACATCCTAGGTCATCAGCGTCTCCTTCAATTCAGGGCGTGAAACGGTGGGTAAATTTTGCTCAGAGGCCTCTTCTTTCAGGGTTAAGTCTTTTACGTGTCGTAAATGTACGACACGGAACCCAAGGCTTTACTTCCCTTTCGAAAGAAGCCATACTTAGGATTTTTACGCCCGAATTAAATCACCGATCCTGGCCGGGACTGAACCCGCGATCTTGGGTTTAGAAGGCCAGATGGTTACCCCTACACCACCAGGACCGACCTGGTGTGTGGTAGTGTGTCATCATAACTCATCGCTAGTCACCAGTTTCTTAAAAAAAAATCCGGATCTTCATTATACATTTCCAGTAGTCGACGGCAGACCTCAACCCTTTTGTCCTTCTGTGTTGTGTCAATTCCCGTCGAACCCAATGAGCGCATACATTTTTCATATTCAAATCGTCATGAAAAATAGTGTGCAGGGTTGCAGGGCCGAGGTCTATCCGACATTCCAGTTTATCAAAGGCTATGTGCCTGTCAGCCGTAATCAGTTCAGACACAAGTTCAATGTCCTGGAAACTGCCACAGTTGGCCAAGGTCGTTAAGGCGCGGACTCCTGAGTGGGAGGTCTGGAGTTCGAATCCCGCCAGGACCGTCCTCCCTGACTGAGGTTTTTTTTTCCAGGTTTTCCTCAGTCCTCATAAACGGAAAATGCCTGGGAGGTACCCTAAACTTAGGCCTGGAACGTTTCCTTCCATTAAAAAATTCTTCCCCAATATAAAATTTAATTTCATTTATCATCAGTGTTCACCGCCTGTGGTGCCTCAGTAGTAAAAACGGGCGTTAAACAACATTAAAAAAATGTCGTGGAAGACTGCGAGTTTGACGGTAGATCAATATTCACGTACTTGTGTGCATTCCCTGCCGCTGACAAACTATTGGCGCAGTTGCAAAAGAGCTTCTTGATCACAAACCGCAGTTAAACGTGTATGAAATTCTGTAGTTTTGATGCCGTTTTTCCACAAAAACCGTGCAGTCCATCTTCGTACATGACCTCCATCTTACCCACGTCTTTCTCTACTTGGCAACAAACTAACACTGTACTTTCACTACATACTCTGCCTACAACTGCCATCTAATGTCTGCGTGGCGCACTAGTATCAATGTGTCGCCTTATCAATGGAGGTGCACATAGACTGCGCGTTATTCGTTAAACACTGCTATTGTAAATAATTTCCGAACGCCCTTGTAATTTATTGTCTCTGATACTGACTTCGATGTAGCTTCCTTTGCAAATCATTGGCCAAATACTTCTTAAAATCCAAAATATCTGTTTTTGGAGTTCACGTACTTCATTGCAGAAATGCTACTGTTTTCAATGAGTCAGTTATTTCATGTACAGCGTATAGTAGATCATACCGCATAAGGGCACATTTTATGATAGAAATATTCGGTCGTAAGGCAGAAACAATCGACCTCTGACAGAAAAAAATTGTAGAGCAGTGCGTGTGTGATTCCTATTGCTAGAAAACAATATCAGCTGTTTCTGCAAATATGTTTTATAGGTTAAGTAACATATTTTCTACATTCTGGCTAATAGAATTTCTGCATAAAGTTTCAAACATGAGTATTAGGTAAAATGTATATCATTACTATAAATGCATAAAATAAAGTCCAAGGAAGAACATCTTTAATCCTGGACTGAATTTCTTTCTGTACAGATAACGTTTCAGTTTTTATGATTTCACCCACTTGAATATCTTTCTACATAGAACGATGAACCATCATAAAGAGATGCATTTCCATCTATATTTTTGTGTTTGAAACCCCCACCCGGCTTTGCGGAATTGTGACGGAACATCTGAAATAGGAACGTTCCTAGAACGCCGCTACGTTGTTCCAATGAAGAAAATATAGGGCTGTGTTGTACCAGAGGGTTCCTAAAGCCTATGATTACCTAATCGTAGTTAGTAGGGATGAATAAAACGAATTTATGATAGAAAATTGTTTTTGGCGGCTAATTTCGCATGAAGTTTAAAGTAAATAGAGTATTAATTTAATTGTTACTGTGCTTACAAGTGATCTTTTAAAGAATTTTAGTTAGGGTTTTTCCTCAATCTAAGACGAATAGCATACAAATTTAACGCTTCCTTTCCAATTCATAAAATTGGCCGTTCTTGTAAATAATTGTGAGAAATCGTAGTAAGCACACAAAAATTACAAATGTATACACTATTTTAATATAATTTATTTAGACATGTTTTGAAAAATGTAAGCAGCCATACGAAGATGGCAGACCTGCACATCAAATTCATTCGATACCAAATTGAAATCGGTAAGCTATAAGCATAGTTATAACAAATGAGATCGGTATTGCGAATGTTTAAGTTCGTTCTCTTTGGTGAAATATCAGCAGTTTTACAATGAAAATTATTTCTGAATACCTGAATTATGACATAGTTCAATTAAGATGCCTTTAAAATATTTATGCTTTACATTATCGCCATTGTTTTCTTGCAATAACATCACCAGAACGTAACACTTGTAATGCTTTAATACAGCTATCGGCGTAATCATCTCCACTACCGTGGCGAGGTGAATAAATCCGGAAGACAGGAATGCGGTTGAACGATGTAACGATTCTTAATTTCGAGAACGGGAACTAAAACCGACAGCCATGTTCTTCTCAAATTGACTCCTTCTTATTCCCTTTCTGTTGTTAGCGATTCAATTTGTGGCTGTAAAGTGTTCGCTTATTGTCACATGTACAGCCGAGGGGTTAAACTTATTATGCAGACAGCCTTATTTGCTAAAATATTTTATACTCTTATATTGCCTAGTTGAGTTGGAAAGTGATAACTTAGATCAGTTCATTTGATTTGCCACTTCCGTTGACGACTTAAAGGATTTTATCGTGACAGCAACAAGCAGGATTAGGTTGAACTTATGTTCTTCCTACACCTATGTACACTTTTCTCATTGGCTACTATGATTCATACTTAGGGCGTCGGCATACCATAATTGGAAAACATTATAATATAATGTAAAGACGCCCATAGGCGATTGTGAAGCTATAGAGACCACCTCTGTTCCTTTACTGGTCGCCTGTGCTACCCTGTGCTGCTGCTGGCCGCTCTGCACCCTCGACTCTGTGACATCACCCCTAAGGTAAGGGCCCGATCGGTCCTAAGGGCCTGACTTCTAGCCATTCAGTTACTATGTGTTAACGAAAGCCTTCAGCATTAGAGAAGACCTTAGTGTGTACATTTTATTATTATGTACAATAAAAGAAGTAGCAATGGCAGTAATATTCTCTTTAATTATACCTGTAATAAAATAGTAAATTTTGTGCTACTCCGGTGTTATTCTCTGAAAACGCTTCTGGTCTAGTAGTAACCATACTTGCTTCGTAAACCCAAGATTGAGGATTCATTTCCGGCCAGGGTCGATGGCTTTTTTCGGACTTAAAAATCCTAAATATGACTTCCTTCGGAAGGGAAGTAAAGCCATGGGTCCCGTGTCGTACATTTACGGCATGTAAAATAAGCCGTTTAAGCTCTGAATTGAATGGGACCTGATGATCTAAGATGTTAAGATCATCCGTAAATAAACAAATCAACAAGATCCTTCTCATTTCTTGAGAAAAATTCATGTGAGCGCATGGATGAGAAAAGATGTGCTATCTTCCTAGTTAACAGTGATCTTTCACTTTACAAACCCATAATTTCTTCAGATGCATCACTGTACATCACGCGATGTTACGTGAGAGACCGGGCAACTGCAAATGAGCTAGTAATTGTTTTTTTAATCACACACTCGGCTTTGCGCATATCAAATAAGTGCATTTAAGACCGGGATAGCCTTAAAATCAACTTTTAGATACAGTTGACACATTTGGTAAGGCAAGATGATCATTTCTTCATTTTGTTTTCTTTATCTTCTGCATTCTACTCGCTAAGTGCTATTGTTTTACCCCCAAGGAAATGCGTTTCTTGACAACAATCAAGTATACCACGATCTCTGACTCTTTACTGACCCCAATGCAAAACAAATTATTTTTTGTGGAGGCATATACTTCTTAGTTGCAAAACCGATTTTTCCTAAATGAATCATTTGTTAACAAACTCAGTTCTCTTTCCACTATCTTATTTTTGGAATCATGTGAGGTCGATTTTCTGTTATATTTGTAACTTTATTACGAATCTCTGGTGACCTTTATTTTCTAATAAATTGACATTCTTAACATGTTTTTATAGTCCTGTTTGTAATCACCGAGAATCTCAGTCGTATAGATACTGAAATTGTTTTCGTTTCCGTATATTTCATATTTTTTGTTGTATTTTAGGAACTGTCTAATATTTGGCTCAGATGCTAGACTGTTTATCAACTAATTCTTAATAATTCATTGAGAAAATTTGTCTAGATGAGTTTTTATTCGAAGTTTTCTTTAATTAAAAAAGCATTGAGGATTTGGCTCTTATTTGTCTTCATTAAGAAAGTAAACAAGCATATTAATAAAAAAAACATGCTGAGTATAATAAAAATTTATGTGTAAGTTACAGCAGTTCATCCACCGCAGTAGCTCAGGCATTAAAATGTTTACCAAATTATCCGACCGTGTTCAGCACATATACAAACATTGCAGAAGCTATGTACGATTAATTGCTGCTTTACATTGTATGTGTTTCTTCAGTCATTTTGCGGCCTCACTCATGAATGTTGAGTGAGAAGACTTCCTGTTGTCTCTAACTCTTACCAAACTATACATGCAACACTTTGATGGTACATACTTTCATTAAATTCTTTCCGAAACGGCTTTTGACATCATGAAATGGACCGGCTTACCAGCATTTGTGAATGAGAGCACGCGATGTGCGGTTATGCACATTGTTATTACAATATCATAATATCAATACCGACGCAGTCGTCTGGTGACTCGCGACTGGGTAGAAGAGTTTACACGCCAGCCGCAGATTTTGGCAAAACGTCGGGATTCTTACAATCCGCTAGACCATGGCCTGCCTACAACTCGAAAATCATATTAATTTATTCACAACAACCCCTTTGCACCACGTTCCAGCTAGTTGGGATACACAATGATGTTGACTGAATTCATGATGCACTGTCCACCAGATACAGAGCATAATCTGGTGGTGGTTTCATTTGTTTGTGAAAAGATTCATAGGCTTTCCAATCAGTGATGATGGCGTCTTGTAGTGTCGTAGAGAATAGATTTCAGCAGCCCATCGAGAAATATTCTTTTGCTGACTATTAACAACGCAAAACATGCGTCAGCTCGTGCCGCCTTTTGAGCTATTGTCAAATAATGTGGAACCGATTTTATATGTTTTTCCAGCTGATGGAGCTGGGAGACATATGTTTTCTACGCTGACGTTGAATTACTGTTCCACGTCCTCAAGTCTGGTTGTCTTTCGCCTCAACAGTCGGTAAGAGAGCCTCGTGTCCATTATAGTTGGTCTTCTTGTCCTCATGAATATCGTTACCTTGCTGAAAGTTCGTCCATTCACAACATCAGCACAGAAGTCTGGCATATTCTCCGCGCCGCTGCAATTACACAGTTTCCTGTTAAATTCATTGGGTATACAAACTAGTATAATCTCTTCATGTTTGATCACGCGCCTCGGAACATTACCACTAGGAAAAATTGGACAAACCGTTTAACTCTTGGCAACAATTCGTTACTAGATTTGTTCTGGGCTATTAATTGTTGTCAATGCTTGATACTGAGCATCGCGAAAAAGTCGACAGAACTTTTTGGATCACTATATATTTCAAAACTGAAGGTCGAGACATAACAAACATGAGTTTAAAAGTAAAACTGTAAGAACCGGAAAGAAAATAGTGGAAACACTGTCGCCAAGCTGTTAATGAACATGCAAGGGCGTTGTTGTTTTCAGCATGTCTAGAGGAATGGCATAGTGGTTGAACACACTGAGCGTTAATAGTTCACTATTTGTAGACGGACGAATACGAACCTATGAGAAATTTTGTAAACTTGGACCGTCCTACAGTGGTATTTTTATAAGTGAACAGTGTGCGTGGATTAAAATTGCAGTAGCACATGTTAGAAAGGGGCGAAAATGTTATGCAGATCTGCGAGAGACCTGTGGCAATAAGATTTGCCATATCAAACGGTAGTCCGTGGGGTGCCATACTTTCGACAAGGACGCAATAGAGTGCATGATGCACCATGTTTAAGTCATCTTGTTTTTGAAGCACATTAAGTTCATTTGATTCAATCACTACTGGAGGTGGGTCGTTGATGGACAGTGAGGGAGTTAGCCCCAGAAATCAAAACAAGGTACACTGGTATTGCAGTAGAACCTCCTCGTTAAACATCAACAAAACCGGGTGTGCAGTGTCTTCCAGCGGATGATAATTGTGACAGGGAATTGCATTGAAAGAATGTAAAAGTCTCCAGTTTCTAGTATAAATGCAATTACTTTCTTTCTAGCCATCGTAAAATACTTTAGGAAAGCTATCAGTTGTTACCAATTGTATTGTACAGTTAATTTCAGAAGAACGATATTGACCTTTAATTTCGTTATAAACAACAACACATTTGAGGTTATGTCGAGAAAAATAACGGAATCAGGAATGAAAGGCTCCTTGGAATAAAAAAATGAGGTTATAACAACAATTTATTTGTAGGAAAACAAATGAATGCAACAGTTTTTGAGCACCATGCTGTCTGTATACTGTAAGTGCAATTCGATTCTCACCGATGAGTTGAGTATCAATGAGCTGGTTGATTAACCGAAAGACTTGCTCATGGAATTATCTTCATTCTATGGAATAGTTCTCCTCATTTCGTAATATCTAATTTCAAGGGATACATTTAGTGCTGATCCCATTAACCTGTGATCTACTACTGCATTCTCTCTCATATATTAAGGTGTATGTAATGATAAATAGATAAGCAAATTAGAACATCATATTGAGGTGGCTACGTTAGGCCAATCTTGCAGAGAGAGCGAGAGATACGGCACCTGTCCCCCATCGCCTCACCGCGCGGTGTAGCAAATCGAAAACGTGGTAGAGAATTCTAAAACAGTGTCTCGAACAAAGGCAAGCGAGATTCCCCATGGGAATGGAGGGGGAAAACAAGATGGCGCGGGAGGGGGCGCGAGTAAAAAAAAAATGATATGACACGGAATTGTATGATGTGTCGGAGCGGAAGGAATTGGATATAGAACAAGGAGAGACTGTAACAAAATATAGACTTGCAGAAATAAAGTAATAAGTTGCACGAAATGCCCGTTAAGGCGACAGGAGACAACAGGAAAGAACAAACACAAGCAAATATTTGAGATGCAAAAAATGGCTGAAACTGTGGGAAAAATTGAGCATAGTACCTTCTTTTTCACAGTAACACTGAAATAATTAGAAAGTAATGCGGTTTTAAAGATAACGGTACATCCTAGCGCTTGGAAAAGTTCTTCTGATTATTATGAGTAATAATAAAATTGGTAATATTCTTAGCTTCATTACATCATTTTTCATTCTAGACATCTAAGAATAAAATATAGTTTTGAGCCACGAAGTTATGCACATTTACACCTTATTCTTATCATTGAAAGATCAAGCACTACACTTGTGGTAACTGAAATATGGAACAAACGCTAAGAATCTCGCCATATGCAATCTTCCAGACAGAGCTTCAAATAAAAACCAGCAGCTAGCAAGTACAATATGTGCATTTTAAGTGACTCCCCAGAATTTACTGCTATATCCGAGGGACTGTTCACCAACTTGATAAATCTCAATGACAAGAAACCTGCTTCAAAATCCCCGTGCTCTTACAGAAGATGCAGGCAATGTGCTGCCGTTGAGAGACATCATTTTCAATATTTCAGATTAAGTTAGTGGCTATTATAAGTTTCAAATACAGTATCCCTTTATGTTTTCCCTGAAACAACAAGCACTAAACTAACATTACTGCTTTATGTGCGACGACTCCAGCAGAGGCGACTGCATTTCTTTCAACAAGTATCCGCGTCCTAGTGGCTCTTAACGCAAATAACCTCACTGCATATTTATTTCATTGTTTCAGTTAATAATACAAATTCAATACAAATTGTATTCAAAACATAAATGACTTATGTACCTAAATTACTAAAAAGAATGATCTTTATATTTTTCAGTTATTAAAAAATCACAAACGTACTTTCTCCTAACTGTTAATCTTAATATAAAATAAACAAATTGCTGTTTTAAATATATAAGCATGTAAGTGTATAATTTAAAACACGAAAATTCAAATCAATTTGAAATGAGGAAGAAAGTTTATGCTTACTTGAAAATAGTTTGAGAAACGCTGATGTAGGAAATACTGGATTACTTAATTTGTTAGTATTGTTTATCCAGATAAATCCTCACTTTCACTGCCAAATTATACAGTTCTTATTTCATTTCTTGAAATAAAAACTAGATGAAAAGGAATTGTAAAATTTGTGCCTTCGAATAATCCTCTTTTTTAATATAATTGTTAACAGTAAAAAAAAAAAAAAAAAAAAAAAAAAAAAAAATCTTCAAACGTAATGCAGTTAATTTTTTAAAGAGTTTAAAGTAGTTTAAGAGATAATATATTAACTGATTGTATAATATCCACCATTTATTATAATAGTTACTTTAATAATCGTTTTTGTTTTCATACTTTGTTATAACAACATACAGCGTTATTCATTCCTTTTGCGTCCATAAATAAAATAACTTAGTGCATAGGAATAGATTGTAAGAAAGAAATTAGGGACAGGTACAACAGAGGAGGATAATTCGATACATCTCACCAAGAGAGCATTTCCGGTATGAAGGGATAATGGGGTGAGCAGATCTCAACGTAACATTTCCTCAGATTGCAAGCCCCAGACCCTGGTATGTTTGCGGCGACAACAGCAGAACCCACGAGACTTAAATCTACCGCTACGCCGCACAGCGTTCGGTAGCTTCTACCTGCAATCTAGGGCTCCAACTGTATGAAATGGGATAGCGGAAAGTAAAGAAGTAACATAGTAGAAGGGAAACATCTATCCCATCATTTGCCTAAGTGACTAAGGAAATCCACGGGGGAAAAAAAGTTAAGATGACCAAGCTTAATGTATTTGAACCCAAAAATCCTGAATTTGAGCCCCAAGTGTTATCTCTTCAGCAATACCCCTGGTAATAGATTGTGTATGTTCCATGTTCTGTTATTAAATAAAGTAAATAAATAAGGTACAAAAATTCAACAAGAAATTTCGTTGTCAGGCGTACGAACTTTAAATTTAATCCCTAGATTAGATTTAAGTTAACCAGATGATTATGGTACTTTTATCTGCCTATCGCATTACTGCTTATCCAACCCGCTTTCCTGAAATACGGTATATTATAATAGTGCCTAAACTATGTGTTTCTCTCTCAGAGCTACAATATGGTAGATGATAAAAGTAGAACAAAAGTAAAAGATAGTACTTACAGGGATTGAAAGTAAATGAAAATTAAAGTTGATATAGAATAAACAGCATACACAATTTTAAATCAAGCCTTTTCCATACTGGTGAACAAAACTATAATTATGAAACGTGACCAAGTAGGCATAATTTGTTTTTATTTCGCTCATTCTAATATTTAAAATTTGTTCATGCTTTAATTTTCAGCAATAAAGGAGGCAACATATACCATTTAGGCGCGGGGGCTGTATAAGCCATTGATCAAGGCCAGCTGTGTTACACTAGTCGAGGCGGGCTGGGTTTACAGAACTGCTGCGTTGGTCTTGAAACTCATGCCACTCTGTACAGTTTGAACAGTGAAAGAAACGACAAATGCCTAATGCTAACATATGGTCTGCTAAGAATACTAAATAGCAAATACTAGGTCTAGATATTCTATTCCACAACGAGTGTTTATTTATGATTTATATGTTCATATTGAGTCTGCAAGTGTCAGGAGCTTACTTGAAGAGAAATTCCCAGGTGATCAAGCTGCAAGTTCTAATGCGATTCATAAATGAGTAGTATTCACATACTTCAGATTGACTAAAGGATAGCATCCATCAAGAGATAAATTTAATTCCTCAAAGAAAAGTAAGGAAGGTAATGGGTAATTTCATAGGCAGATGCCAGAAATGTAAAAACAACACTGCTTATAACAGATTAATTTGAAGAATAATTAAATATAATGAATGTAGGTATTGGTCACAACACAAGTCACATACGAATTGAACTATCACTTGCAACTGCCTTCACTGTTCAAGGTCACAGGTAATAGTGAATGTTTGGCTGAAGACAAAGCTATGTTGGAATTAAAGTAACTTTGTTTCGATAGGCAACTAACTACAGAAAGCGGGAACAAAACGACTATTGGAAGGGACAAAAATGACATTAGGTGGGCAAATTATCCGATCTTGAGAACATTTTCTCTAATGAAAAATCGGAAGAGTTAAGACCAGTTTCTTTAGCGAGGGCTGTAAAATGGCTCCTGTGGATGCAGAACTGCATAGGACTGCTTTAGTACGACATGCAGAAACGGTGTTTAATCATAGTTTGTGTCTTAATACGTGGGGCATACAAAAAGAATACTTTAAGAGAATTTATAAATATAAAGAAGCATAACGCAGGAGGAGATGATGTTTTAGTTTATTATACGCAATTTTATTCATCCCTTTTACAAATAATCATCTCTCTGCTTTATACGCGAATAATCATAAACGTAATGCAAAGAGTTATACTTATTTTTATGAATTTTCAGTTTATAACTAAATAACTTGTGCTGCAATTCTCAGGCAAACATCCATTCTCTACCCTCTCCCGCAAAATATTATTGGATCTGCTCAGTGGCCAACATTCTGTTAACAGTGACACGTGCAATATTGTTTCATTGATTGAAACGTATTTCATGAGCTATTGAAAACTTTTCTGGTTGTAAGTTTTAACAATGCTAACAGGTTCGTGATTTTTGCTAGCTGTACCCTTTGCAATAATAACTTCCTGAACTGGCGTAGTGAATTGGCAGGAGGCAAGCAGCACAATGCTTCTTCAAGGGTGCTTCAGCTCTCAATTGTGCTTTGTGCAGTGCTGTTATGATGGAGGGTGCCGGCAACTGAAAAGCTGCAGGGCTACAGAGACTTGAGCTAAGTCGAGATGTTTTCCTGATCAATGGATGAGTGGGGAAAACTGAAAGTTTTCTCTTGTTACTGCAGGAGCACAAAATATTTGTAAAACTCTGAAATGTAAGCAATTTTTACGCGAAGTGGCGGATCACTGAGCAGGTCATGGGCTTGCTAGACCACGGTATGTACTTTTGAAAGGAGCTTCTCTATTGTGGCTTTTACGGCGAAACTTAGCACACTTTAAACACAATAAAAACACAACTTCGAGGAGCACTGACTGAATGAACAGAGGAAGTAAGAGACAACACGTGCTTCGGCCGTCCGTAGCGTAGGGATGAGCGGCCATGCTTACGCGCGAAGGCTCTGTACGTCAGCTAACACAGGATTGTTACACTTATTTTAATGTTCAACATATAAGCATATACTTTATTTTTGTTTTCGTTTTTTAGTCATATAGTAGAAATACTGATTTTTCACTAAGTTTCCGTACATATAAAGTCACTTTCATTAACTCTTTATTGCTGAGTTCTCTCTCTTAATTTTAATGAAGTCCAAAATGTTTTTTAACTAAATTCGCTGTATTCAGGAAAATGTGTCTCTTACCACTCTATGAACGGAAGGATGCCGGTCTGCTAAAAGCCCTATTTCGTGGAAAACGATAGGCGAATATCTAGTTGAATAGGATATTCTTCAGAATTTAGTTTTAGAAATTTTGGCCTAACTGTGTGAAAAATATTTGATAATAATAAAAATGTGAGATAGCTTTTTATGAGCATAGGTATACACGTTGTCGCCTAACTAGTTCCTTGAGAATCCATGAAAAGCCTCACTGTGCAGCCCTAAAAGCGTTTTAACATATTGAGCAACATGAAGTAGACCAATGTCCGACCACTCAGAAAAGATGTCGAGTGCGCGCTTTTGTTAGGAGCCACGTCACACTACAATGAACAGCACTTAGCAGCCATTCAGTTGATCAGATATATCGTGTTTCGTTCTGAACAAAAATCTTTACCTTTTGTTTGCTCGCGTGTTCTGCAGTTGGCATTGTTACAAGAGCCAGAGAGGCTTCGAGGTCTTTGCAACAAACTGCAGGATTAAACTTCACTCAAACAGAGCACATTTGGGGGGAGGTAGGTTTTGAAGGTCAATTAACCATTGTGTTAAATTGCCTGAGAACGGATATTTCGTCAGTGACGAATATTCTTAAATGGTAGTGTCTACCATAAAACACACTAAGGGCAAGTTCTATAACAATTGCTAACTGGAGATTGCTTTTAACTGTAATTTAAAAAGTATCATTTCTGTTGCATAAAAATAACCTCATACTAAGTAATCTTGAGTTTACAATAACCGCCAAACTTGTGTCAACATTCCGAAATACTAGGGAAATTCCTGTTTAGAGCGGGTTTATGTCCAATTGTTCAACCTGAGAAAATAATAATTTTTCATTTTGCTGCCTCCTAGACATTTTTTTTGTTATGTTGTTTTTGTTTGTTTGTTTTTTTTTTTCCTCCTTAATATGTCTTCAAAATGGATAAGGAACAGTCAACGCGAATGCGAACGGAAAATTTAGCAAACTTGAAATGGATATTATTATTGATCTGGTGCTAAAATATTAGGGAATAATTGGAAAACTAATAGATTCGATCTCAAATGAGGATAAAAAACGTACAGGGGGGAAATTGCCAAAGAATATAATAATTCCATTCTGAAGACTTCCTTCAGGCGATATAATGGCTATATGCTAGCACCTAAAACTACAGGAAAGTAGTGAATGTGTATACGCTTAGCATCAATTTCTTCACCTTCTTCGGTTGGCATTTTAATGAACTGACGTCTCAGAGCTGCTATTGATCTAGTAACTTTATAGATGGTTCTACTAGTCGTTACTTTCTCCACTCCTCCAATAAATATTTGGAGGCTGCCTTTCGCATAGAACCTTAAAGTTAATAGGCTCATGAACATCAAATTTAAAGCATGATTTTGCTTAGTTTGGATTGTAATTGGCGACCTAACATCTGTCCCTGTTCTACTGTAGGTTATGTTGACCTACAATTGAACACAATTCTGTCTGTTGTTATTATGCGAAAATGAAAAGTGAAGCATTGAAGAAACTTTATCTTTCGAAATTAAAGTCGTAAATGTAATAACCATTTTATTTATAAATTAAGATTTGAATGATTTGGTTTATTTATGGACGCCCTTAAACATCTTAGGTCATCAGCGTCCCATTCAACTCAGGGCGTGAAACGGCCGACAAATTTTGCTCAGAGGCCTCTTTTTTCAAACTTGAGGTTCTTTATCGTGCCGTAAATCTACGACACGGGACCCACGGCTTAACTTCTCTTCCGAAGGAAACCATACTTAGGATTTTTACGCCCGAAAAAATCCATCGATCTTGGGTTTAGAAGGCAAGTATAGTTACCACTACACCACCAGGACCGACTTTAAATGGAGTTGAAATACTTTTGTTCTATGAGAAAAAAAGTATTTAACTACTAAACTGTAGTTAGCGCTTTAATTGGTGAAATTTCCCGAGTTAGATTTAGTTTGAGATTAAGACGAAATAATCTTAGATTAATGTTTGTACAGTCAAATTTTTCAAGTTAAGTGTAACTGATGGTTAATTTTATGCCCTAAACTCAAGTTCACTCTTACACAACTGACCCTAACACCATCAGAGGAATTTATTTCACATTTCTACTTTAAGGCTTCTACTTCTACTTCAATTTCTACTTTATCTGCTCTTACCTGTTTAAATTCGATTTTGTTCCTTAAAAACTTGAGATAGGAATTTTAAACATTAGCATACTAAATTTAAAATGTTGTTTCTTCAAAACCTTTATTTAGGAAACGTTTTACAGTTAAACTTTTTTATATGTGTGTTGTTTTGCTTGCAATACAGAGGAATTTCTTATTCTTCATCCCAAAGATAGTAACTTTGCCTGTTCCGTCTTCACAATAAACCTGTCCATCTCTTTGGAGGCGGCCTTATATTGCCTTTTCCTGATTAGTGTCTGTTCTAATAGCTCCTTTGGGATCTAATATTACCCAGTCTGTTAATATGCTGTATCCATTTATTTCAATATCTTATTTTCTTTGTAGGGTTCCATGTTTCGTACTCGTCATAATAAATAATAGTTTCATCACTGTTATAACTTCTTTTATTTAATTCATTATGTTTTCCTTGAATTGCATGTACAAGCTGGTGTCCATAACACCATCTTTTCTCTTACAATTACTATCTCTAGTTGTATACATTCATTTATTTTGTTTGAAGAATAACACAGGAAGTGAAGAGGAACAATTTATTTTTATCAGAAATCTGGTCGTTCACTAATATGAAACTGTTTGCACACTTCATCGGTATCTAATGCAGATCAGTTACAGAATTGCACAACACACAGCTTCTCCGTTTAAATCTTTATCCGAAAGAGAATTCATAATTTCTTTTTATTGATAGCAGCTGAAGCAGTATGTATATCTACTATGCAAGCCTTCAGTTCTCTTGCAAGAATGTAATTACGTAATGACGCAAATTCTTGAACAATGGACTATTCCAAAACATGTAATTTCATCCATAGCTATATAATGAAAGCACGCGGCGCAGTGGTCGATATTTATTACAGTATACTCTAGAACTTCTATTTGTTAACTGTATTAGATGTGACTTTCCTGAAAGATCGAGGAAGAGAAGTCATTGCTAAGACACCAGTATTAAATACAAAACGTCAGTTCTTATGATAAATTAGTTGCTGTAGCAACAGCTGGGGGTTGCTAAGGCAACATCTAATAGAAAATTAACTTGCACCAGACGAGTATAAGCAAGTTCACTGCATTATTTTCATCGCGAGGCACTCTTAGCAATGTCATAATGATTATTTTATAACTCTGGGTTTAATTATTATGTCTGCTCTTGCCCCTCGTCTTCCTCTCAAATTTTCGAGAATTATCCTCCTTCTTGATCACTGATTACCATCATGCGGCTCTACTCCTTTTCCTATCGCTTAACCGGGTGGCAGCTTGTGTCCCATCGTTCTGCGACGACATCCTCCAGCAAGGTTTAATCACAAAATAATCTTCTTTGACATTTGGTAAATTTAGAGCCTGACTCTAAATGACCTGGGTAGCTAAATAGATGTATATCATCTCATTAGCTTGCAGTAAAGTTTTCATTGTATGTAAACGTTTAGCCTCAATTGGAGCTGCTTTTTTAACGAATTCTTCCACAATAGTTTCGTTAAATGGGGAAGACTTCAAAATACTACATGCTATGACAGTGATTATTTTCACTAGGTAGGATCTTTATATTTCAAAACAGATACAAAAAATACTTTAAATTTAATGACTATGAAAATCAGCTGGTGACCATTTGTGCATCTCTGTTTGTCATCGGTAAGTTTGTGAACAACATCGACCACTCCTATCCTAGATTTCCGGTGACGAAAAATTGTGCACCTTTGTCAACATAAAAAGAAAGGAATGGCTTAGAGACGATTTTCATCTTAAGACACTTTAAAATTAAACCAAACAAGCAACTTATCTCCAAATCCACACATACTTTACAATTTAATGAAACAATGATCCTGCGAACGAAATGTTAATGAATGCCAACAGTAGTTTTACCAACACAAAACAAGAGCATTGTTCTGCTTGTACACGAATGCAGAGAAACGATTTAAGGAAGAAGAAACTGTACAAGGCCATCAATAGTTTTATATGGTCGTTTTAAAAATATCAAGTACGACAAAGAAATTTAAGTAGTAAATATATAAGAATTTAATAGAATGTTATATTTCTACTTCAAGACTAATAATTTGCATATGAATTTAAACATGTGCATTATTTCAAAACATGCACTTGAATGACAACGTTCCTAATTTGAATTGCAAATTACTAAATCATTAATTACATTTTTACGTACATTGCAGGTGATATATGCTCAATTAGGGGTGCCGAATTCAGGGGATTTTTTTGTCACGTTGTCACATTTACTTCATACACACACGCTTGCATCACAATGTCGGTGCACGTTAACTGCGTCAAAACAAATGCACTCAAAACTAATAAAAATGTGGATTTATCTAATGTTGAGTTGCAGAATTGAATGGAAAGATCAGTTTTTTCCCTATGATGACACAGTACATAAATATACATCATAATTTAAAAAAAAAAAACTACGGGCGAACATTAACATAGTTAAACATGTACAAACAAGAAATGCAGACCTAGAACTGAGTAGTGTTTTTCTGGTTCAATATTTATAAATATTTCATATTTACTTTACAGTATAGCTGCAACTTTACTCTTTATTTTGTTTTGAAAAGTACCCAATGACGTTCTTTTGATGGTGTTTCATTACACTCCCTAAGAAGACACCAACCGCCGGGTTCCAGTGCTCTTGGTAACGATATAGGTGAAAGCGCTGCCGTGCTCATCTCTTAATTTTCCCGGATGAATGCAAGGTGTGAATGCTTGTTTTATTTGTTTATTTATTTACGGACGCTCTTTAACATCTCAGGTCATCAACGACCCATTAAATTCAGAGCGTGAAACGGCCGACAAATTTTGCTCAAAGACCTTTTCTTTCAGGCTTGAGGTTCTTTTTCGTGCCATAAATGGACGACACGGGACCCACGGCTTTGCTTCCCTTCCGAAGGAATCCATACTTAGGACTTTTATGCCCGAAAAAAATCCATCGGTCCTGGCCGGGATCGAACCCGCGATCTTGGATTTAGGAGAAGGTGTGAATTGAAAGAGTGAATTTTAAGCGATATTCTACACCCCATGTTTATTTAGTTCTCCAACAAAATCATTCACTAAGGAAACATGTTTATCGTCTTTTCTGTTGTCCAGAACAATTGTTTTGAAGGAGAACCAAGTAGCTAATTCGAGATTTGTGAGCCTAGTATCAAAGGCTGGAACTTTCAATTGTTTTCTTATTTGTGGTCCAAAAATATTTCTTTCAGCTTTGCTTCACTCAATTTAGAAGTCTTTGTTTAAAATCATTGAAGACCTGACCTTTTTTATCCGGAGCTTTCATTAGGCCCAGCTTTTGATAGGAAGCGGAGGCAAAATGATTTATGGAGTGCTTTTCACATTTTCTTTCCCAGTAACAAATGATTCTCTCTTAGGTTATTCCTTGACTATACTTGGTATCTCATCTGTCCCATAGAAAAAAATTAAAATAAAATAGATAAATAAAAAATAAACCCACTCTGTATATATGTAAGCAGTGTAACAACTTTTTAGATCACAGTATAAGTTGCCTTTACTGATCTTTATATTTGATTGCTCTAGCCATGTTTTCATGTTTCGCTCATGTGCACTGCATAAGCCAAAGGTGTAGACGGTAGCTTATTGTAATTATGTAGTACTGTGCTTTCAAGCTGGTTTTATTGAAGATAAGAAACAGTCACCGCACTTATAGGTTATGTTGTACGCCATTGCTTCATGAAACCATTGTCATCTCTACCTCGTATATTGAATTCTGCATGTCGAAATATTCAATGAAAGAGCCAATTCTTAGTCTAAAGCAAGAAGATTTTGTCTCTGGAACCAGAAAGTTTTAGTTTTTCACTCTCGATGCACAGAGTTCAGATTGCTGTTTAGATCAAATGGTTCAGTTCTTTCTGTTCTATACGACGAGGCGAAATGTAATACTCTTCTGATTGACTTTGATGTTGTCGAGTTTGATGAAATGTTTTGAAAGTTACAGACAGGCACAGGCAGAGTCACTGCAGACTCTGGTTTTGCTTGTAAGACAGAAATAACATCTGATCTGTGATCATTTGACTCACACCACTCATTGGACAGCTTGGCGCTTTTCTTTCTGTTAGAGCAGCGGTACAAGTGGTACATGAGGTGCAACATTTTTATTTTGACACAAGATATAGTTATATGCCATCTTAACTACATCAGTGTATTTTTTGAGTTTTTGGAGTGAATTTCCCGCAGAACATGTTGCCACCGTGTGAGTAAAAATTTAAAAATCCTACCACGCCTTCCATTTAGTTATTATTTTTAGAACTTCTACCATTACAGTGCTATTTTTTGACTTGCAAATGTCACACGATGGTTGATTTTTTTAGTAGTAGTGTTTAACGCCCGTTTTTACTACTGAGGCACCGCAGGCTGTGGACACTGATGATTCATGATATGAAATGAGATATTGGGAAAGGATTTTTTTTAAGGAAGGAAACGTTCCAGGCCTAAGTTTAGGTACCTTCCCGGCATTTGCAATTTATGAAGACTGAGGAAAACCTGGAAAAAACCTCAGTCAATGAGACGGTTCTGGTAGGATTCGTACCCCAGACCTCTCGCTCGCCCAGGACTGATGGATTTTTTCGGGCGTAAAAATCCTAAGTATGACTTCCTTCGGAGAGTTCGCGTCTTAACGACCTCGGCTACCCGTGGTTAGATGATGGTTGACGAGTCACACACTTCTTTACATCTGTTAATTCTCGGGTTGACTGCTGTGAATAATCAGGAACTAAAGAGTTTAGAAGGTCTTTTTAAAGCCCGATAGTCTTCCTGAACGTCAAAGTAGCTCTCTTAGAAACGAAAGATCCATTTTCTTGCCGTGCTTTCTCCAATGACACAAATGATTTGCGCCGCCTCCGCTGTCCTTGCTCCTCTATTAAACTCGAAAAGAAGAATATGTCGCAATTGGTCATTTATTATTTTTCCACTTAATAGCCCATCTTCTTTAGCTCACAAATAGTGCAAACTTTCTTAAAATCTGCAAAATTCAAGACGTAATTGCAAGCACAACGCTTCAAATAACAATCACAGATGACAAACGGTAAACAATGTCCTAGCACCACAGTGTTGCGATGACGAACAAAAACACTACGAATTTATGCATAAACGCAATATATCGCATTTCTGGTAATGTTATAGTGCGAATCCTCGCTGTTCTCCGCAATTTCCAGATGAAAGGCAAACTAGGCTGGTATTATAACAAAGAGGGTTAGCAACTACCTAACTGATGACTACAGTTTGAATCAGATTCCTGTTTAGTATCGACCGGGGATTGTTGTAATTCTTTTATCAAGGCTTCCTTTTGTGTTTTGTTGCAGAAACTGCCCTCTTTGGTGTCACAGATTCCTGAAGTACACTTTCTTTTAATCATGCTAAATCATAAAAAAGCTTTCCTTTTAAGGATAAACTCAACTTTTACTGAGGTAATAAATGCAGTTGTTTTGCCCATCAAGATACCACCTTTTACTTTGATAATATACGGTTTAGCTTGCCAAGTTACCTTGGGAATGAACATGAGTGCATATGAAATAGATTTCAAATTATATGCCCTTTCATTTTCCTTTTTCCTGTAATTTGTATTAAGTTGCGCGCATGTCCTTGTTGATTGTTGATTGAAAGGTAGATTTTTGAATGGGCAGCGATATTTGAACTAAGAACAAGACAAGTGAAGTAAACTCAGTTTAAGCATCAGGCTTTCCATATCGCCCAACATCCTGTGGAGAATCAATTTATAGACATATTCACGAATTACCGAGGGCTGGAACAGGAAATATCTTCCTTCTGGTTTGCGCTTATGTCTTAACAAAATACTTGTGGTTTTATGCAGTAACATAGGCAAACTCCGTCAGTACAGTGATTTTTTTAAAATCTATATGTTGGATGTTTTTGTATGCCTCAGTGTAATACAATGTATAGGTACTTTAAGTTTAATTTATTAGGTACATTTCCTTTTGATTCTCTGTCCAGCATAGTTTCACGTATCCTTACCTTCCTTACGTGAAAGAGTGAATAGGAATTTGAAGTCTACCTTAATAGCTTATATCTAGGGGTGGTGATGTTTCGCAAATGCGATATAGCGCGATGAAATGGAAATTAACTATAATAAAATACGATATAAATGCAAAATCGACACTTTTTTCAAATAAAACTTTTTTTATTACCTTTCGGGAACTTCAATTTGTACATTCTTGGAGTGTATATGACGCACTTGATCACCATACTTCTGGAATGCGGAAAGTAACCCCTCAGATGAAGTGAAAACCCTTCAAAGCCTCATTGTTAGATCGTCACACATTTTACCGAGTTTTGCAGCTTTCATTCCCTTAGCATAAGTCAAGTCACAAATGCTAAGATGGCTAGTTAGAAAGTGTTTATAAAACAGCAGGCAGAAAGTTATAAACGGGAACGTTTTTATATCAGTGATGGTGAACGTTTAATGTGTAATCGGCGCCTGGATTGGCAAAAGAAGGACATGTTAGTGCAAAAGATAGTTTTAACAATAAATCGGAAGAGGAACAACGTGCAGTAAAGCGGCAAGTGGCAAGCCACCCTATTGATGCGCGCTAAAGTGAAGGGTGCGAAATCTGGAAAAATTGCTTTTGATAAAGGCACAGTGAAAACGTTTTTGGAGACTAACATCCTTCTTCACAAAGCAGACCAGCCAGCACTTTCAAAGTAAACACCTTTATTTTAAAGTTATATACCGCGCATTTATTTTATCTGAATCTTAAAAACGAAGAGACAGTACGTCATTTCCGCATTTATACTTTAGCAAAGACATTAAACAACTAACACAAATAATATGAGAACTAAAATATGTAATTAAATTTAGAGGTGTAAAATAATACATATCCACATTGAGTGCTCAATATTAAAATTATTGATAACTTTTATTTCACATTAATGATATTTCAAAACATACTTGTTTATTAGAATCAACTCAAATTATGTTTTTCTTCAAAATGCTATAAAATGCTAAATTGTTCATGTATAAACACTACGAAATGCGAAATGACAAATTAAAATGCTAAATTTCTGATTTTAAAATGCTACACCCCTACTTATCCCCGTAAAGATGGATAAAAATATGCATTGGCTGCAATTTGTCTTTAATTCTCGGCAACATGAGGCTCATAAAATATGTCATTTTCAACTCCTGTCTTTTTCACCCACTTGTTCGCTTTCCAACCTGTTGCAGGAAAATTTCCCAAATTTCCCTTCAACTGTGAAACTTGGCACAAAAGGAGGCATACTTTTGAGCTCTATGATGATAGATACACAAAAACCTGTTAAATGTTAAACCTGACAACCTTTTAGGACCCTTTCACAATACTTTCGTTCCAATTCTCGGGATCAGTGGATGCTGGTATAAAACTATCAAGCCGACATTTCGCAGTTGAAGGCCATTTAAATGTTCCATATTAATTTAAATAAGTATTGACTGTGTTTTGTTAGAGTTTTATTTTTCCTTACTTATGTCACAGTGAATGAATATTAAAAGTTAATTATTTCTTGATTTTCTTTCAGGTTCCTAATGACGCACATTTTTCTGCTTTTCCTTCCTGATTAAAGTTGTGAGCTGGATTCTACCCGACTGCTTCTTTCGGCGTCAGTATGAGCTCATCTTATCCTTAGCTGGCCCCTTGTTCCAGAAACTGTGGAAACATGCTTGGGCCTCCCGATGTTGACTCCCTGCAGTGCGCAGTGCTCCAGTCTTTCATTGAACTAGAGGAAGAATTCTGGCTGTTTAGCTCTCTTAGAGATTCTGGGAGGGGAGTTGCTCCGCTAGAAATCTTGCCTTCCTTCCTTCCTCTGTAGTTCTACATTCACAGCTGTTTAGTTTAAGTACATATGTGTGTGTTTACGTCTGCCTGGGTGGGAACATCGTCGTTCTGCAGTGACATTCTTGAGCGAAGCTTGTGCATAAAATTCTTCTTTGACATTTTGTAAATTTAAAGTCAAACCTATTTTATATGACGAGAGCATTGACCTGTGTAAGTTAATTATTTATTTCATGTATACTTTTCTTCACATTTATCTTTTCATTATTTTGCAGTAGAGTTTTAATTAAAATTACATGCATTCTTCTAGTCTGGTTTGCTATTCTTATGTTCTATATTGTAGCTGTTTTCTTAACTAATTCTTCAACCTGGTTTTGATTAAATGAAGAACATTTGTAACATAATTTCGTATGTTAAACACTCGTTAAAACAGTGTTTATTTTGAGTTGCTTACATCAGAAGTAGTGTACGTAAAAATGAAATTATTGATGTTTATTTTCAATTTAAATTATGGATATAATATTTTAGTGCATATTTTGGAATAACGAATATTTGATTAGTACGCAAATAGCTTATCTTAAAGTAGAAGGTTATTACAATAACTTGAAAAATTGTTAAAGTTTTAAGTGTTTATAAATTATTTTAATTTGATGTTTATTTATGTACTGAATTGTCCTTTTAATTTTTAAAAAAATTAAGAATTGTTTTGTACCAATACTAACCCTAAGAGAGTCAATTCCTGTTTAGATTAATGTGTAACTAATTTATGTTGATCTTGAGATAAGTAGGTGTTAACGTTCAATTCTCCTATTATGATGCTCTTTCAACTGTATATGATCTGTGCTGTTGCAAGCAACGAACCCCCCCCAAAAAAAAACTGGCTATAATTACACCGTTACAGATTTTCTTAATTCTCTCGACTGAAACTGTTCAATGAATTGTGATGCCATCCAAATGTGTGTATTCGTTTTATATGGTTTTAATATATGTTTTTCCAATATATGTCTTAAAAGAATACATATAACGTATGCATATTTAATTGTAAATTGATTTAAGATTTATGAAATTTCACTTACTCAAGTTGAACAGCTAGCGGAATGGATAATTTAATAACATGTTTCGAAATAATGAGATCAAAATATTATAATAATAAAACCAAAAAGGAATATGATAGAGATATCAATCAGGCCAAACATGAATTTAATGAAATGTATATATGCGAACACATGCAGATCTATTTGGGCGCTTATTAATACAAGTCATAGTAATATTAGCAACAAAAATCCCCTGATTTCAATATCATTTTTAACAATTCTGTTAAACAAATAGCTAAATCCGTGAATATCAGTAATGATAAATCTATTAATTATTTACTTAATATACATTTCCCTTGAATAGTACTTTTAAATGATCCTTTAACTCAGAAAGTATTTTCGTTTTAGTTTTCAACTTCGTAAGAGCTCTAAATGTAAAGATATCCATAGATCCGATTAAGTCCATAATATTGTACATGATTCAACTAATGACTTACTATGTACCTAGTGGCATATTTTTAAGAAGTCAAAATTGCGTACCAAATGTGAAAACTACACACCAGTTTCTATAGTTACATTATCAAAATTAATTGAAAGTATACTATACTATATAATCAACTGGCCTTGTACTTGGAAAATTGTTGCTTGTTTATTAAATCACAGCGCGTTTATAGATATGGGTGATTATTTTACATGCTGTTCAACACATGATTTAGTCGGTTTTGAAAGGTTTGATAGTACGTTGACAAAACTCTGTGAACTAAAGTATTCCATTTTATCTCACGCAGTAATTTGTTCTAAACTGCATGATCATCGTATTAGGAATAGAGAACTGCAACAAATCAGATTATATTTGCCCATCTGACATGTTTCAAAATTCAACGATTAATTATGGGAACTTTGTTAATTACGGTGAACCACTTGCTTGCTGTTTACTAAAGTACTTACCTGATGAGATGCTTTTTGCAGTAAAATTGTCTAAAAAGTGAATTATTACTAATTCTTATTATCATGCCCACTGTTGGCCGATCATTATTCAATAGAAAATAATTAATAATGTACGATTGCTTAGCTTTTAGGAAGAAAAAAAATCAACATATTTTAATAATCAGCATCAAACTAACAGTTCTTCCATTTAAAATAATAATTTATTAGTTACCTCTATCGTAAGAATATCAAAAATTAAACTTTCGTATAATATTATCACAGTGGATATTTTTAATATACTGCGAGAAACCCATTCCTTAAGCTTAAATAGAGTTAAACTGGTATTTAAAAATCTGGCTTATTGCTAATTCATTTCACAATATTAGTACGATTTTACTGCAATAGTTAATACAGCATTTAAACTGCTTTTATTTTTATTACATTGACTGTCTGTGCCCACATGTAATTAATGTGTTACTAACAAAAATAAACATATCAATTTATTTATATAAATATTCTGTTTATTGTTACAAACTTGTTAATGCATAAATTCTACATACATATCAAATATGATGCAAAATATTTTATGCTTCTGGAGGTAATAAAATGCTTTTATAAAAAAAAATGTTATTTATCAACTGCTAACCCATTGTTCGAGAAGGCAAACATAAGCTATACCTAATAGGCTAAATTTTGTGCATTTTTTCCAAAGGCAAACATAGGCAAAATTTGGTCAATTATCCCCAAAGGCAAATAGGCTAAAATTTGTCCATTTTTTTCAAAGACAAAGATAAACTCAGTTTTGTACATTTTCCCCATAGAGTACATTTTGTCCTTTTTTTAAAAAAGCAAAGATAGGCTAAATTTTGCCCATTTTCCCCAGAGGGAAAAATAGGCAATGGAGCCGTAACTATGAGGCACGGGGCTCCACTGTTGTTGAATATCTGGTCGTGGTCTCGATGTTTACCCTGGTTGCTCATTGATGACATCTAATACAATGATGTTGAGTTCGGTCTCACGGCCCATTGGAGTGTTTTGTGGATCAGTTTAGATCCACGGGAACGAGAAATGCATTGTCCAAAAGATACACCAGGTTGACTTGTACAAATATTTTATTCACATATAAAAAATACTGGGGGTTACTTCCTGACTTCCCTACCCACTTAGACTGGCTTTAGAATGAACTTAGAATGACTGGAATGCCTTCGACCGCTTTAGAATGACATAGACTGCCCTCGACTGACTTTAGAAATTGACTTAGACTGACTGCCTTCCAAATGATCGAACTTCGCACGAATGACTTTAGAATGCTCCGAGTGACTGCTTTCGATTGCCCTACTTTTGATTCTGTACTCCAGTTTTTTTATCACATCGCCACGCTTCTCGTTAAATTAAAATCCTTTTTATATTATACTATTCCCGAGTTATAACTTCACCATTGGCTATCTTAAAATACTTATTGTACCGCTAAGTTCTTCTCATTCGTTGATTTTAATTCTATGCCCATTTGCTAGCATTATTCTCCCCCTCCTGATCTACAATATCTTCCCACAAGCCTGAACTTTCCAAGAACAGCCTATCATAAATTTCGGCACTTTCCTTACATGTTGATTTATAAAGTAACAACGTTTTCCTCCCTTAGTTATAGATTGCCAAATGATCTCAGCGATAACGCACGTATTTACTTTAGCAAATATGAGTTTTTATGGGAAGCTTTAATATCTTGTACCCCCGGCTTGCCTGTAATAAAAAATTTTCGTCTTCGTCCTGACATTTCCATTTTCTCTTAAATTATTGCTATATCTGACTTTGTTCAAATACTGTCCCGTTACGGCCATACTTTTTCTTACTGTGAACTCCTAAGTATTCCATAGGAAGATGTTTCGTGACCTGACAAAGGAAAATTTTACACTTTTGTGTTTTAAACTAAAGAAAGGTTCAGCGGACAAGTAGTCAGTAAGGTACAGGGGATATCTTTATACCTTTATCTCTTTCTCACACTTTTACCTAAATGTGACTCTAGCCAAAGTATACAATACATTTTGTAAATTGTATGCCACATGACATACATTTGAGTACAAGCTACAAATGATACCAATTTCCGTTAAACCTATCTCTAAACTATTTCATTATACATATACATAATAAATATCCTTATCAAATCTAATGCTTTTATAAATATAATTCTACAGCCTGAAGTTATTAATTTAATAAAGGCCGCCTTAATTTCGGTTTCAGCTATAATTATCCAATTTTTTTCCAAAGGCGAAGATAGGCTAAATTTTGTCAATTTTCCCCAAAGGCAAAAATAGGCTAAATTTAGTGCATTTGTTCCAAAGACAAAGATAGGCTAACTTTTGTCCATTATTTTTAAAAGGCAAAGGTAGGCTAAAATTTGTAGAATTTCCCCAAAGGCTAAGATAGGCTAAATTTTGTCCCTTTTGTCTTAAGGTAAAGATTGGCAAATTTTTGAAGGAAAAGGTAAATATGGGCCAAAATTACCCGAAATAAGGTAAAAATAGGCCAAACTTTCAAGAAAAATTCAAAGGTGTGCCAAAATTGTCCAAAATAAGGCAAGGGTAGGCTAAATTATGCCGAAATACGGCAAAGATAAGCTAAATTTTGAAGGAAAAGACTAAGATAGGCTAAATTTGGCCGAAATAAGGAAATGATAAGCTAAATGTTGCACAAATAGGCTAAATAGGTAAATAGGCAAGTATAGGCTAAATTTTGCCGAAATAAGGCAAGGAGAGGCTAAATTTTGCCAAAATACGGCGATGATAGGCTAAATTTTGGAGGAGAAGGCATAGATAGGCAAAGATAGGCTAAATTTCCTCGGAAAAATCCTCGCCCAATTTTCGACGAAATTTAGCCTATCTTTGCCTATCCTTGCCTTTTCCTCCAAAATTTAGCCTATCTTCGCCGTAGTTCGGCAAAATTTAGTCAATCCATGCCGTATTTCGGGACATTTAGCCGATATAAGGCTAGGATGCGTTAATTTTGCGAAAAAAAAGGAAAGGATATGCTAAATTTTGCCAAAATATTGCAAAGATAGGCTAAATTTTAAAGGAACAGGAAAATAAACACAAATTTGCCCGAAATAAAGCAAGGATAAGCTAAATTTATCCGATTTAAAACAAGGATAGTCTAAATTTTGCCGAAATAAGGCAAGGATAAGCTACATTTTCCCGAAATAAGGCAAGGATAGGCTAAATGTTGTCGAAATATGGCGAAGATAGGCTAAAGTTTGGAGGAAAAGGCAAAGATAGGCTAAAATTTCCTCGGAAAAAATCCTCGTCAAATTTTATTTAGCCTATCTTTGCCTATCCTTGCCCTCTCCTCCGGAATTTAGCCTATCTTTGCATTTTCCTTCAAAATTTAGCCTATCCTCGCCATATTTCGACAAAATTTAGCCTATTCTTGCCTTAATACGGATAAATGTTGCTTATCCTTGCCTTATTTAGGGCAAATTTGTGTGTCTTTTCCTGTTCCTTCAAAATTTAGCCTATCTTTGCCAAATTTCGGCAACATTTAGCTTATCCTTTCCTTATTTTCGCAAAATTAACGTATCCTAGCCTTATATCGGCTAAATTTCCCGAAATAAGGCAAGGATAGGTTAAATTTTGCCAAAATACGGCGAAAATAGGCTAACTTTTGGAGGAAAAGGCAAAGATAGGCTAAATTTAGGAAGAGAAGGCAAGGATAGGCTAAACTTGGATTAGCTTATCTTTGTGCGGGGAAATTTAGCCTGCACAATTCAGGCTAAATTTTGGAGCAATTTGGCCGAAATAAGACAAGGATAGCCTAAATTTTGCCGATATACGACAATGATGGGGTAAATTTTGAAGAAAAATAACAAGATAGGCTAAATTTGCCCGAAATAAGGCAAGGATGGGCTAAATTTATCCAATTTAAGGCGAGGATAGGTTAAATTTGATCGAAATAATGATAGGCTAAATTTAGTGTATGCTATTTAAAATAGTGAAGGATAGGAAAAATTTAAGCAGTTTTTTGCAAAACACAATAATAGTGTAAGATATGGAAAATGTTGCCCTTTTTAAAAAGAGAACTTGCAAAGAATGGCGAAATATTTCCATATTTCTTTTCTTATAAGTTTAAGATAGGAAACTTTTTGCCTTTTTTATTTGCCAATATTTCCATGTTTTTTTTTTTTTTTTTTTTTTTTTTTTTACTTTTGAGACAAAAAGGGGCAATTTTTGCGTTCTTGGGGAAAAGATAGGCTATATATAATATACAAGAAAAGTGAACATATGCAGGAATACAGTGCAAAACGTAATTCATTTTATTACTCAATTATGTGATATGACAATGCATACAGTGAAAGAGTATATCTTTTTGCATTCAAAAACCATTAAATTTCTTCAGTGTTATAGACAAAGCTAATTTTAAAATAATATTTTACAGCTCCAAGTTATATTTTCTATTAGCAAATAAATGTTTTTTTCTATTTGTTAAAAACCATTTAGATCTAGCCGATCTATTTCTAGAGATAGTACATATTTCGTTGTACTCTGATAATCGTATTTTCTCTCAATGAACACCATCCTACATTGTGCTTAACATATAAAAGATAGAAAGATGGAACATGTTGGGAATTGTGTTTTCAGAGAACAGTATAATGAGCACGAAGCATGGAAATGACAAGATATTAACCTCTGGAAATAGACAGACTATTGTAAAGTTTTAAGTATTTTATCAAATGTAAAAATGTTAAATGGTTTATCAATTGATACTGAAAATCTTATTGCGGAGCTGTATAAAGATATGTAGGGAAAAGCTTTTAAAAGTAATGCATCATTTGTTTTATAGGTAGATGGAAAGTTAGGGGAAAAAAGTTCACAACGCGTATCACTTGTTTATTAAAAGGGTTATTTTGTAAATACGAAAATCTTGCAGTAGTTATTGTTGCATTAGCTATGACGTCATCCGCGAACACTTTAAATTTGAACTATCCCCCCACATTTTCTGTTAGAACACTTTGGTTTTTATCACTTTGAGCCTCCATTCATTTTGTACACAATCGTACAGTCTGCAATATTTTTGTCGTAATAACATACGATTATTTAAATTTATTAGACCTAAAATTACTTAATTACGCTTCATAGTTTATAGTTTAAAACTTTCTTCAATGACACGTTAGCTCATTCAGCAATAACTGGAAAGTTAAGAAATTAGATTGTTTCATTTTCCTGTATAACAAACGTTGCATTACTTTTGAAACACTGTTTTTATATGCAATTATAATAAAGATAAGTGTTTTAGGTTTTTTGTACAATTGCTTCAGAGCCTAATCGAAGCATTAAATGGTAATGAAATAATGAGTACTGTACATAAATGTAATATTTTGAGATGCCACGATAAAAACAATATTTTACATTATTTAAACAGTAATTCATTAATATACCTATTCTAAGTTAAATGACTCAAGTATAACAAAAGGCAAAATTTGAGTTACCAATTTAAGCATTGCATGATTAGTTTTATCACTGTTAACAAAAATAATATTGTAATCAGGTTGTACATTTGTGCATTTTGAGCATTTCTTACAGGTTGTTATTTCAATAATATTTGCAATGTTCACATATAAATTTGCATGCCTAATAATTAAGCTACTACCGGGAGCTGGAGATGGCTTTATATGCCAGGTAAAACATTACGCTTTGCATGCTTAAAGCCGGTCCATATCTTTGCGATAATAAAAGCAGAACAGTTAGACGTTATCAACACATTCCTCTGATTACCTCTCTCTCAAGATCCCAGACGTATCATTGGCACACAAAACAGAGTCGACTTTATATGAAACGATCTTTGGTATGTCATTAAATGCTAGCACAAATAAAACAGGATTTAACAATGATCCTTGAGGAAACGTATTTATTTTTTTAATCAGACTAGAATCCATCATAAAAGCACTAAGAATACAATAGATCAATAGCCTTACCATTCACTCTATAACTTTGTAATTTGCTAATTATTGGCTGACAAAGTTGAACGTCGATTATGCTGATTACAACTTTAATGTTGTTTTCAAGAGTATTGCAGTAGTTAACAAATATGTATGTTGAACTGCACACATAGTTGACTCTTTTGTGTATTTCATAATAATCCAGACTTAATCAAATTATTGAGTGTTCATAAAATGTTCAAAATTCTATATACGATAGGTAGCAATGACATAGGGCAACAGTTTGAAATTACACTTTAAAAATACTGAGATTACTTTAATAAGTGTAAATTTTGAGTGAAACTTACTCTGAGAATATTTTCTTATTAAGATTACATACATTTTTGATAAAGCGATTAGATAAATGAAAACTATCCTTATTAGTAGAATTTTTAACTTCTTAACTAGTTTCAACAGTTCCATAGGAGTTGGATATTAAACACAAAAGCACCAGAAAGAACGACAATGGATAAATGGAAACCTCTTCAAGATATTGCTTGCAGGAAAACGGATCCCATTTGTGGTCACAGATTCAAAATTAGTCGACCAAGGCGAAAATCAAAGCTGTTGCTGAAAAAAGTGTCACGAATGATTCAGAAAACGGTTGCATTATATGTTTTTACTACTACATTTAAATCAAATTTCAAAGCCACTAAAGTGTTATTGTAGTAAATGTAAAGATGATTATTCTTAAACTGCAACTGTTCAAAAATACCTGAATATTATAGCTTTATCTGTCAGCGGTCATTTATATTTAATCAATGGTATATCATGAATTTTTGCAGTTTAATCTAATAATAATAATGATAATAATAATAATTCTAAACTTATTATTTCTCTTTTGTAATACTTATAGATTACAATAGTTCTATTTTTGTTTGGCTTAGTTTTGAAAATTAGAGTAATTTCCCTATAGACATTTATTTTCAAGTGATTTTAAAGGATAAAAACAACCAATAAATAATGTATTATAGTTCAGTTTTTCTTTTATTAGTTAGCTTTAGACATTGTCATAGCAATACTACACAGTAATTTTATAACTGGTTTCATTAATTGATAAGGACAAATTGGGATTTTTATATTCTTTTTGAAGTTACTCTACTTGCTGAAGCATTCGCTTAGTTTATACAGCTCCTGCGGGACGGATTTTCTTTAAATTCTGAGCTCTGTTTTCATAATGCGTGTTAAATATTTGTATTTATTTAAGTTGATTTCATTTTACTGACAAATTAAACGAAGAAGGAAATATAAAGGTGAAAGGATTTACCATATTCAAAGCAATTTTGGTCTATGAGTTTTTGTTGCTATTTATTTATTTATTTATTTTATTTTATTTATTTATTTATTTTTTTTTTTATTTTATTTATTTTTTTTTTTTGAAAAACGTAAAACACACTTGCTCAGTTCTCTTCATCTTATGCATGAACGAATTGCCACGGATTTTTAATGTTATAATTTTGTGTTTAAATTGACTAATATACGTGAAGATGTTTACTACAATTATTAGTAGATAATTATTCTATTTCACAAATCTGTTTATTTCTTTGTTCGTGTCGAGTCCGTTTGTGCTGTCAGGGTGTTATTTGAAGAAAAATTCCCAAATGATCGAGTTCCGAGTTGTAATGCGATTCAAGTCCACACACTTTTAGACGAACTAAACGACTACATCTGTCAAGAGATAAATTTAATACCTCAAAAAGAATTAAGAAGTCTTAAAAGCAGATGGCATGCTTAAGAATGCAGTTCTTGCATGTCATGGGCGAGTACGTAACTTGCGCATGTTTAAAATTTATTACACTGTCACTGTAGTGTTTCTACCGGCAACTTATGTGTTGTCCTATACACCCCAACTCTAATACGAGCTATGAACGATGGCTTATCTACCCTTGTAGTTCCCGCCGCCGAATTAGTCATCAGCAAATTGGATATCCGATAATACTCGAAACATTTACTTCCATTACGTTAAGAACTACAGACTACAAAGTGCATTACCGCCACGGGTGGCCGAGGTCGTTAAGTCACGGACTCGTGAGCGGGAGGTCTGCGGTTCGAATCCCGCCAGGACCGTCCTCCCTGACTGGGGTTTTTTCCAGGTTTTCCTCAGTCTTCATAACTGGCAAATGCCGGGGAGGTACCTAAACTTAGGCCTGGAACGCTTCCTTCCTTAAAAAAAAATATCCTTTCCCAATTTATCATTTCATCTCATGTATCATCAGTGTCCACCGCCTGTGGTGCCTCAGTAGTAAAAACGGGCGTTAAACACTACTCAAAAAAAAAAAAAAAAACAAAGTGCATTAACTACTTCAGCGCCGTTCTTAATGAAGGAAATGACACGGAAATTTTGTGCTTGTTTCAAATGCTGCCATAAGTTCAACTTTTTCAGACAAAGATTCAGAGAGTACAAATATTATGTATGAACCCCTCAGTTTTTGTGAAAGGTTTAAACATTTCGTAAAGTTAGTTAAGAATCTCAACAGATAGCTGACTTTTATAACCAAAGGAATTTTATTATACGTAAAACATAAGCAAAACGTTATAAAGATATGACACATTTATGAAAAATAGAAAACAAAAACTATCAGGTCAATAAATATAAAGTAATAATTTAACACTAAGAACCTACAACTTAAGCGCCCATAGCTTTCAGGCAGGAAAAAGAAATGTGTGAAGGAAACATGTTTTCAATGAAGTGACAAAACAATGTTACCAAATGTAACTGTTATATTATTCGCAGCAGTTCTAAATACGAGAAATAACCTCTAAAAGTACCGAAATAGTTTGGAGGAGAAAAAAAAACAGGTATATTAATTTCGAACCTGCAAAAATTAGTCAGAAATTATAATAACATAAGTAGTTTACAAGTATGCAATTTGGAAGCTATTATGTTGTAAATAGCTAACAAAAAAAAATATTCCGGTATCGGGAATCGAACCCGAGCCTCCTAGGCTAAAACCAGGCATTCTGACCACTAAACCATACCGGATTGCAGTTAAATATCTCTCCCTCTTTCTTACCCAGTCACAACAACCTTGTATAAGTCCAAGTTTCTATAACCCTGCTTTTAATAACTGTTGCAATCATTGAATAAATTGCATAAGTAATATTGAGACTTTTGTGCAAGTAAACACGGTAACATGATTGCAGCTAGTTCTATTAATTCAATTGCAAACGACAGATAATGTTCTTGGAAGAATTGTTGGCGCTCAAAGCAGGTAAGTGAAAAATGAGCATTTAAATTTTGCAACTAGGACTAGGCTATGCGCCACCATTTTGTACTCATTGGTACTTGTTTCCATACGCAAATGGAACAATTAGGTATCGCAACCACCGTTTTCGAATCATGTATCGAAGCCAATAGTTTTCGTCCTCAATGACATCCTGATCTGCCAAGTATTCAACTTTTCAACTCTCAACTTCCAACTATATCTTACATTGAAATTAATTCGCACTTTAGGATGCAAAGCTTGTGAAGTTATGGTGCAAGGGGCATTACTGCCTTTGCACACGGTTCCGCAGGTGTTGTTTCCTAAAGATGACAAATAGCGTGCAATTTTACTGCTTGATTATTACACAGTTCATTGTCCCTTCAGTTTGTTCTGATACTGTGAAATATTTCGGGACGTGGATGTGCATACGTATTTTGTCACCTGCTTTATTTTTTAGTTTCTTGTTCCGTGCGGTCTGCGAAATCTCAGCAAAACAAATAATATCAGTTCATGAAAGCAAAAATATACCCCAAGTCCAATTTGCTATCTCAATTACTCGTCATTCATCTATTGAATGTCATAAAATATTTTGTACATTTTAATTATTTCACTGGTGACTCTATTCACATATCCAAAACCGCCACGAGTGGCCGAGGTCGTTAAGGCGCGGGCTCGTGAGTGGGAGGTCTGGGGTTCGAATCCCACCAGGACTGAGGTTTTTTTCCAGGTTTTCCTCGGTCCTCATAAATTGCAAATGCCGGGGAGGTACCCTAAACTAAAGTCTGGAACGTTTCCTTCCTTAAAAATCCTTTGCTAATATGTCATTTCGTTTCATGTATCATCAGTGACCACCGCCTGTAGTCCCTCAGTAGTAAAAACGGGCGTTAAACGCTACTAAAAAAACCACACTCGAAAGAAAGCGACGGAAAACATGATGCTGTTGTTCAGAATTTATTTATAACGTTTACAATGAATCTTAAATTATGTTAGAAATTCATTCATGATGGTGAAAATAAGTGTGCATGAAATGTTGCTCTTCCTTTGTTCATTTCCGTTTATATTCCATTCTGTTACTGTAATAGAAGTATGAAGGTTATTCATTACTCTGGTTCCTCTAGTGTTTAAAATGTCTTTAATCTGGATCTAGAAA
Source organism: Metallyticus violacea (assembly GCA_030762175.1). Taxonomy (NCBI): domain Eukaryota; kingdom Metazoa; phylum Arthropoda; class Insecta; order Mantodea; family Metallyticidae; genus Metallyticus; species Metallyticus violacea. The sequence continues at coordinate 40,827,562 of CM060835.1, read as the reverse complement.
GAGAAAGAAAAATAGTTACAGGGTGGCATACGAAATGCCATACATTGAAATTTGTAATAAATATGTCATTTGCAGGTTGGCAACTTTGGAATGTTGTGACGATTAGCCGTAGTTCGTGCGTGGTTCAACAGAAGACAGCAATTGTCAATATCACGCATGCGTGACTCCACCGCTTCAGTTAGCGGACAAAGGCCGGTTGAAGCTAAAACAGAAAGTGAAGACTGTGTTGTTTTACGCGGAAACGAAGAATATAGCGGAGACGCAACGACGTTTTCGTGGTCATTTTCGTACGAAGTGGGCCCCCTGCAAACAGACAGTGTATAGACTAACCACATAATTTGAAACTGACGGCAGTATTTTAGAGCAAAAGCGACCTCGTGTCATCACAGTCCGTACTCCTGAGAATATCGAGGCTATGACACGAAGTCCCAGATAATCCACGAGACGTGCTTCAGCCGGATTGGGCATCTCACGTCGTTCTCTTCAAAGAAAATTTCATGCTGACGTGAACTTATTCCCATAACAAAATGACCGTGTTGCACAAACTGATGGAAAATGACAAGATACTGCGATTACAGTTTGCGACTTCGGCTCTTACAAATGATGATGCCGTGATTCATAGCCCCTGGTTTTCTGATGAGGTCTACGTTCATTTGAACGGTAGCGTCAATAGGCAGAATATCATATTTTGGGCACGAGGATCTCCTGGGGTTGTACATGAGATTGAAAATTACGGAGAAAAAGGTAGTATATAGAGTGTCATTTCCAACCATGAAGTCATTGGGCCAATCTTTTTCAACGGCACAGTTAACAGTGCGCGCTACATGGACATGTTGCTGAAAAATTTTCTTCAGGGTTACCAACAGGGTTATCAATGGAGACACAATGATTCATGCATGATGGAGCTCGTCCTCATGCAGCAAACGTTATTCTGGGTTTACTGCACCAACATTTTAGGCTCCGTGTGATGTGCCATCGATATCCAGAACGTTTCCAGGGCTGTTCAATATGGCCGCCACACAGCCCGGATATTAACTCTTGTGATTATTTCTTTGGGAACATTTGAACGAGACAGTCTACCGCAACAAACCACGAAATCTAACGTAACTGCGAGCGGCTATCACAGACTTTTCCCGGGGAGTAACAGAAGATTTGTGTCGTAGAGTGGTCGGAAACGCCACAGTTCGTCTGGAAGGGGTGGTACGTCAACAACGTGGACATATTGAACATGTTCTGCATACACATTCTGATGATTAATGTAAAAAATGTTATTAAAAGTTATATAAACAGTTTTAAATGTATGACATTTCGTTTGCCATAGGGAAGAGACTAATTTTAGTAAGAATAAGGCAGTGGCCAGCATTTGTTTAACTCTTAAATTTAATGAAAGCGTGCCGCTAATACTCGTATGGTCTAGTGGTTAAGATACCCGGCTCTCACGAGGCTCCGGTTCGATTCCCGGTACGGGAATGCGCAATTTATTTTACTTAGATTATATGTTTTTGTTAATAAATCATTATCCAAACATTTTGACTGTTTATCTACGAAGTATAACTTCCACTAATATTATTCTATTCACTTTAAAGCAATTTTCGAATAACTAACATCCATTATGTCAAATTGCTTGCTATTACGTTGCATTCTAAGTTAACTTGGAACAACCATGTTGGCTCAGTTTAAACTTGTATCCAGGGTCTATGTTGCGAACTGATTATGTTTTTCCATAATATTTTATCCAAAGCCAGTAAAACTTTACTATTGCAGAAAAGGACAGAATAATAACTGTTCTTCATATGATGCTTATTGTCATCCCATTTTTATTGATTTAAGAATTTTAACCATCATTAACCATTACTTTCTAATCGTTTAGCCATTGTCCAAACTAATCTGCACCAATTACATTGTCAATTTGACAACCATACATATGATACTAGGAACAATCATTTTATATTAAGACCTAATGTCAGATTAATCAAAATCAAAAAATTGGTTTTTTTTAATATAGCTTTGGATATGTTCAACAAATTATCTCATGATGTCGATTCTGTTGTTATTAGAAATAGTTTTTTTTTAAAAAAAAACTTGGCTTATCAATAACTCTTTTTATAAACTTCATACTTTTTTTACTGCCTAATATCATTATATTTTAATTTTTGTATATTTGACTATTTTCCACACTATATTGTAATAGATCTGGCAAATAAACAAATGTATATTCTTATAAAAATGTTATTAACGGTGAGTGTTTAATGTAGAACATTTCTGTTCCTACATACGGCTGGTAACTATATGCGCATCGTTATGGATATTCAAATTAAGTATTTTAAGCAAGAGTCAATCCTACGCTAGTATATAGCATAGATACTAGTGTATAGAATGGAATAGATTCTCTATAGTAGTTTTTTAATAGTGTTTAACGCCGTTTTTACTACTGAGGTAGCACAGGCGGTGGACACTGATGATACGTGAGATAAAATTATATATTGGATAGGGTGTTTTTTGAGAAAGGGAGCGTGTTAGCATACCTTCCGATACTTGTCATTTATGACGGTTGAGGAAAACCTGAAAAAAAAAGTAGGGGAGGACGGTCCTGGTGGGAATCAAACCCCAGATCTCTCGCTCACTAGTCCGCGCCTCAAAGACCTCGGCCACCCGTGGCGGTCTATAGTAGGATGAATGCTTTTATTCTTGAGAAAAGATAACTCAATAATAATAATAATAATAATAATAATAATAATAATAATGTAAAGTTCCTAAGAAGATTGTACTATGTATAAAACCACATCTGAATAAGTATTTAGAACTTATTTTTAATTTTGTGCAAGTTATCATTGTATTGATTGATTAATTAATTAATTAATTAATAATTCTGTGCTTCAAACCATACTTAGGTATGTCCATTTCAGCAGTTATGTATTATGAAAAGAGTAGTATTTTTTTTTTTTTTTTGCGGTCCGTTATTGCCAATTTATTATGTAAAATTGTCTGGTTTTGGTTGTTTATTTTATAATTTTTTTTAGCTCAAGTACAATACCATGATATTAACGAAGAAGAATATTAAACTTGCGAAAATATACGTGGAGTAGTATGATTCTGAGGTACAACATTGCCCAGTGAATAAGATGCAAATGCCATCTGCTAGAGGGAATATTGAGAGTTATCATAAGAGGGTGTACTCCAAAGTTCCGGACCTAACAATGCTGATACGAATTTTTAATTTTATGCTATTTTTATTTCTTAACATAATCTCCCGGTCAATACGTCCATTCCGACTATGCCCCAATGTCATTATTGCGTTCTGCAAAATACAGTTGCAATCGTCTCTTAATTTGATGAAGAATGCTGACCAGCTATGAGAGCAGATGGAAGTTAGAAGGTGTCGAATCTGGAGAAGAGGGAGGATGCTTCAACGAGTAATCATTTTGTGCAAGTTCAGAAGAACTCAAATGTTCCAGTTCTGGGATGGCTTTTACTTGTGTCTGTTATTCTCAACAGCAAATGATTTACAGATCAAGAACTGCTGAATTTTTCTTTCCACATTTCTTAAATCTCACAATTAGCTTCACCTTAAGAGTGATATCCATGGGAAGCCATTGAATCATTATTGCATATTCAACTCAAAAAAATTAAAGTGTTTGCTTCCCTGCTAATGGGAATGCCTAAGATTTGAGACTTCTTGTGACTTTCTGTCGTTTCTGCCATGTAATAGACATTTCAGAACGTTATCAGGTGTGAACATAATAGCCAGGATTTGTACACTTCCGTACGAGTTTGTTTTGCTGTGGAGTCAAACGAGGCAATACCCAATAAACAGGGAATTTCGACAATTAAAATGATTTAATGCAATATGATGCCGAACACCAAATTTCTAATTTGTCAAAAGTTATCACTTTTCTCTTGAATCAGGCCCTGTGGCTAAAAGGAAAACGATAATAATCGACTTGTGCCGTGCCCGTTTCGCGTTTTTCCTCGCCATCAGCATATCTGGAAAATTACATGACCTTATCGTCACACATTGTTGTGAATATTCACCGGTCTTTTAGCTTTCTTGCACTGAAACCTCTGCCAGTGATAAGACTTCTTAATATTTGCGTACACAAGTTGCAGTGATTCCCTCGTTGCAACACCAATGACACGATTTTTGCGTTAATAGCCAATAGTATTCCGCTATTGTTGTACGAAATTCTTTGCTGCATGAAAGAAATACCAAGAGTAGTCAATAATTTCCAAATGAGTTTCACATTTCATTTCATGAAAATTGGGTTACTGGCTAAACCGGTGAAAAGTGGTAGTGATAAACAGAAAGACAACACAACAAACGAAAGGACGATAATGCCGAAATATTCATTAGTAATAAATTTCGTTACTATAACTTGGAAGCTTTTAGACTCCTTCAGCGTCATTCATCACCTGCTGTCACACCGACATCCACGTTGATGTTTGAGAAGGACCGCTATACTAAACACTGTAGTGTGACTTGTTCAGGCTGCTAACCCCTCGTTGTTCATCGTCGATCCGAATCCACCTCAGTAGTGCCTGAGTGAAATAAACATAATATACACATAAGTAAATAAATTATTTATTGTATCATAAAGGATAAAAATGAACTAGAAGAATACTATATGTTATATGGATTAAATGCATTTTATATGCTACATATAATATTATATACATATCTATTTTAATGAAATTAAAATTAGGAAATGTTGCCAAAAGTATTCATATTTAATACCTATTATATACATATATTTTAATGAAACTAAGCTATGTAATGTGACGAATTTTATATTTTAAAGTACTACATATTATATAAAAATATATTAAACTGTGAATAAACTTATTATAAACTGTGAATAAATTTATTCATAAATATATATATATATATACGTTTTATGAAACTAAAGCTATATAAGGTGTCGAAATAGATCTTAGATGCAAAATTCCTTCCACGTAAAATATTTGGATTTAAATAATATATGGAACTCATTGCATCTAGTGACCACCTAATCGTCCTTAAGGTGGTAGCTATTCTGGTAAAAAAAAAAAAAAAAAATGAGTAATTTCCGTTAGAATTTTTTTAAACATTGAATTTTGTAAAAATATATTTTTAAAAAGTTCAAGGGTGACTGTAAAAAATTGCAATATACATTTTGGTGATAGAAGAAGGCATATATTGAATAAATGACTGAACCAGAGTTAAACAGATTAAACGAATAATATTGATACGCAGATAATCTGGAAGGGAACAAATTTATATATTGTTTTTCTCAATCTGTACATATATAGTCATAGTATTTATATGACCTTAAATTTTTGCAAAAAGCACTTGATTGGATCTGGAAAATGTTACTATGGATGTTCAAGCAATTATTCGGCATGGTTGGCATATTGTATGGATATAAATACGTTTTATCAACTATATTATACACTTTTTATTACTATTTTTTCTGAAAGTAACACATTTTACCAGTTAAAAGAAGAAGGTAGCTTGGCTATCCAAATCTAAGTCATCATTATTTCTTAACAGACTATAACGAAAGGCTTATATACTTTTTGGTCCAGGGAAGAAAGTAGTGTAGGTTTCAAAGGGAGAATGCCGGCACGTTTATCTAACGCAACTTTGTACACAATAGAGTGTGCGTATAATTCGCTAGCATGTATCAAGCTCAGTAGCCGATTTAACATCTGTAAGCCGAGCTGCTACCGCGGTCTCCCGCTGTGTTGTACTCGCCACACATGCCATGCGGCGTCCCTTTGTTACACACCACCCCCGCTGCTTGGGATAAAACATTTTGTGGGAAGAGCGGCATATTTTTAAGTAAGCCCTATCTCTCCTTCATCTCTAGTATTATAGAGTTTTCAATGGGTACATTGTTAGCAAGATTGCCTTCTGTGGCTTTTATTCCTGTTGTTGAGTATAATGAGAATTATGAGCGACATTTGGAGTTTTTGGAATTTGCTCATTCCAGAAAAAAAATCTTAGATTTTGTACTTAAAAGATATAGTCACCTTGTTTTCCCTCCAAATTCATCCACTGGCGAGACGCTGTTTGATGAAAGTGGTTTTTCGGCGCACAGCTCCAGCTATAGGATCTAAATTATGTTACAATATATACACCTTAAGGGTTCATGTCCCTCCGCGGTTAAAGAGTTTGCATGCACTTCTATTAGAAACAATGGCTAAGAATTGAGCAAATCTGTGAAATAAATAACAATTGAACAGACAATACATCAGGTGTATTAAGCAGAGCGCAAAGCCAGTCGTCAAGGCAGTGAGGTTCTTATGATGAAGGCTTTGTTATCATTATTCTTTATTTGATATAATACTTACAGCAACACAAATATATGTTTAAATACTGTGCATAACAGTCTTCTTCTTCTTCTTCTTCTTCTTCTTCTTCTTCTTCTTCTTCTTCTTCTTCTTCTTATTCTTCTGTTTTGATTACAATTCCCTTTCCTTTTCGTCAAACGACATTTTAATATATTATCCATAATCACATCACAATAATGTCATAATCTGTCGACCCTATGACTGAACTTATTAAACCAAGGAGAGCACACGTAAAACTTTTTTTTAAATATTTATAAAAAGTACTCATTTGTGTTGTGTGCATACAAATTTACACAAGCTTGTTGCGTTCGCCTATTACTCGGTACTTATGTGTTAATGGCTATTCGTATTTTTCCACTATGTGTTCGTGAGGTCCGTACAACCTTTACGCTATATGTTAATTTAATTACTTTACTAAGGATTAATTTAAAATTTTAGTAATGAGCTTACAGCTAGTTGTCCAAGGGATCCGTATGTGCTCCTTCATGCTAGATACATAATCCTATGCGCCTCCATGAGATTGAGCGACGCTAAAGTCACAATAAGCCAACAATATTACAATAATATGATATGTTGATAAGAAACTAGTCAAGTACAGCGGTGTACGGACTTCCCGGACACATATATAGTCTTAAAGAACGGGTTTTATGTACGATACATATATTATACATGAAAACGCGTTTTGCAGAGTTCTAGAGAAGTGGTAAAGCAATTCGCAAGAAAATATCCTGGCAATACAGTTCCCAGGTAGAGAAACTATCCGCCAACAATGACAAGCATGTTCAGAACCGCCTCCTTCTGGCTGAAATACAACAATTTCCTATACAGACGCCGTCTGAGGGCATTGTTTTCTACATCTCTTATAACACAATATTATTATTATCAGTTTTAAATACAGTAACATTTTATGTTTTCAGTAAAAATATAAACACTCAAGTAAAAAATACTGACTTTAGACACGTGGCTCTGTCATTCTTTCGGCTGCACCGCTTAGTACACAGTCGCGCTAAGGCTGCGTAACTTTACCCCCCCCCCAAAAAAAAAACCCATATACCGAAAATGGGTTTGCTATCTGTATTCTCCGTCAGATAACTTTGCGTAAAAAAGGAAATGGTATCATTGAAGAAAAGCGAAGAAAACGAAACTATTTTGTAAATGCACTAAACGGCTATTAGACATGTGTATACCATTGGAATTCTATTAATATTTTTGTCAAATATAAACAGTGAAATATTTGTTAATACCGTTAACGTTTAAGACAAGGGGTTGAAGATGGTGAGCGATATGTTCGCACTACCAGCTCTTGTGAATTAATGCCCACTCATATGGTTAGTTACAGTCAATATTACATAATCCAAGGTTAATAGAATTCTTATGAATAATTTTGACCAAATGAAAGTTGCAAATTCATATTTTTTCATCACTGGAAAATCTTTAAAATGGTAAAACGTTTACCACTGAATAGCAATTAATACCGATATTAAAATTATAATAACTAATAGGGGGATTATTTCTTCCTTATTTTTATTTTCAAGTCAAGTTATATTAGGCTATTCTCGTATGGTAAAGTACTGCTAAGAAAATGAATTTAGAAAAACGAATATTCTAAGGCGATATTTGTACAGTGAATTTTGTTTTTAATTTATGGTGTATTTTGTTTGGTAATTTTAAAGAATACAATTGTAAACATTTTACGGTAGTAAATTAGTACAGTGTTTACTTTATTTCGTTTTGTGTTAACTTAAAGAAGCAAGAAAAGAAAAGAAAGAAAATGAACACTGTAGAAAGTTTAGATTCTAATCCTTTTTCTTTGTGACTATTAGAAGAGAAAATTGAATTTAAAAAACTTGGTCAATCAACTTAAAATATTAATTTGAGTAACTAAATTTTAAAACATAGGAAATGTGTATTATTTCTGTGGAGCCGCTTTTCTTCCTGCACATTTTGTACTTTAATCAAAGGATCATTGACAAGTTAGCTACATTTTTTATTGGAATGTACTTTATTTAATTCTCACTTTCAGTCTGTTGTGTAGGTTCAGTCACTCTCATGTGAATATTAATTCTTTTATTAAATTTTTAAATCTAGAAGTTTGCTATCTAAGTTCAGCAGTAGCAAAATTGTGCCGCCGCTGTCTCGTATCATTTTGTCTGAAAGTTTCGTAACTTAAACAATACAATGAATACACAATTTCTAAACGTTGAAAACTATTGAAATACTTTTAATACATAAAACACTGTAAAAACCGTGTAAGCCTACTAAAACTCTAAAGAAATTTAAATTTAGGTGATAAGTGTTACCCCATTAATAATTCTTTTAGCGAAAGTGTATTAGTACAATCATACTGAAGAAAAACGTAATGCATTTTTATACATTCCCGAATTAACGACACTCGTTTCATAATAACTGATAATCTTGGCTCAATTTATGGATGTCCAATCTGGGCCTTGGTCTTAAAACTTTAAATCGCAGGCAACGATAGTGGGGCAACATAGTATCATAAATAAGGATGGTATTCCTCCCATTAAAAGTAAATTATAATTCCCTTCACTAATTCTGCAGTCATTATAGACAGTGATCTCTGTTGGCAAAACCATGGTACTGAAATCTGCAGGAAAGTAAATGTGTAATGTACACTTTTAAAAGTTTAATTGTGTCTCTACCCAGAATCTTTAAAAAGATCTTGGTGCTAACCATGATAGCATACTGTGCCAACAGACCTAAACCATAACACAACGCAAAAACTCCACGTGCATTTGTTCAACCAGGTTTATTTTGCTGTACAATATCATCCTATTGCTATTGTTATTAATTTTCTTATCACCTTCACAATAACTCTACTATTTTCCATTCTAATTTACTGTCGTAATTATTTCCATTCTCTATCATGTTTTGGGAGTATTAACTGTCATTGTTATTATCATTGTTATTTTTTTCGCAATTCTTATTAGATCAATATTTTTCATTATTAACTTCATTATTTATTTACCTCTTTCTGTTTTATATGTGCATTGTACTTATTACTTTTTATTTTTCACTGTGGTATTACACACCATTCTCAAGTAAACTGGGTTTTAATATCCTAAGCTCAACTCTCTTCCGTTAATGTCAGATATGTTAACTTTGGGACCATACTGGAAGAATCCCCTTTGTGAAGGTAACTCTTCAGTACTGGAGAAGAGCAATAGTTTACAAATTCTAACAGTGGGGGAAAATAAACATAATTTGTTGAACAATAAGCAACGATTAATCACCCGGTGCAATACACATTGTTGCAATGTATCCAAGAGATTCAGGCTACACTTATAGCTTTTGTTATTTTGAAATAACACTGGTGTGCTATTATTATTATTATTATTATTATTATTATTATTGCGGTGTTTTATTTAAATAGCAGCTTTCTAATTATATTTGTAAAACAATGTAACACAGTATGAGTATTACATTATAGGAATTAAATTATTATTACTGTTATACCAGAATAGGGAGAATAAATGTTATTTTGCATTTCAAAATATACAGATAGACAATAAATATGAACTATTTTAAGCTTTTTATAAAATCGACACGGTTTCCCCTAGTACTTTGCAGAAAATCAGCAAATTTTGTAAGAGTTATCCTTGAAATCCAAGACGAAGAAGATATTACTGCAAAAAAGTATACATTTATTGCTGTTGAGAGCATGTAGGACAGGTTTGCGAGAATTGTGCCAAGAATTTGCAACGACTCTTTTCAGTGATATAAACAAACGTTATTTCATTACAGATAAACAGAAATTTGCAGTTACTTATAATGCGTTATATTCCCGGGCATCTGTAACTATTTGAAGTTATTTAGATTGAATTTCGTATTCAACACTGTATACACGAAAACGTGCCTGATAGCAACGAAGGATACAACAAAAACAACAACAACAATAATAATAATAAGAATAATAATAATAATAATATAACAATGAGGTAACTCACAGATACTTTCGCTTGAAAATTAAACAAAAATAATAGACAGCTAGTCAATAATAAGCAAGGATATACTGCAACAGGTTTTAAAAAGCTACTATATATGTGTGCAGCATTAAGTTACGTCAGTATATTGAAAAAAGGGGAAGAGGCATCTCATATACATTGCGCCTCAAGGCAGTTAAAATATTAACTTGGAAACCTGAAATCTAAATTTTCACCTATAAATCGTCAAATGTATGGTACATTTACCCCACTACTGACAAACATATCCTAAGGTACAAACATATGATAACATTTTCTGGTTTATCAAAGAATAAATAGTATGTTATTATGCCTGAATTACCATTACATAATACCTTGAATTACAAAAGCAGGTTTTACAGGAAAAATTATAAAACAATGTAACCTTCCTTAAACCAATATAATAATACACTAATGCTTACAATAAAATATTTTAAAGTACACTCTATCTCAGTCACTGGTTGTACGCTACGAAGAAGACCCCGGGCCTAACAGTTTAGAATTTAAGAGGCAATAGTGTATGCATCCCACCTGAGCCGAAGCATCCATGCTATGTGTATGAGGAGAAGCCAAGTGAAGTGAAATCGTCACTCAGCAAGGGTAAAACCGCTGAGTTCACCAATATACGATTTTCTTTATCCAATGACCAATCAGCCTGCTCATCACACCATGCTGAAGGAAGAAAAAAGGAAGAAAAACGTTTAGTATAGCAACTGATCTGAAGGATGTGCACAATAAATAAACAATTGCAAATTATTTTTAAAAACTAAAAGAATTTGTCTGTGCTATCCCACTTTACTAATTAAAATAACATGATTACACTTATGTTTGAATTGTAGCATGAAGCTCCAAAATAAAATTCATCCTCAAATATTTAGTATGTGTAAAATGCAAGCACAGCAGCAAAGCATCTAAAATCTACAAAAGGCAAATTACAATTCTATACAGAAGCGGCAGAGCTACTGGGAACAGTGAAAAGCACGCAGGTATTATATCGGGAACACGAGGTAGGGAGAAGAGGCGGGGGACGTCCGTCTCTCTGAAACATTATAACCCTGCACAAGATGAATGGGAAGGCCTCCAGCTGCTGTAATTGATAATGATAGGGGAGGGGCTAACAGCCTACTTAGAAGATGCCACCAGGCCGGAAGACAAGCTAGCAGCAGGATCAACACGAGCCAACGCCGAGATTACCGGTTACAAAATCGCACGAATTAATTGGAAGCGTTCTACGGTTTCAGTAGACGCTATTCACCGCGTTAACTATGAGAAGGCCTTTGTGTGCGCCTAGCAAAGGAGCTGCAGTTCACTCCAGACAACAGCCCCGAGGCTCGTCAGAGTGCGCCATTGAGTATCCAACTTAATCGCATTCATTGACCAAAGTTTACATTGCATCTGATAAATTTATATCTTCATTACCAACATCTTATACAAGATTAGGCTTTGCGGTCTTTTCTTTCAGGATGATACATTAAGAATCCGAAGAACATTTGGATTTAACGCTGAAGGAGAATTGTTAGAATTTTCAAAAGTTTGCGCCAAAGAAGTGTGGCAGCCAAGATCGGTTGTAGCACTGATTAGCTCTGACCTTGACAAGACGTCTTCCGTTTGCTTTATAATGTTATCTTATTTCAGTCGAGTTTCACGCTACTTTCTTTGCAACAGTTTTTAAATGGTGTTTAACGCCCTTTTTTACTGCTGAGGCTCCACAGGCGGTGAACACTGATGATACAGAGATGAAATAGTAAATTGTGAAAGGGTTTTTTGATTTTAGGAAGGAAACATTCCAGACCTAAGATTAGGACCTCCCCGGCATTTGCCATTTATGAGGACTGAGGAAAACCTGGGGGAAAAAAAAACCTCAGTCAGGAGGACGGTCCTGCGGGACGCGAACCCCAGACCTCCCGCTCACGAGTCCGTGCCTTAACGACCCCGGCCACCTGGCGGTATTTGCAACAGTGATGTGAGTATTGTGCAACATTAACTTCGTAAGTCTTTTATCGAGACCCATGAGATAATGATAGAAGGGTATGGAGACAATTATTTGTGGAATATGCGATTTAAAACTGATCTGGAGTTCGTAAATGATGACTCGCGTCCCGGATGCCCATCAACATCAACTGACGTCACTCATGTGATCAACATTAATGAGATCATCCATGAAAATAGACGCATGATTGTTGGAGAAATTGCCGAAGAGTGCAACAATTCTGTATGATCGTGTCATGAAGTCGTGACAAGAAAGTTCGGTATGCGTCATGTCTCTAGGTTGTTGAATAGAAAGGCAGCCGCGGCTTGGATCGGGTTAATATCACTAGAGATGGAACATAAGTCTACGGTTACCATGTTGAGACGAAAGTCCAATTCCCTAGAGATAGGTCAATGTCAGAGTGCTTTTGACGCTTTGTTTCTAATTTCAAGTTTGTGTTTTCACTACGAATTTCTGCTGGAGGGTCAAACTGTGAATCGCTGGTATGTCCTCAGATGTCACAGAGAAAAGGTGAGAAGGAAGAGGAATGGGCTGGGGAGAGGCAAATATTTGATCCTGCAACACGATAACAGCTCATTCGTCATTGCTGTTAGTGACTTTTGTGCAAAATACAAAATAACTGTTCCTCCCCATCCCCCATACTCTCCTATTTAGCACCAAAGACGTTTTAGTTTTTTCCAAAGCCAAAATTCACTGTGAAAGGCAGGATATTCGACTAAGTTCAGAAAATAAATCAGCATTCACAAACAGGAAATCGCGCAATTTCAAAACACGCGTACCAGGACTGCTTTCAGAACTCAAATCCGTATATCAATAGAGGGAGAGATGACTTCCAGAGAGAAAAAGCTCATAAGATGTAGGTAAGCCCTACTTTTAAAAAAATTGACAAATTCAGTTATTCTTTGAACATACCGCTTATGAATGCGCGGATCTAAAGTACGCAAGGTACTCGATTGCGAGAAATAGCCCGAAAAGTAATTTTATACCTATTTAGTTTCAATTATGAAATATGGTTTAATGCTTTGGGAAAAAATCTATTGAAAATAATTGTGTTTTTATACTACAAAAGAAAGAATAATAATATCGTGCAACTAATAAAAAACTTACACTCTCTATAAAAAAAGAACATATATTTCAATAACCTATTAATTTTAATATAAAACGAAGAAAGTTGTTATTAATGCTATTTTTAAATATATGTAGGAATTAGATGTAAAACAGCATGAAGAATCGTATGATTAAATTGCTTTCGAGCTAGGCAGAGTTGGGGTAAGCCTCAGCACATTTTATCTTGAGAAACGATGTTGCTCCAGGTGGGCATTTCTCTAATATTTTTTATTGTTGAGTAGTGTTCAACACCCGTTTTTACTACCGAGGCACCACAGGCGGTGACACTGATGGTACATGAAATGGATGATATATTATGAAAGCATATTTTTAAGGAAGGAAGCGTTCCAGGCCTAAGTTTAGGGTACCTGCCCGGCATTTGCCAGCTATGAAGACTGAGGAAAACGTGGAAAAAACCCCCAGTCAGGGAGGATGGTCCTGGCGGGATTCGAACCCCAGACCTCCCGCTCACGGGCCTGCGCCTTAACGACCTCGGCCACCCCTGGCGGTAGTATTTTTCAAATACGTATCAATTTTAAGTTAATGTTTTTTGGGGGGGACCGGTCTACTTTTGTTGTATTCATAATAAAATACATGTATCAAACGTGTTGAGTTTTATATGTGTGTATATAGCCAAAATAATAAGAACAAAAAGAGGCACAAATAAATAAATGCACAGCTGGCCATTAAAATTGCAATACCTTGTACGTGTTCATAATGGGTATGCGGAAATTATCTCTGTCTTCTAATTCGGTTATTTAACGGAGCTGTTGGGAACCTTTACATCTGTGTGTTCGTCTTACCTTGATCCACTGATATCATGTTAGTTTCGCCCACAAATTTCTCGGAATGACATCCCGCACTCTCGATAGCCATACTTCTCCCTTGATTAAATTCAGACATCTGCTGCCGTATTTTGGATGATTCATATTCGTCGTTTCTGAGAAAATGTGGGGTCGGTCGAATTACCGCGACTCTTATGGGCGTTAGAACTTTATAGGCCAGTATTTTTTTAAAAGCCCGTTTTAACTACTGAGGCACCACCACAGGCGGTGACATTGATGATACATGAAATGAAATGATAAATTTGGGAAGGATATTTTTTTAAAGGAAGAAGCATATCAGGCCTAAATTTAAGGCATTTTCCCGGTATTTCCTATTTATCAGGAATGAAGAAAACCTGCAAAAAAAAAACTCAGTAAGGGAGGACAGTCCTGGCGGGAATCGAACCCCAGGATTCCCACTGACGAATACGCGCCTTAACAGCCACGACCACCCGTGGCAGTAAAGGCCAGCAGTGTATATGTATATGTTTTAAATAGCATTACTTAGAATTTAGTTAATTTTATTAGGTAAGTTTAATTTAGGGGTAAGATATATTTTGATATTAGAAATATATAGACTCTTTTATTATAATATAATGATATAAGACATTTATTTTAAAACAGCCTTTTTATCATTTCTATATTATTAACTTAACAAATAAATATGTGCTAGATTTATGCCAAGAAATTTCAATTCTATAAACAGTGTTGAACACACGTTTTTAAATTGACCACCCGCTTGCTCCTCGCCAAATTGACGAAGATTTTGTGTTCTACTTTATGACACCTAGCTTCCAAAAAAGTGTGTTGGTAGCATGGAAGGGAAAGTGATAGCTAAGGGTTCGGGTCTCAGGGTATTTTGGACGGTTGTGAAGCCGCTCCAGCAATCAGCATACGACATATGTTGTTTAACGTCATTTACTGTTACTCTGTGCATAACTGTGATAAAACAACCGAAGCAACAGTATATCTTAATATTCTAAAAACCGAAATATCTTATTATGCACGTAGCTCTGAAAAACATTTCATACCTAAACATTTTTTAGCTTCACAGAAGAATTTCAGGAAATTTCATCCAAGAGCGATCTGCAAGCTTCAAAACATCTGTATATATTGTCTTGTTCTCATACATGCCCCTAAACTCGTGATATGACTTAACTCATCAAAGTTTTACAAGTTATTCGTTTATGGCTTGGCCAAAGCATTCGTTTTCGGGATTCACTAACAAAGATCTCAATATGTTGTAGCATCATTATGCTTTGATTTTATTGCGTAATAAAGTGGAAATTTTACAACCATTTCCCTATCATTAACGTAATCTGGCTTAAGTTTTATAAGTTGATGATATTTAAACATCGTGGTTAGGAGAATATCCTTTGAATTAAAAGAAATGTCCAAATGCTTAAAGCGTTGCTCACTTCCTACAGTATAAAAATGTACAATGCTCATAAGAAAGTTTTGTGTTTTGCTGTATTTTATACATTCATCCTGCTAATGACGTGAGTATTGCAAGTGCCGAACACTTGTCCTCCAATTCTTATATATTTACTAAAGTCTCCTAAACAAAATATATTACACGGCAATGATAATAATAATGCCTGACCAGATAATTGACTTTTACATACACTGACATCTGTACATTTCAGAATATATAACACAACAACATCAAATTATTTCCTAGTTAATTATATTACATTAATGATGTACTATGCTGCCTATATAACGACCCGTTTCTCATACACTGTGATCTGATTTGGATTTGATTTTTCACTATTTTTCTGGGACTCGCGCTCGATTTTACTAAATACATGCTCAATCTACATTCCATAGGAGCACAATAGGAGACTTCTAGAACAACTTTCCATGACCATAGTTTGAGAAACTCTACTGTAGGATACCGTGCAATGTGGCGCCGTTTGCATATCTTCTGGAAATTGTATTGAAGTTAAGGAGTGCCCGTCAAATTAAAACAACTTACAATATTCATTTCACTAAATGAGAATATTAACAAACGCCAGATATCAGTTAATGGATTTCGCCTTCCTTCAATGACCCATTCCATTTTAGTTATATGAGGTACCATTATAAGAGCAAAGCGAAGCGATTTCGTGTGACTGCCATATCTGTTACCCCTCAGCCGATTAAATGACAGAGTGGTAGAGTGGGAGGCCAACATAATCAATGGCTCGATCTCTGGGGATTCATAAGCTGCAGAGTTCTGTTCTGGAAAAATGATAATGCATTGCACAAAACTCCTACTGAGCTTCTCATTGTGTTTAATTTAGAAATATCTGCAGAAATGTGGGCATGAATAATAGCGTGTTACTACAGGAATCCTGACTATTTTACCCTTTTCTGTTGGTCTACTCAATAAGAACGTACTTCATTCCAAGTGAATTGATTTTCTTTCCTTTCTCTCGCATATTTCATTCTACAAGGGAAAAGGACTTTCTTTTTATTTTGTAGTTAGGAGAATGCCATCACTTAAATGTTTATTTTGTTTCTTTTTCATCACGAGCTAAATATCACTTGTATAGATTATTTATTTTGGAACATTATATCAAATTAATAATGTGGAGTTTCATCTTGTTGAATGAAGAAGTAATCGAGAGGAAACTCTGTTATTTAACTCATCTACATAATTACTAGCAGCATTATTAACTTATAAGGACATAATAACTTTTTCAGAACTTTATGCACGAGATAGATGTGTTACACCATTGGATGTACTTAGAAAATATTTCTGACAAATTAGTAATTACTGAAAAAGGCAGAAAAGTTAAGACTACGAGCAGTTTTCAATTTGTTTATTCCTTCGGCGACCATCTCTTCATTTGATGCGCATTTATTTTCTGATAGTCATTTCTTGATGTTTGAGGAAGTAGTCTGAGGGAGCTGAATTTGGAGAGAAGGTAGATGAGGAAGAATTTTATGCTTTAAGTTCAATAATTTCAAGGACGCAATCACAGACTTCGGCTCTGGAGCGTTATCGTGATGTAACTGGACTTTTCTCCGCCAAATGAAGTCAATTCTTCGTGATCGCGTCCTTTAGTTATTTCCAGAAAGTCAATTAAAAGTACGCACTGGCAGTTACAAAACACCTTTTCTGTTGAGAGAATTGTTTTTGTTTTCTCTGGTTGCAAACCTCTTTTTCCGGCATCTAGTAGCGGATCAACGATTCATCGACTGTCGACAGAAAACAAAAGAACAAAATTCAAATAAGCCAAAGAAAAATGCAACGCAAGATCCTGGGAATAGCTTTGAAGGACAAAATACATATATTAATAAATCAGTTATCTCAGACAACAGACATCGCACAAATAGCTACCAGAAGCAAATGACGATAGGGCGATCACGTTGTTGCAAGAATGCAGGACAACAGATGGACCTACAAGATGTCCATGTGGGACCCCCAGATAGGTAAAAAGACACAAGGAAGACCCAGAAGCAGCTGGATAGACCTCTTCAAGGAACATGTAGGTCCAGATTGGTCAAGAGTAACAAGAGGAAGAAAAAATTTGAAATTTCTCGAGAAGCAACTAGTGCAGTGAGAAATGAAGTAACCAAAGAACAAATCAGTCAGTGTTTTAAACAGGATACGAACAACTAGCGTGCAATAGCTCACCACGTTAGGAAAAAGCGAGCTTTCCCTACTTGCTAGGAGGTTTTTGCCCTTAAGGAACACAATAGGTCCTCTTTATCTTTATCTTTATCTTTATCTTTATCTACTGAGTAATACTGTTTCATTTATCTGTACATTTTTGAAGAAGTGCTTTGCCCTATATCAAACTAACGAAGTGTTACACATACATTACGCTTTTATAGTTTTCACCGACATTGTGAGGTCAGTCTCTGTGCAAAATTTTTACTGAAAATTCCTATTGCAACCGAAACTCTTCTCTTATATGATAAGCTCTTTTTTCGGGTGCCAACAAACTGTCAAGCAGAAAAATAAAGTTCTGCTAATCCTGTATTAAGAAAAAATGTTATGATACGATTTCCACATGTGTTGCTTGAAACTTCTTGTGTAGTCTTATGTATATGAGATGGGGGCCTTTGTGTATGAATATAAAAACTAACTTTAAGAGCTTTCACATTCATCCCTAGGTTGAAGAAGAGAATTACGGAATACCAGCCGAGTGAACTTGTCAAATTTCAAGCTCTTGGCCATCTTCACTCTTTGGACCTCCTCAGTTCGAAATTGACCTGCCATTCAACGGGTATTTATTCTAAACCTAAAGGGTTGTGATTGGCCCGTAAAGAAAATCGAAAGCTTAGAGTCTGACGCGTTTAATCTGCAGATATCCCGTGAAGCTGTAACCAACAATCATCTCCGAGAAAGGTTCAAATCTTTTAACAAAATTGTTCAAAAGTCATATGACTGTAAACAAGCCGATGTGTTATTGTCCTAAATGCTTAAATTAATATACATATATATGATATGGAAATGTCATAAGCCATGGCTACTATTTTTCTTCTCTAGAACAAGGAAGAATACGAAAAATCTAAGGTATACGATTGAAAGTATGTTGCATTTACTGCCAAGTGGTGGTATCAACGGAAGGCTGAATGTAGGTGGCCCTCCTAGAAAAGAAGCAAAACAAAGACAACTCGACATTGATTTATTATGGTATGACCAAAAGTTACATGTAACTAATTACACAGCGTTGCAAATCCTTCACATGACGGTCTTCCAGGTAATCCACGGTGTTTAGCAGCCTTCTTAGTAGTCTCCAAATACATCGACAGTTCGTTGCCAGAGATGGAGAAGACGCTAAATACCATCTGCTATATGTGAGTTGCTAGCGTGAGTTACCTCGCGTCGAAATGCTGTCAAAATGTCCTCTTTGTTACCAAAAGTTTCCTAAGCAATGGTTGCTTATTTGGGGATGAGATCACAATCACAGGGACCGAGGTCGGGTGTGGAAGAATTTCCCATCCCCACCGCTGTGAAGACAGTTGACACTGTCGGCTTTGTGGCATAATAATGGTGTTGTTCAAACGTTCTGGCCTTTTAGTGAGTATGACATAAAAAAACCTGTAATACTGAGCATTCACAGCATTCTCCTCACATATTGGATGACTAGAACGATTAACTGCGTGGTGATCCAGGGTGACGCCATTCACTATGCTGTCACTTAAGTTCTGATTCACACACCCTTATCCACCTTTCATCAGTTACATTGATGCAATTCAATATAGCACTCTTTTCTTCCTAAAATAATTGTTTCGTAGCTAGTCCATTTAATTGATGTGGCACCCAATTTGCGTATATTTTTCGCATGTTCAGGTTTCCCGTAAAATGCGGTACACTGTTTTTGCCGGAAACCTGTTTGCTCTTCCAGAAGTATCGAGCGACTATCATCGTTAAGCACTGCTCTACCACCGTCGCCCTACAGCGGACACGCGCGGCAGATCGCCAGTCGACATTTCACCTTGTTTGAAGGCCTCTGACCATCTCGCCATCAACAGGGCAGGGCATGTTCTTCCCTTAGCTCTGTGTTGTATTCTCGTGCATTCCTGTCCCGGAGAGGTGCTATTTTTACATACACACGTTGTTCACTCTTCCTGGCCACTGTCGCTAGCCAACTGAACTTCGGGGCATGCTGAGACACGCAACGCTGCTCACATACACCAGCTAGTGGCTTCATTCGAAAGTAAATTACAGACACTTTCAAATGTATATCTTAGATCTTTCATGTTGTCGCTTGGTCGCGAGGAAAAAAAAAAATAATTGCCATCACTCATTACTTGTCCCTCATATGTGTGTACGCGTAACATATGCAGCCTATAAACGCAAAATAAATAATATACACATTAAAAGTACAATCTTAAGATAGAACATTGCCTACTAAATCGTGTGTAATAACAAAGGGTTAGGAAAGCGAAATTGAGAGCAGCTATTTATATATAAATGCCTACAACTAAGCTGGTGAACGGCGAATGTTGTCCGTCTGAATCTACCAGAGATTGAAGAATTGTTAAAATGCTAGTATTAATAGGTGGTTTGACTATTGGAGTAATCTAGTTTTATTTTAGTCAACCGCACTATTCCTATAGTTTTATCTGGTGTTGGATGTTTTTTTTTTTTTTTTTTTTCCCAACTCTTATAAGTGATGAAAGGTTTACTACGCTCACTGATTTACGGGATAGCCTGTATACGATTCTCATTTCCAAATGGAGTTTCACTGAGCAGCCCCCAATGAAAATCGCCCCACTTAGTGAATTATCGATACAACCAAGCAACCCATCCTCCTTATTTACCAAGTTTTAACGCTTCTTTGGATTACAAAAGCTTTTTCCGCGCACATTGTCCGACGTGTTCTTGAGAAGAACAAAGTTTTTGCGTGTGGCGGGCGCCATGTTGCTTTCTGTGTGCCTTGCTTGCCAACGGCATTTCAAAAACAAGCTTTAGAATAGAAGGAATGAAGAGGATGAGAAGGTTCTGTGGTAGTTTCAGTTAAGTGTTAAGAGATGTTATTTTTGTGCGGGGCATTCCTATATGTAGTAAAGTGTGATGCAAAAATATTGAAACATTTACATTTAACTAGTACAGCTAAATTATACAACTGTCGCCTTTTCGAGAGAAAGCGCTTAATTCTAACTTTATGCAGAAGTCTATAAATGTAAAGCATTTGGTCAATTTTAAAACCATTATGATTATTTTTGCAACATTCGGCTTTTGTTTTAGTAGAATTCGTTCTAGTACATAAATCCTCGCTTTCATTTCATAACTATGCTTTATAATTTAGGAGTCTTCACACCAGCTCACACTCAATCAACATAAACCTTTTATTATTGTCATTATTACGGCTAGGATTTAACTGGATAAAAGTCTGAAATATGACACATAATGTTGTCTATCAAATCATATAACCAACTAATTAATAAATAATAATTCATTCTAATTTACAATCATTTTTACAAATAAAAGTAACAAATATTTTCTATTTATATGTTCACATTTTTCCTATTTACAAAATACGATTAACAATTTCTCCAAAATTTTAATACTAACTTTTTGTCTGTCATTTTTCAAGACTGAAACGCCATTATGCTACATCACATTGTATTATTAGGCAAAGTGCTATTGAACACATACATAAATTTGTTAGATCCAAGTATAAGCTACTTAAATTTTCATGATTTAAAACATTTGTCTTGAATGCCGAAAGATTTTACAACTAGAGAATCTTTAAGCAGAAATTCCTTTTTGACACTGTGCTTAATGAACGGTATTTCAGTTCCATATGCAATATTTTAAAGACGTGTTATTTACTATTGACAGAATATTACTAAACTATACCACAATATTTTCAAAAAATTCAATTTAAGATAGGGTCTCTGTGATCTGCCTCTTCAAAATTAAAGGTTATGACATTAAGTTACTGACTAATGAAGCTTTTATTTGAAATGATACTATACAATAACGAACGAAAAGTGCAGAACACGACTCTTTGGTGCAATGGCTGATATTGGTGTGAAATAAAAGCAAAGTATTGTGAGTTTCATTAATAAACATACTTCATCATAAGTTAAAAATAAATAAAATTAAGCAACGTGCCCACTGACATCGAAACCACAGTCTATTGCCTTTGCACTCTACACTGACAAGTAGACATCTCTCTCTAGACTAAACTACAAAACAGAATTGATCAGTTGAGCTGAACTGTTTTCGAGATTTTAGACATTTTTAAAGAATTAAATCTTGAAATCTGTTACGATAAGCCACTGAAAACTTGTAAAAGTTTTTTTTTTTTCGGTTTATGCCGCATGATACTTAATGGTTAAAACATTATCATGACAAAATTCGGCCGCCAAAGATACATAAAAAATTATTGAAAACAGGAATTACCTCGCTCGCGAAGCAGATTTGAAGACATTCAAAGTCACAGTTTTGCCACGTTTCTCTTTGACATTGATTTCTAATTTAAAATGCTTTATTGCCACATAACTTTGTTGATTTTTCTTTGATGACCACAGATTCCCCATCTCAAATTGTTTGTCTAAGATTTCTACAATATTTTAAAGTATTGCGATGTAATTCATTGTCATTTTGCACACATAATACTAGAATTACTTACAGGTATACTTTTTTTATTGAAAAAACTGAACTTAGAAAAACAAATTTAAAAGTTGCTGTCTTTGAAACAGTGAAATATTTTTACTTATATTTCATGATACCGTTTCCTAACACGCTGTTCACTTTAGTTCATTTTAAAGGTTGTCACAAACTGAATCACTTTCACCAAATTATTTTCAATAAGATAAGGGCATAGCTACCAAAATGCTAGGTGTTTTGAAAACAGTTTTTTTTTCTGGTGGAAATTTATAGTATAGTAAAGGTGCCATTTTATGTGGAAGGAGAAGTTTTTTTTTTAATTGTGTTTTACACCCGTTTTTACTACCGAGGCACCACAAGGCGATGGACAGGCGGATGATACATGAGATGAAATGATATATTGGAAAAATATTTTTTTAAAGAAGGAAACCTTCCAGACGTGAGTTTAGAGTGCCTCCCGGCATTTATGAGGACTGAGGAAAACCTGGAAAAAACCTCAGTCAGGAAGGACGGTCCTGGTGGGATTCGAACCCCAGACCTGCCGCTCACGAGTCCGCGCCTTATCGGAAAGAGAAATTGCTCATGCTAGGTATTCTGATTATCTCTATGCTATGGGTTGTGTAAATTAGTGTATTATATTCAAACATCAAATTTCTTCCAGCATTTTGGCATGTTAATTCAGGAGCAAATGACAAGACTCTTGCTAGGGCATCTTCCTTTATAGCATTGAACGATTTTGGAGCAGTCTTGAAAACGGTTACAAATTTAACATTATTATTTTCTTGATCAGCACTGGAACCTATTTTGCGTAAAGTTCGTGCATTACTGTGATAATAACATTTTAAAGCTGTGTCTAACGGCTTAGGCCTGTGAGTTATGTTACTTTGAAAATATCTCTTGTTATGCCATTTTCAAATATACAAGTTTCTTATAAATTACCTTGTGCTTTAAGATAGATTTGCGAAACATAGTTCAACAGTCCCAGAATGTCCCCATATTCCACTATCCAGTGCGGTGTTCTGCAGCTCTGGCTCAACTTCAAAAACTAATTTGTTTATGTACTCTAAACAAGTTCCAACAGTGAATAGAAATTCAGATGGTAACTGAGAAAATAGGTGGAATAAATAGTAATTTATAATACAAGTTCCCAAATTGTTTTGTTTTTTGAACGAGTGCGAAGTTAAGAAGCGAAGTGAAGCGCGAGTGTGTAAAAAAACTAATTTAGGAATTTATATCATATGTTTTTGTGCGATAGCACAACATTTACATTAAATACATTTTTCAGAATGGAAAGGTTATAAGGCTATCTAAACTCACCATCACCAAGAATGCCGTTAGTTTTGTACTTTTTAAACTAAAATAATTAAGAAATCAGTATCCATGAAATGATAGCCCTTTTTTTTATTCAGGATCACGTTTGCATGGTCATCTGACGGCCATATTTAAGCGGTTAGGAAAAGTTGAAAGTTACATCTGATGATCCAATGAAATATATAAATCAGTAGTACATGATAATTGTGTGAACACGTTTCTGAATTATGTATTCAGAAAACGGTGATTCTGAAAAATTCATAACTATAAAGGAATAAATAACCATGGAATAAATGGATGAAAAGTGAAGTTACTCAAGATTCTTGAAATAATCGTGTATAACTAGGGCTATGCTGTCAATATACATGTTAATTATTTGTGTTTCGTCATAAAAGACGGAGGTAAATCGTTAATTTCTTACTGAATAAAGTTTGTACACTGAAAAGTATCATTATTTAGCAGTGCGTAATGCAAGTAATCAAATCCATAGATCTTTGACTTAAAAAATCGATGCTCTAATTGTCGCATCTTGTTCAGCTATCTTTGATAGCGAAGTTATCCAGAAGCTTAGGTAAAAAGTACCCCAACATTGGAGTCTCCTCCTAGGATGTATATTAACTTCTAGAAAGTTTGTTCCCGCTCATGTTTGTCTTCCCGTTATGTTATATATTTCCACTCTCATTGGCCTTTTCGATTCTCTCTCTCTCTCTTCTACACGATGTTCCAGAATCGTCCTATATTTTTTCAAGTTATACTTTCCTGTATTTTTAATAGCATACATGCCATATTAGTTGCATCTAGCTTAAGTATTAGGAATGGACAAAATTAAACATTTCTTTCCATTATTATCTCTCTGATATGTCCTTTCCCGAATAAGCCATGTAACTAATATTCAATACATACAAATTTATTAATACATTCTGATTCTGACCTGCGGAATTTAGTGTCCGTTTACGTAGGTAAAATATTTATGGAATGACAGTCGGTGAAACAAAGGGTACCATTTTCAAAGACTATATATATAGAAAAGACTGTGTACCTTGGAAAATTTGTTTGTTCCAATTTTTGGTGCTATCTAATAACAAAACTCCGCTAGTAGAGAGTGCCTACAGGCAGCGCTGACAGCAGTTGTGGTTCGTTTTGTTTTAAAGCGTATAGGCTACGGATCAAAACAAATATTTTAGCATCAAAAGTAAATGTCTCATTCGCTGTTGTATATATTCTAATACAGAAACAAAAGTGTACCTGCGATGTAGATGCTGTGTTCGTTATCATCTGGTAATTAATAAGCATACTGAGTGCAATAATTCATTTTTACCTCTAGCTTAGGCAGTTATATTAGTTCAAGCCTGCATTCTCTTGTACCTCGGAACAAAAAATGTGTACCATAGAGCAATGTACACGTTGCTAGCGTTTTTTTTTTTTTATTAGTTTGTTTAATTTTAGATCATGCTGAAAAGTACCAGTGTGACGTTAAGACGATCCAATTATTTAGGATGCCTTGAAGAAAGCTGTTGAAGCAGTTATGATTCCTCCGAGAACTAAATAGTTATTATTAGTTGAAATCCAAATAGTAACATGTTTTATAAATTATTTGTAACACCAGTTTTTGATGAAAAATATTTTTTAAATTGGCTGCGGGTGTTTACAGCTATACTCCTTGCGTTCCATGCTATAAAAGGGCAGGTTCCACAGTACACATCGCGACATTTTATTTTTTTTAGCAGGGCTATAAAACAAGAAACTATAAGCGGAAAGTTATAAAGGATAGTTGATCGTTATTGTCAAAAAGTGTTTTTTAAAAAAAATCATAAATCAAAATTAAAAAAAACAAAATAAAATGTGAAAAGTGTTCCCAGAGTCTAATATTGAGGGTTGTTAAATCCAAGCCCTTAGGTTTAATGTGAGTTGCCTACGTCAGAAAACGTACGGTAATTCTGGTACAGCATATATATCGAAGTCAGCTGCAATAATTTCCGGCAGAATTATCTTTTCTGCTCCTATTTATATCGGCTTATTCTTTATTTAGTATTTAACTGAAATAATGATTTTAAAGCATTATTTTTGGAAAGGCTTGTATTTAATATATTTTTAGAAAACGCCTAACAAAGCGCATACTTCCTCTTAGGCGTACAAGTGATGAATCAGCCTCTAAAAGGTAAAAAGTTTACATACCAGGTCTACTCTAAACCTCCCCAAAAATTAAGCTCAATAGCTGGAAACGAAAGAAGGATCGAGAAAGTACGGAGACGTTAATTTTCTGTGCTTAAATTGCCAGGTATCGTACGCAAACTATTAATAATTTTGAGCAACCGTTTGCTGACGTACTTGGCTGGTAAATTATAATGATGAAAAAAACTTACTCTCCGTTGTGTGCTTGCCGACGTTTTTCGAGAGAGAGTGAGAGAGAGAAATTATAACAACGCCAGGAAGAAGTTAGTTGCTTTCCTACCTCTAGGCCTCCTCTCGCTTTACGTAATAATAACATGCACCCCGCCCGCAATTTGAGATATGAATGTTACTCAACTTGGCATTTAATTCTTGCTTAGCTCTCTCTAATTACCACCAGCCGCAAGGGTTCCCAGCATCCCTCTCTTTTTCTTTTCCTCTCTCCCAATCTTTCTCTTTATTACTAACTCGCTTTTTTTTCCTTTCTTTCTTTTCTCTGGCTCTTAAGCTTCTTTTACCTACCTTCGTCACGCTTTCTTCTTGGACGTTTTGTTCCTGTTGAACGTTTATTAATTCCTCTTGTCCTGTCCGTCATTCAGTATATTATGTCTGCTATTACAGTATGCATGGGATCGATTTTGAATTGCACCTTTAAAATATTTTTCTGTGTTTTGTGATAATTGATAAGCAAGGAGAAAATAATTTTACTTTTTATTTATATTGCAATTAAAATCTTTGACATGCATTCTAAAGAAGAACATATCGATTGGTTCAATATCTCAAACAGACACTAAAATATAAAGCAATGTGAAATATGTTTCTAGCATAGAAATTTAAGCCAATCTTTTAATATTTTTATTAAAACTATGAGGAGAGTTCATACTTCATACTATCTGAGCGTGAAAAATGTTGTTATGATCATTGGCTTATACTAATTCACTTTATTGCTAAATAAATTCACTATTTATCAGAGGCAATAGGACAGATCCATTAATTGAACGAATAATAAAAATATAAATGATACTTCAGAAACTTTAGTGTTAGGATGTATTGGTAGTATTAAGTTCTCGTAATTAATTTGGTTGCTAATATTAACTTATTTATTTACTTGTTTAATTTTATTGTATCATAAGATTGAGGAAATCGAAGAGTCGTCAGATTGTAATCCAGTTGGTAGATCTATTGAACTTTTGCTATCTTGCACTTTCAAATTTCACAAATGAAGTTTTAGTCATGAAAACAATTTAATAACATAATTGTTACTATGGAAATCTTGCCATAGTTACTGTTATAATGTAGCATTTTATTAACAATTTTGACAAACAATAAAGACTGTATAAAATACTTAAACATTATTTTTACTTTATGTATTAATATAACCCCAACAATTCATCCATTTTTCCTACAATGAATCTTTTGGACGGTCTGAAAATCAGGAATTTAGAAACACCTTGACATTCACATCACTTAATAACCGCTGTCTACGAAGAAATGTCTTCAAAACGCATAAGCGGAAGTAGTCAGGAGCATGGAGTGCATGCCGTTGAAATCCACTTTAGGCTCGCTTTACCGGACATTTGTATTGTCGTGGAGGAGCAGCAGTCTGCAACCTTGGACACGCCCATATTTCCATGAATATTTTCACACACTGTACCTGCCAAAATGCTCATTTCTTCTAATACTTGGGAAACCATTATTAATCTGTCGAAATTAACTCTTCTGCTTTCTTGAACTGTTCTGTGGAAAT
Source organism: Metallyticus violacea (assembly GCA_030762175.1). Lineage (NCBI taxonomy): Eukaryota > Metazoa > Arthropoda > Insecta > Mantodea > Metallyticidae > Metallyticus > Metallyticus violacea. The sequence continues at coordinate 40,800,039 of CM060835.1, read as the reverse complement.
TGCTTCCGCAGATCCCAAAGTGTGAAGATCATCTTCAATGGACGTTCTACCTCTCTCAAGTTGCTTACTTTATAGTATGATAGTGCAAACGTACCATAAACGGCAGCTATGTGTTCATTGATCTCCTTCAGCCCTCTTTTTCTTTTGTGAGAAAGTTTTTCACCGAACGATACTCCAGACACCCTGCCTCTTCCAATGTTAGACTTACACTGAGCTGAGACTGTGCATGCAACATACACCGACTTGAATCAACATGTTCACGATCCTCTTTCATACTCAGGTATTATTGAGCAGGCCTCAAATATTGTCCATTTGCTTGTTTTTTTCATCAGAATAAATCAAATGAATTTATTTAAAGTAAAGTTCCTTTCATTTTTTAATAAGAGTGAATTATCAAATTCTTCTTTCCTTATCTTTTTTGAAGATATTAACAAAACGGAAATGAAACATAATAAAAATGGATTCAGAGAGTGGTGCGTAAGATTCAATGGAAGAGAACATTATAACAGCAATCATTCAATAAGAACAAATAAAAGGCAACTGAGGAATGATTTCAATTTGTTATATGCTGTTCTTCAAACCCATATCTGTTTAAAAGTTAGTATTTCTTCTAAAACAGTGATAAAGAATGGAAAACAAAAATACTAAAGCGTCAGATGTAAGGAGTAAATTTAAAGTCGGAGACATTCAAAAATTTTTATTCCAAAGGAAAATGTGCTAGAGCACCATCTTGCACCAGTCACAAATTTGTCTTACTGCCAATGGCACTTGTTCAAGCAGACAAGGCACCATTTCCCAATATTGCATGTCATTGAAACGTTGTGGAAGTACGTTGAGTAAAGCGAGTGATCGCCGATAATAAACCATACCTGATGATGCCATTACTATCAAAGCTCGCTTTATCTGTGAAGAAAATTGAAGAATCCAGTTACAATACCTTTCTCTTGTAGGCAATACAATATACTGCCTTCACTTACACCACGCTAACGAGTGAATTGCTTGGAAATTATATCGAGGGATATCCTTATCTAGTAGAACACGTTCTTCCAGCTCAGGAAGAACAGGTGTGTTGCGTCAACTGCCCTCCATCATCCAAATTCCGTCTCACTCAAACGATGAAGCACTGCTGCAAACTTTTAAGAAACGGTTGCGTCTATGAGCGTAAGTTTTCTGGAAATACGCACGGCCTTCTAACCATTAACATTCGCTTGTGTAAAGATGAAATATCTCTGCTGTTCCAGAAATGAATGACAGTACTTCAAACATTCACTCATGAACAGATCAACAACAGAAAAGAAGTGTAAACCCCAAGTAACTTAACATGTCATGAAGAGCAATTACCATCCATCATGAAACATGTGCATTTCCGGACAAATGTTCCTTTTCCTGTCAGGAATCACCACCTGGACTTTGTTTCTACAGTTCAAATTCGTCCTCTGTGCAATAAATTAGTTCATATGAACAGGTTTCAATACTTAATTACACTCTTCGGCGCCAATAGCCATTCTAGTCTGCCGAAATTACAGGCTAGAAGGACACAAGAACTGACACCGAACATAAAGAACTGGGTAGTGAGAAAAGAACGAGTTATGGATAAGCTGGAGAACGGTGCAGACAGTCGTCAATCTTGTCTATATTTGCATTCATTCCTGGAATGTTGTTTGTAGTGGAATTATCTCGTGAAAAGTGAAAGAGTAGGCAAATTAGCTAAAATATTTTAATAAGTCTTGGCAAGCCGGAATTATATGTTTCTTGTTTCTTGGAATATAATTTTCTTGTGTTTTGTAGCATTTGTCTCATAACATTGACACATAGGTTCACTGGTGGACGCTAAAAATGACGCCTTGGTTCGATAAATCAGAGGATATCGTGTAAGATTTGACTGAGGATATTTTCCTAATTTTTCTGGTTATGAAGTGCTGTTAAGTTAAAATCGGATCTTAGGTCGCCAGCGTTGATGCCAAACGGACTTCAAAATACAAGTGGTTCTGCTCCATTCTTTATTCAATAGAAGGAAGATTGTATGGAGTACCTCCTCCAAAGCGAAGCATGCTGTTTAGATCTAGGCCGCAATTAAAACGTGTTTCAACATATTCTAATGCATATGACATCCTATAACAACATTTAAGTTACATTTTCAGATTACAACGTGTTCAGTTAAGAAATAACCATATGAAAATCAACCCCAGTTATAGTGGGATGGGAGATCTTTTGCGTTACCAGATAACCTATCTTAATATAAACATAAATACACAATGGAATGGTTGCTGGAACAGCTCTAAGGGTGCCATTGTGCCATGTGTTTATTTTTGTTTAACTTGCAACTACAGTAGACAAGTACAATACATAGAACTATCGCAGCATGTGATGGACTAGCCGAGCAGAAACCAATTTCTCGGGCCACTGAACCCTGCTACAGTCGGGTAGGCAGATACCTGTAGAAACGCAACAAGAATGCGGCATTATACGCCATAACGGAAATGAAACAAAAGATTGGTAACAACAGCCGTGGATCCGTTTAACCCTCCTGTGCTGCACGGATACACCTACTGTTGGGTCAACATGATCTAACCTATTGAAATTGGTACAAAGCAAGCAAAATCATATTCCAAAATGCTTAAATCAGCAGAAAATAGCACAATAATTAATTATTGAGCTTATTTGAAATTTAACAAGACATTATTTTACTACTGATATATGTACAATAAGAAAATATATTTAATTACTTAAGAGGTTTATAATATTATTATAAAATACATTCTTACTATGTCAATAATAGAAAAAGTTAAGGGATGTAAGATTTCCTAGCCCTGCAGAGTTTAAGTTAACAATTTTACAATAATTCATTGATTTTTGTATGATGTTCTTATGAACAATTTTTATGTGATTTATGAAAAAATAAATAGTAAGAAAGTAATAAACATTTTTAAATAAATTGATGCACATTTTATGTTAATTTTTTAATTTTAGTTACTTTAAAAATAATTGTGTAAAGTATTTTCAAACCTCTTTATTAAATTAGTTATTGCTATTTTAAGATCATTGGAAAAATTCCATGTTTTATGCTTACAAGTTTCTGATAAATGGGGCATTTGCAGGGAAAAGCGATTTTTTTCAGAAGTTGCAATTAAACATGAAAATGACAAGAAATCTCACATGTTCAAAAGAAATTGATCATTAAAATCCTACATTTGATATTCCTTTACATTTTAAATCCTGATGTTTACTGCTTTTAATTTATTTATTCGCAAAAAATAGAAAAAAGATGTCTGTCTAGAGCAAATATTTACAAAAGTATTCATGTTTAACACAATGAATGCTCCAGAACAGAGCAAAAAAAGATTTGACACATAATTTTCAAAAAGTATTTTAAAAAGTAGTTAGAACCGATTTAAAACATATAAAAATAAGCGGAAACACAAAAAGATTCAAACAACATCAGAATCTGGGCGGGAAAAAATCATTGTTATCGCCATTTTGACTTCCCTTAATAAATATCATAAACTTTACAAACTTGTTACTTCTCATTGTTTGCATCACAAATCACATGCTTGTAATTTAGTCACACAAAACTGTGTGACTAAATTACAAGCATGTATTTCACGATTCCCATACAAGAAGTTAATTTGATGGGCAGAATTTACAGCGTGCGAGCTGGCCATTATGTCACTCCCTTCTGTTAACTTTGTTATTTCATTTTCAAGTATAACAACGTTTCGCTTGAAATGAACTTTTTATACAAGTTGTCTTGGTGACTGCATACCTTGTTACTCCTGGTGAATCTTTGATGATGTTGACTCAGGAATCGTCATAAGAACTATCAGTTTCTGAAGCACAACTATGATTTTCATATCAGAGACGCTTCACTGTGAATGGATTGACAAGTGCTTCTATCTCAGCATGAAGCCTATCCACACTGATCAACGATAATAATCCTGCAGGATAAAAGAAGCATGAGATACTAGGAAACAAGTTCATTGCTGCGGTAACGTGCAACTAATGATCAGAGTATTACAATATAAAATAACCATTTGTATAGAATATAACAATAAAAGCGCAAATTGGGGGACATAAAACATCAATATCGCATATAAAATTAATAAGTATGTGTGCTGGATCACATTCACATATATCTTATTATACAGGTTCCTCATTTCGCTACGCAATCGTAAACATATTTTGGCAACCGAGAGCTACTGCGCAAAGGTTTCGCCATCTGCGGAAGGAGATCAAGTCCCGCTATCGTAACTCATTACGCGCATTCTTTGCTCGTTATTTATTAATAGTAATTAATATTATGCTCACTATCAAAGCAATTACTCAAATCATTGTCCTTATGCCTGAACCTCTTTGAAAAAAAATTTGAGATAGTTACCAGAATTCAATCTCCTGAATATTTTGTTTCAGAGCCTTATATTATTTCAGGTACTGCATTAGTTTTGTATAAATAAGATCCAACAGCTGAGTAGCTTTAAACGCACTGACGACAGATATAGCAAATTGCTGGGCTAGTCGTGTTAGACTTAGAGAAATTTCATCAAGATTGTCCTCTGTTGTTTACTTGGTTTCGGCTTCTTTTCAATAAAATATTTTGGATTCTAAATTTTGTTCGTCATTCTGAAAATTGCATTTCCCAATACTATTGGAAATTATGAAAACATTTCTCCTACACGATTTCTTTTGCACGCAATTATTAAAAATAAATATCACTTGTTGTAGCGTATATCTCACTCAAGGATACAATAAACAACTAGAAAATCTAACCACTCTTCATACAGATATATAAAGTATACACTTTGTTATTTAGCAAGCTCAATTGAGAAGCATTTTACTTGTCACATGGGCTTTTAATTAATGATGTAATGAATACAGTGATTCAGAAATACTTTCCCGATTTTTATTCACAATTTAGGTTTGCTCCAGTTGTTTGAACTAACTAATAATAAAAATGGACATAATTATCACAGCATGTGGGATAAAACTAAACAATGAAAGTCATTAAGCAAAGTTTATATAGGTACTTGAATTAGTTAAATCTATAAGTAGGAATCTATAGAGCTATCACTTTTCTCTGCAACATATATTACATCGGTTTTTGCTGCATAATAACCAGATGGTTGCTAAACAAGATTTCTCATAGATCAATCTCCCTCTATTTTTTTTTACCTCAATATCAGTAAAACCTATAACGTTGGGTGTTATTTCATTCCTCAGTAACAAATACTCACTTATCAGATCTTCCTAGTCTCTTCTCCGGGTCTTAAGTTTGTTAAAATCGTACTAGTTTCGAGTATCTTTGTTATATATTCAGCTTACAGATAACCTGATTGCTGTTGCTAATTAATTTCTCATGCTGCCTGACAAGCTGAGGCGCTATCTTTTCTAATACATGCACTTTTTTTTTCTGTTGTTTTTCTAGTGTTTACGGTGTTGCCATGCTTCAACAAAGATTTAATAAGGATTTTGTCATCAGTCAAATCTCATCTTTCCAGTGCATTTACTCCAAAACCAAAGAAGTAAAATTATGCATTTAATTTAATTGGAATTCCCTTTACGTGAAAGAGTGACTCCAGCATCGACAGCCCAGCATATGGCCGGCAAAACATGACATCTTCGGCGATCTGCAAACAGAACATATACCAGTTTTACAAGAATATGCCAGATTAATCGTACTCTTAAATGTATTCTCCTCTGCGGATCATTTGATAGCAGGGTTTGCATGTAATCTTGTATGTATGTAATTTTAGTAAGTCTGTAGTGCTTTGTGTTGATGAACAGATAACCTGCGTTTTTGGAGATAATCAAGCTTTTAAGTGTGACTTCTACCTTTATTTTGCCCACTTTTGAATTTGTCGTCTATTTTAACAACTGTCCTCTTGTTAGGTGAATCAACTACAAGAAACATTTTTTGAAACTCTACAAAGTTACAACAAATGGAAACTATTATTTTCATAATCTCCAAAACATAACTTAAAAAGCATACGCACACATATTCTTTACTCATTATCTTCCACTCCCATCCGATTACAATCGACCTTGATTGGCGCGCCCAACTATCGCTGCCTCGGTAAGCGAAGCTCAAGAAATGAATAAAGAAGTACAATCTTGCACATACAAGGTATAATAATTAGTAAAATGTGCGATTGTTGTACGAACTATGAAATTAAAATTTTTGTCAAAAAGAAATTTCAAATACGGAAGAAATATTAGTCCAGGAAACATGTACTAAAATGAAACGGTATTTAAAGCAACACAGTTGACTACCATATCATAACATAACTAATGCTTATATTTCAATTGAAGATCTAAGGTGAAAAGTAGCTTTGTACCACTACTTTGCGATATTACTTTGCACCTCTGTTTTATAAATTACAACTGAAAGTAGCGCTCAATTTAATAAAATATATTTAATAATTATTCAAGCAATGCAAATTACTTGCTGAAAATATGAACAGTTATACCTCGCAAGATATACAAGGTAAAATTGTTTCTTGGCACTTTATTAACAATTAAATGACTGAAACAACATCTAAATATTTTGCATCAGAAACTTCCTCCAAAATTTTACTTATTCCTCTTTAATACATGTCCAACAGATTTTCTTTTCAAGAAGGCGATCAAACTTGCAAACTTCGATATATCAACACTTTGACTCAGATATAACAAAGACCTCAACATGGACTAAACAGACCATAATGTTGAAGATTTCATTACCTCGGTTTCCCCAGAAAATAAGCTAACATAACATTCTCACTGATTGTCCTGACATTTTTCTTTTTGCCCCACGCTGTGAATAAATCACATTCTCGCTGATACCGTTTTTAGATTTCTCAGGTAGAGAATCATTTCCTTAAATTAGTCGCCGCTTCAGCCACCTTGGGTGGAGTTCCTTCATCTTTATCACTTTCGTCAAATTCCATTATAATTTTCGGTTAACCTTCATATCATCGAGCTACTAATTGTTTCAATAAAATCAACAATAACTAACAAAACACTAGCGCGTAACTATACAAACATTGAACAAATACTAAACGATTCGATATTTCTACTTCTCGTAATTTTTAACTTTCCAAATTAAAATGAATCATACTATATTAAAAATAAGTTACATTACGGTGCAGTAGTATAAAAATAGTATGTAATATACTTGTTGAAAAGCTCATTGCAATTCCCCCGTGATATGTAAGAGTTGCAACTAATCACACCCGGATGCGCAATACATAGCTTTCAACACTTATATTACAATATACTATTAAATTGCATCAGCAGATCATCCACCTAACCTTTTAATTTGGATTTTTTTAATGGATTAACGTATTTATTGCAGTTCACAGTACCTCAATAGTGCTATTTGACTTTCAATTATTTTGCATTTTCAAGCACAGGCTTATTCATTTAGAACTTTTTAGACTGAAACGAATATAATTTTTCTCCATAGTGCAGTATGTAAGAGTTTAATGTATGGTTATTTAAATTTTTCTGAAAGTAAATTATTATATCAATTTACTCTGCCTGTTGCCAAAAACTTGATTAATAAAGATAGAATTAATAAATTTATTGATGACGCAAATAAGTGCGGAGTTACCCAATATTCGTGTTTTACGGGCAAGTAAAAACCCCGGAAATAACCTTACCTGACATCTTGACCCAATAGGATTTGAACACATGTTTAAGTTTTTACAGCTAGTCGCTGGTCGATAAGCAATAGAAATGTGTTTCACCATATTCAACTGAATTACACATATCACAATATCTGGGAAAAAAAGTGTAATCAAAAGCCTGCTATACTAACCTGGATTATGGATCTATTTTGATCCTATATCCTTAATTAGCTACTTAAATATTTGAAAATGTACACAGTGGTTTCAAAATCCTAAATTCAATCCCAATTCATATATTATATGAAAATAATTCAACGGTACAAAGAAATATGAAAATCAAGTCATGTGCGCAGAAAGCATAAAGAATTTTGAATAGGAAAGGGAGTTTTGATAGTGAGAAAGAATCATCTCAGACCCTATAATATTGAACTACAGATATCGATATAGATCAACGTTATACCTACGTTGCTATTAGACGTGTGTTCATAGTCTGTCAATATCACTGGTGAAAGTGAAGTAATAAGCAGGCTGCATCTTAATCTAACCTCAAATCTCGCAATGTCTCTCAGTATATTTATTTTCTTGGAAATAATAAGGAGTTTTGAGAATTGCTGTAAGTAAATTTTATAAACTTAAATTAATTAATTAAGATAATTTATTGTGTTTTCAGTACTGTTACATTTGCATTTTGCAAGTCAATACCTGTAGCATCATAACGAAAGGTCCGAGACCTTTCTATCCTATCCTTAAGGTCCTTAATTTTCGATCCCCTTTCTCATAGTAAATTCTTTATAATGTTTTTTGGACATACTGTATATACCTAACGTTCTCAAGTTTAGTATAGACAGTTTCACAAATGTGGAATATTATGTTGCATCTTAAGCTGATAGTAATTATAAATCGCAGGAGTCCGCAATAAGGATTGTGTACGTTTATTTTACTTTATAAAATAATAATAATATTATTATTATTATTAATAATAATAATAATAATAATAATAACTCGTTTCTTAGCAACAAAATATGTGGCCCAATACGTGAATAATAACAAGAAGAATTATTAATACTATAAAGTGATATAGTTATAGAAGTGTAGTGTAGAAGTAATAGTAGCCTTAGTGGTTATTTATCACTATAGTGTCTCATTTTTGACAAAGGAAAAACAAAATGGAAGAAGGAAAGGGAAAGAAAACCCTGGTTTAAACATTAGCACCCTGCCAGATTGCCTCTCTAATATACTGAGTGTTTGCAACAGTTTTAAGGCAGAGAGTGTACATATATCGCCAGTAGCCAATCCCTTGTGTGTATCTGGAAATCTGAACCCACTCATAACGAGTGCATAGTGTTCTGACTTCTAAGATGCTGCAGCCAACTTAAGTATTTTATTTACCACCTAAGGCAACAGGCACTGGGTTTGAAGCAATGCTTAATAATATGCTTAATTTATTTGCGTATTTCCCTTGCCTTCAATAATTGTTGGCTATTTAAGCTTTAATATACCATACCTATTAGCGTTTTGTTCTGCATTTCATTTGGATATTCTTGTTTGAAGGCCCTAAAAAATTAATCTAAGAACAGCTTTCAAATCTGAGCATGTGTCACACTGGATAAATTTGTTTATAGGTCAAAACAGTTGTTCAGTACCAAAGATATTAAAGCAAGTAAAGATAGTTCAATAATTGAATGCATTTTATTTACTTTTCCGGATTTTAATGCATATGGATACTCAAAATTCAGCAGTCACCTTGCTCATGAAAAAGAAAAAAAAATCAATATATAATGATCATTATGTTAACGTTCTATTAGAATACTAATGTTATAGAATCGCCTGATGACGTATTCATCTTTTTTAAACGGGAAAAAACAGATCTAAATTTCTTCAAAAAAAAAAGTTGTATTTATTTTTAACCACAAGAAATATTCCTTGATATATATTTATATTATACATTGAAATATTTGACTTAAGATGGCGTAAACATCTATGTTATTTTGTGGGAGAGCGTTCATAAATGTTATACGAAAAAATAGTCCTTAAGCTCCTTATAAAGATATGATTAATTTTGAAGAATAAACTATAAAACCGGACACATTTAGTTTACCTCACATATAGCCGTCATAATCGTTCTTTTGCTCTCCGATACTTACGGTGTGTAAGGAGAACGTGATAAGAATACCCAACTATTTTAAAAATTCATTACAGAATACTACAAGTTCAATATTTAACATAGTTTTCAATGTTTCCAGTTCTTAAGAAAGTATTGTTCTCTGAAATTGATTTTTATACAATTCATGTTAAATAAATTATTTTTTTAAAAAAATTAAAAAGTAATTGGACAATATTATCCGCCAATTAACGTCCAAGTAATGCCTTAGCATCGCACTAGGTGGCTCTTGAAGCGGTGGGCTGACTACCTATTTTTCTGACGTCTGTAGGTACTACGTGTAGTTAAATTCGAATCGTTCATATGGCTCGTTATGAACCAGGGCAGACCTTACAACTAACCCTTATAAGTTGATAATAATGGTATATTCTTCTTGCTGCAGTTTCACAGAATGTTAGCCTATCTTTCAGTTTAAGGTTACACACTTGATCACTTTTGCTAAGATCAATGGGGCAAACACCAAATATGGCCTCACCTAACAAATACACATTATAGAGAAACTCCTTAAATTTCACATACTGGAAGTGAGATTTCATTCTCAATCGCCGAAATATATTGAAAAATAGCTTGCACGTTGAATATGTGAAGAGTTAAAAGAAGCATTCAATGAAGGAATCTTATAGAAATGAAAGTAATAATAATAATAATAATAATAATAATAATAATAATAATAATAAATGTTCAATAAATGATCAAGGGTGTAAATGAAGATTATAAATTTTTACAATAAGTTCTAGATTAATATAATTATTTTTACTACCATTTCGTCTCTCATCCACCCCCTCTCTCTCCCAATATTTCATAAACGGACCAAAAGCAAATTCAACCTATGTATAACGTAAGAAATCTTTTACATTTTATTCAGTAAGCTTTTTAGTACTTATGACCCCTAAAAATTCCATAGATTTCGCGATAATACGGTATGAATCAGTGATGAAGTTTTTTTTTGATCGATTTTGATCGATTTATGCATGGACGCTCTTTAACATCTCAGGTCATCAGCGTCCCATTCAACTCGGAGCGTGAAACGGCTGACAAATTTTGCTCAGAGGCCTCTTCTTTCAGGCTTGAGGTTCTTTTTCGTGCCGTAATGTGCGACACGGGACCCACGGCTTTACTTCCCTTCCGAAGGAAGCCATACTTAGGATTTTTACGCCCGAAAAAATCCATCGGTCCTGGCCGGGTTCGAACCCACGATCTTGGGTGTAGGAGGCAAGTATGGTAACCACTACACCCCCAGGACCGACAGTGATGAAGTGATGACACAAATAAGCATACATATCTTTAAAGTGTGAATTTACCTTGCATCCATTTTTAAATGCGAGATTGATTTTTGGTTTATTTGTGGACGGTCTTTAACATCTGACGTCATCAACGTCCATTCAATTCAGGGCGTGAATTGGTTCATTGATTTTGTTTAGCGGCCTCTTCTTTCAGGCTTGAGGTGCTTTTACTTGCCATAAACCTACTTAGGATTTTTACGCCAGAAAAATACATCGACCTTCGCAGGATTGAATCCGCAATCTTTGGTCTAGAGGCAATTTAAAGGCGAAGAAAACCTGCAAGCTACTTGTTTCTATTGGGAGTTAAAACTGAACTTGCTAGAACTAATATAGCACATACCCTGCACTATGAAAACCGGATTTTAAATGATTTAAAACATTTAACTAGGTTACCTTGAAGGATAGCTTTATTTTGTTTAAGAACCCTCTTTTAACAACTTTGGTCATTAGAGTATCATTCTATTCAGGACGTGAAACGGTCGATAAATTTTGCTAATAGGCCTCTTCTTTCCATCTTGAGGTTCCTTTACGTGTCTTAAATTAACACAATACACGGGATCAATGACTTTATTATTCTTCCGAAGGAAGACATAATTAACATTTATATGCCCGAAAAAATTCATCGACCCTGGTCGGGATTGGACCCGCGACAAATATGTTTATCATTTATTTATAGACGCTCTTTAACATCTCAGGTCATTAGCGTCTCATTCAATTAAGGGCGTGAAACGGCCGCCAAATTTTGCTCAGAGGCCTCTTCTTTAAGGCTTGAGGTTCTTTTTCGTGCCGTAAATATACGACAAGGAACCCACGGCTGTGCTTCCCTTCCGAAGGAAGCCATACTTAGGATTTTTACGCCCGAAAAATTCCATCGGTCCTGACTGGGTATGAACCCGCGATCTTGGGTTTAGAAGGCAAGTGTGGTTACCACTACACCACCCGGACCGACTCAACAGGATTGACAGCTACTATGAAGGAATCATAATCGTAACATATCCAAAGGTTTAGATATTGCACTAGCACAAAATGTGACAGATAGATTATACATTATTATCTAAGAGCATACATTTACTTATCAATGATAGCTGCAACTACCTCAGATCATTAAGACATTCAACACAGACTGACAAGCAATGCACGACATAAGAAGAATGCAGTGCAATTAGATTCTAAGCTTTTACTCCAATACAGAATGAAAAATATATTAAAGTAACGAGTTTTATTACCGAGACAGCTTATTTTAAGTTAATAGTGCTGAGTACTTTACTTATTTAGCATTTCCTATTACGCTTCATTGACATTGATGTTGGCAACTTCTCTTTTCCATGAATTGTTTAGATCTGATATCTCATTTGCGTGAGGGGATGTCCATTAAAAGGAGAATGGGGTAATGAATATGAACTAGGTAACTAAGAAGGCAGATCTTTATATGAATATGCAACAAAACAAATTAGATGAAGATCGTGTAAGTGAAAGACACTGCACTTTTCAGTGGGATACTCCACCAAACATTTTGACACTAAACAGACAAAACATTCCCTAAGTTCATTTTCACCATGACAGTACTAGAGCTCATCATAGGTTTTTTACTCTAAATGAAACTAAAGTGATACTCCATATAATTTTTTTCTTTATTTATGTAAAAAAATGGTTAAGGTAGGCCAATTGCCAATTGTTAAGAGATCTGAAATACATTTGTTAACTGCAACTGTATTGCTCACCTGAATCAAAAAATGTGGGACCCATTAAGATAACCTACTATTGGGAGTACAGATTCAATTTACAATGGCTAATTTTAGACAAGGGGTTGACCTGGGAGAAACATTACAGAACTGTAGCAATAAAACACACAAATCACTTTTGTAAGACATGTAGCCTAAAACCAAATCGTTGTAGACATTGGATATACATAATTATGATGAGCACTATAGTGTACTTATATGGTGAACTAGGACTAAATCAAACCACACAGAATGAAACTAAACTGATTGCAAACGGTCTGCTTGGAAATTGAATCAACTGCAGTTGTTGCTTTACAGGTTCTGTTGAACTTTTTAATACTTAGCTCATGAATTGAGGTGGAGGCTGGAATGCTTATTACAGATCCTGATCCTGGGGAATTCTCCATAGGTCATAGTAGTTCTACGTGATTTCAAGGGATGCTGTATTGAACTCATTATTGAGTATGAAACCTAACGCAGTGACATATTATATATTTGATGAAGCGTTCACTGTAATTTATCCTAAAAAGTGAATTGGAAAAGTAGGTCGTCCTTGACGTTGGGTATGAAATTGTTTGGTTCACAAATAGTCCAAGACCAATTCTAGTGCTGGAACGGAGTGTAGGTTGTGGTAATTTAGTGTGGGGGGAAAAATTGCACACTAAAATGTGCGCTATTTGATAGAGCATCCGAAAAAGTATTAATAGGGTTTATAATAACAGACCCTCTCAAAGAGTCAAACAAACATTAAAACCCTTGAAGGTCCCATGCTGAATTATAATTGGTTCTGAAATTCCTAAAGAACATGATGATACTGACAAACCAGACTTCCGTTGAGTTGATGTAGGTGCCAGGTCCTGCAATAAAGAGACAAATTGTCTGATCTGAAGAACCGTTCATAGAGCCTGAACCTACGGTAAATTTATTACTTGGTTTATTAGGCGCGTTGTAAGGGTTTGGATGACCAGAAAACACAGTGGCTACTGGCAGCTTATTGATGGAGGCAAGCATTCTAAAATTATGAAAGAACTTGACTAGAGTACACGGTTGGTAGAAAACGGTTACCTTGGTTTATAGAGCCACTGCCTCCGTGTTTGAGATTTTTGTTGCACATTTAAAGCATCTTTCATTGAGTCTTATAGGTACTTATGTACATTTACAAATCTCTTAGGTGAAAAGAGAAGGAGGCGCAGATCTAGAATGCCAGTGTACTTCAGTATTGAAATTAATCAAGCCTTTGTTAGATCTAACTCACTATATCTCTGTCGGAGGCGACATCTGTATGTCCTGCTAAGACGAATTGGCCTTTTTCTTCAGTGCGAAAACATCATGTAAACTAAACTACATATCGCATTCTAGTGAATCACTTGTAATATGGGTAATTACACAAACTAAATAGGGCACACACACTCTCTCAATTTCAACTGTTCCCAAGCGAGTACTTTTCTCGCTGAAGACAAAACTGAAGGTGCAGAAGAAGGTGGTGCGCAGGCGCAGAATGTTTTATCTCTCTCACTGAATAATAACGAATTCCAAGTGTAAAAGTATAGTACGGGAACTTGATTATTAATATTATTATCTAAAATATGCTTTCATAGCAGCTTTCCAGCGTGATGTTGTCCTTAAATATTAAAACAATATTTTTATATAACTTCCAGAATTTTGTGAATACGCAAATAAATTTGAATGAAACGGAAACAACAGGCTGTGTTAAATCGTCCTTCTCGCAGCAATACATTCTAACTCAACTTGTGGCTTCATAATTCGAGTGGATAAATTTGGTAACAAGAATAATACATGTATTTTGTGTTGTTTGCTTTTTTAATTATATTTAAATATATAAATAAGGTCTCAAATTAAAGTTGTTCCGCTCTGAGGTGGTAAGGCCTGATGCAATTGTCATATTAGGTAAATCACCAGAAGCATTCCGTAAGTATTTTCTCAGGATGGATAACGTGTACATGCTCTACCTATCCGTCTGCATCACGCAATCCTCTGAGCCTATGGCTAGACATCTACGGAGTACAAACACTGTAAGTTGTATCTTGCAACTTCCCCTTTCCCTTGTTATGTTGTTCCCTCTTCAGCAAGCAGCAAGACAAAAGAGGGAAGCACTTCCCCATTTGCTACCCTTATTCATAGTCATCTCGAGCACAAGAGGCTTTGGAGTGGGGAGGGGATGAAAACATTTGGCTAAACGCTTTCCTCCATTACAACAAGTCCCAACTTTTATACAACGCACACCAGTCTTTTAATTTGGCATTCAGGGTCACCTAGCCATGCACTTCATCATCTTCATCATTTGCATTATCGTAAAGGATAGGTTACTGCTGGATAATGTAGCAAAAATGGAGGGAGGTCTTACTCAAGGGATGGGTGATTATGGGGGGGGGGGGGGAGAATACGAGGAGGAGCTGCTTGAAGGCTTTGTATTGTAAGTTCCTGTGATAATTGGATCACGTTATTCTTCAGTAAGGTAAACACACCGCCATTGTACTCCATTGTTGCCAGCACCACCCGTGGCGTTTGCTGTAACTAATCTTCTTCTCGAGGGAAAACTATTATAATACACGGCATTATGAAGCGGTTAAGCGGATTTAATGTCGGAAAATGTGTTTTTGGGGCTACAACAGGATATTTGGATGATGCGTTTGCATTATTTTTGAGCGGTAAATTTTGTGTTTAACCTCTTTACGGATTTTTTTCTTCAATAAAAGGTTCGAGATAATGCCTTGCGGTTTCGGGTACTTTGAACATGATACTTTGTTTGTCCACACCTGTCTTGTAATTCCTGAAAGGAGAATATGATTGCAAGTTTTGACGCTCATAAATAATCGCATCTGGTCTCTTTTTAGATCGTAGGGCCGTTTTTGCGTTACGTAAAGCACTTTGTTGTAGGAAAATACACTAAGCAAAAATTTACCTCATAAATCTCTAAGTATTAAACTATCCTAACGTTATGCCTTATCACTCATTGCAGTTTATAAATGGATGCATACAAAGCTCAAAGGCAAGATTACAAGTTAATAAGAGAGCTAACAAAACGACATTTACGAAAATTACACTGTAAGTAATACAGAGTAAGAAAAACTATATTTATATAAAATAAACATATACACAGTAAGGACTAAACAAGTATAAAATAAACTAAAACATATTAAATATTACATAAAATTAGTGCTGGGCTATGTACAACGTTACCGCCGAAACAGATGTGCACAGAAAACCGTCTGTTTACTCCTGCAGTAGCTGGTGCAGCTGTGCGCTGCTAGTCCATTGTCAAGTATGCAACGAATGTGGACACTATGTTGTAGATATAGGATGTGAAATGTCACTTGATCAGCTAGTACGACGATGAACACAACACCAGAGCGGAGCTGCAGCTACAATTGCAACGGTTGGGATAAAACACTTGCATTATACAGCATATTTTCATAATTCCGTTTAGAAATTAATTACAGATAAACTCTGCAATGTATCATTGCAATTCTTATGCCGAAAGGGGGGGGGGGGCTCTCCAAGTTTTGGTAGGAAACAAAACTGTATCGCTTAGTTGCCGTGATTTGCCGCAAGGAGTAAAGTAGGTAGTTCCTTAGCTACAGTAATAGTAAATATGGCGTTTTTTAAACTGAGAAATAATTTTGTGTTTTGGAATATGCAAGAACATAGCCGCTGTGACTGCGCAATGACGTTTTTGAGCACAATTCAACAAGGAGTCACCTGTTTGTAACAGCAGAAAAGTTATGAGACATTTAGGGATGAAGGCTGCCTATGCATTGCTCGTCGGTCGGGACGTACAGAACCAGAAACAGTGGATCGCGTCAGAGAAGTTTATCAGCGCAGCCCTCAAAATTTCATTAAACGTGGGAGTTACAAATAAAAGTGTGATGAATTCTCTATAGGTGACTAAAGCCAGCCTTCAGCTGCACCAGGCTCTCGATGTGGTGACAAACAATTCGTGTCAATTTCTGTACTGAAATGCAGGCTAAGTTTGAAATTGATGCTTTAATCTTTTCCGACGAAGCAACATTTCATGTGTTCGGAAAGGTAGTTCGGCATAATGTTTGGGGGACTGAAAATCTAAGGTGCGGTTCTATGGACAATTTTTCTTCATGGAGCGCATCGTCACGTATGTGACTATCTCAACACTAATGTACCACAACCTTCGAAAGGACGCTTTGGACAAGAAGATGACATCTTATTGCGGTGACCACCTAAGTCACCAGACTTAACATCTTGCAATTTTTTCTTGTGGGGATTTGTAAATTTTTGTATCTCTGCTGACTGCCAATCTTAAAGAACTTTGCGACCGCGTCATTGCGGCTGTTGCACTAGTCGATCGTGACATGCTGACACGCGTGTGGAATGAACAGGATTATCGTTTAGATATCTGCCGTATCACCCAAGGTGAACACATTGAGCATTTGTGAGGTATTTGAGAGTTTATCTATTACTTCAGTGGGATAAAAATGTAGTATCCGTTACATAATTTATTTGTAATAATTTATAAAATGATTCGCAGAATTATGAAACACTCTTTATTTGTCACAGCCTCTTTCTCGGTAGCCGCTGCTAGTCTTGGAATTGATTGGAATTCATCGTCACAAGGAAGGTATCAAGGATAGCCCAAATCGGCCTACCTTTAGAGTAAGCTTAGACTTATTTAGTAAGTTTAACTTTCCCAGGAAGAGTACGTGAAATGAAGCGACACCGGAATACTTAATATAATTTAACATTCTTAAGTACAGATATGTTGTATTTTATATCTGTACAGAGTTTTACTCGGTCTTTTCAAAGGTGCAGGATCAAAGAGGACGTTTTTACAAATTGGAGTCAAAGTAGACTTTAAACATATCACTGAAAGCAATGACTTTGTTGTTGAGGGTCACTGTTTGGATCGCGATTTTATTGGCGGAATATTGACAGTCTTTGCTGGGCGAGTAATAGGGAATAATAGGTCGAGAGTGTAGTATGTAGATTTAAAGATTGTATACAAATGTGGTAATATGAATATATACCAAGTTTCCATAGCTGAAGTTTTCCTTCATATGAAAACAGTATAATTAGCGGCAATAACAGCTTCACATTCAAAGTTGTTAAGTTTCACCATTTTAACACTTAGGTTTAAAATGAAAATTAATATCTAATTAATGCAAAATCAAACTTGAAAACATCTGCAAGCAGATATACTTGAGAAAAGGGAAGGGGGTATCTCGTAAACATCCAAATTTTAAGCACTTTCAAAACATAAAGAATTACACGATTTATCTATCTACCTCACAGCAAATAATGGCGTGAAAGAAGAATGCTTTTCTCGCAAAATATTATAGCATGTATTAAATTAATTGAGAATATGCGAACGCGAGCGAGTTTCCTTTCAACTCTTCAGCCAATGAATTTTGTTCAAGAAAGGGCCGCTGCAATACTCCTTCCCGGGAGGAGCTGAACATTAGTAAAATACGTTAAAGGTTTAATAATATTAAAGAACATATTTTACGCTTTACAATTTAATACTATTTTAATGTAAAACAAATTCTTTACACGTTTTGGATATTGCTAGACAATAACTTTGAGATAGAGCATCTATGTACTAGCATTAAATTTCCAAAAGGATCAGCACCCGCTGATGCTGAGAGAAACTGCAGAGCGCCGTCATCAGACAAAAGCGGGTTATGAGTCTCGTCCATCATATTTTTATGTGTGAGCAAACGTCGATATAAAATGGGGGAAGGGAAATCTATCCCGCAGGATCTTAGAAACCACATCTTCAAAAATCAGTTCAGTGCGATATTTTAGAGATTTACAGCGCTAAAACTTGGGAACTATTGAAGACGTCTGCCGTAAATTTGGTTTATCAATGAAATTATCAGCACTTAATTCCAACTTTTTTATTATTATACAACATGGTAGATCTACAAGCTTTGGTGTAGTTGACAAACAGACCGCCTCCTTGGTCCAGTGCAGGAGTCATGGATGCAACCCGCTAACTATTGCTCGCGCAGTGAGGGTCTATTTATTTTATCGATTAATAATATTTTTAAAGTTTATTTATTACAATGTACAAAGCGTTATCCAGTGAAGAAATATTTTATGGTTAATGACAGCAAATCCGGCGTTGTTAGCTGATGACTGTCGAGGCTTCACATTTTACATAGCGCTGGACAGTATCTCACAAATCAGCTGTAGCAGACATTGCATCCATTGAATATCCAAAGCAGCACAAGACGTCAAACCTATCAACTCCTTACATTTGCCTTCACTGCAATGTCGGGCTTTCTTACGTCTATTGAAAAAGGATGCGTACGCAAAATTCACTTTTAGATCTTGATCGTGTCTGTGTAATTTGTGAGCAGATAAAAAAGACATGGAACCTGAGCATTTTTATATGGGTGATCCCGAGAGATTGATAAATCCCTGAATTGAGCCATACCGACGACCTTGCATCCTGATGTTCAATTGCTTTAAGTGTTCAACTACACTACAGAGAAACGGTAAGTAACCAACCCATTCTTGTCATTCAGTTCATCTACTACCACTCTTCAAGTAGAAAGAAAACTGATAAATGCTTATAATTTGACTCATTTGTAAAATAAGGAATATGAAAAAGCAAGAAATTCTCTGTTCAGGTGTAAAAGCATCGATGGTACCACGCGGATCGAAGAAGCGTCGCCTGAACATCGCAAAAGTACTTCAAATCTGCAGCAGATTCTCCCATATCGTTCAGCTCATTCCTGAACTGTTCATATTTGAGTGAGCTGCGTTTTGTGTTCTTTACGATAGTGACATCTGCATCCTGGCAGATTTAAGCGTCGCAAACTTGGTACAAAGAGCTTCTTGATAAAAGACAACGCCATGTGACCAAATTGTTTTAAATATTATTTTCTTTCAGTAATATTCTAATCTGTCATTGCTTTTGCGCCGTCGATTGCTACGGATACAAATTTTGGCCATTCCAATCCTTGGTATTTGACGATACTCGTAAAATGTAAAATAATATCTCACGGCTAACTTGATTTTTAAAGGAACCAGATGTTCTAATTAACGCTACGGATGAATATGGCCAACTGCGGTATATCGTTGATGTCATGGCAAGTGAATACTTTATGATAGTTTTTAGTGTCTCGTACATCAATAGATATGGTGTAACCACAATGTTCTTTGCAATAATTTGGCGAGACACAGTAATTTTCAAAATGAGGAACCTCTTGTAGACACAGAATTACAGCAACTTTAACCGCACAAACTCTCCGTCCTGATATAGCGTAAGTGTCTTGGCCAACTCCAATATCACAATATAAGTGGCATGCCAGAGTTTGTGTAGTGGGAACATATTTATATGCATCTGTGAGCTCCGTTTTTAGCCCTGTAAATAGGATATACTAACTTATAGAAATAGTTTATAAATCAGATACCATAGCAAAATCATGTTTACTAGCACATAATGTTATCCTACCCTTTAATGCAACGTAATCTGGATGACGTAATGTATAATGCCATCTTACTGCTCTTAATAATACTTTTGAAAAAATAAGGCACTTGTCACTATCTCCATGTTCACTAAAGGAATATATCGTATACCAACAGGACGTTCGTATATAAACAGTGTCATCCTTTCGCCAAGTTGGTCTAGTGGTTAGCGTTGCTGACTAATGCACTGGCCAGTCAATTCCGCTAACTGTGAAACGGGGTCCACCTAACCTCGTGAGGATAATTGGGGAACTGGCTAATAGAGAGGTGGCAATCATTCTTCGAACTCGAAATCCGCTAAATAGGCGATCGGCCGGATGTCGGTATGCTGATTACATGACCCCTGTAATACCGTCCTCTACCCATTATGTCTCAAGACGGAGGAAGAGAACACAGCGGTCGCTACGGTCTTCCAAGGCCCTACTAGGACTCTCATGACAAAAGGAATTCATAAAAACCCTACGTACAATAATAACAGTAAACACTGTCCTTGTTTCTTATTAGGATTAAATAAAAACAAAAAAGCAAAGTAAGACAAAAAACCAGTAAACTAAAAACAAAACAACAACAACACGGGGGAAATGTCAAGAATAATTATTTAAATAGAAATTCAACATTTTAAAAGTTTTATCCAAATATTTAACTCTTTTAGCCTACGTTGTTTATCATCAGTATGGCAACTGTTCATAATGAAAGATACAAGTTTTTAAGCTCGTAATCATGAACGACTGACTGCATTCTTTATTTTTAATCTAATAAATTTTCCAAGAAAAACTGAAATTATATCATTAAAATTTCTGAAATAATACCTAAATGTTGACCCGCATGAATTCATAGATTTTTGATAACTTTACGATAAATTATTCGCCATGTTGAATATCAATGATGTTGGAAAAAGAACGCGAAATGTTGTCTATTTGTGTGACCGAGAGCGTTTCTTCTTCTCTATTTTAGCGAATATATATATATATATATATATATATATATATTATATTGGTTTATTTTCAGTTTACGCAGACATATCAAATGCAAGTTATAAAATACTTTCATAATCACATTATATGTATATTAATATTTTAATAGATTAGATTTGAAGCTGAAGGTGTTCTTGTTTAATGACATTGCTTTTCTATAAAATTCATGAAATTTTGAGAGGTTAATTTTGACGAATTACGTAAGAAAACAAGTATATTTACACAACTTTTGTTATGTACCTGTAGTTGGTGCCCTGTCTAATTACTTAACCTCACATTGTAATGAGCAAATTAAATTCCTTAAGCTTAAGTACACGTGAGCTTATTTTTTTGCCTCCTCTCGCCACTCGCTCTTTCAGTTTTTAACAGTATTGCCGTACTGTGAAAGGCGCCGGGTGGTGCCCAGCTCCGTAACAGTTCTGTTAAGTCAAGGAGGTTGAAGAGTGGCCATCTCAAACGGCACAATAAGGACGAACAATTTTACCTACATTAAGGCAAATTTAATAAATTCTATTTGTACGCAAGACACCATAAATATAAATACAATTAATAGAATTAATAATCTGAGCATAGTGCTTGTTAAATGCTGCATTCTCTAAATGTATAACCTTCGAGCAATATTTCTAATTTTCGTTGTTCTTGATATCAGACGGCAGAGTTTCAGAGGGGAATAGCGAGCCACAACTGTGAACAATGAAGAAAAGTAAGAGGTTCGGGGTAGCGGTATAGAGAGATTGGATCAAGTGTTTAATATTATGATGAGAAGAATATAGTGCTGAATAGTGCAACTTCCTTCTAGCACCAGTCAGTGCCAGACGTGACCTGATTTACAATGCTGCATAAGTAGCGAATGCAGGTAATATGAACACGTTGTAGTCTTTGTCCAAGATTTGGTGGGCTTCTCTCTCTCTCTTTCCATACTGAATGTGGGAAAATTATTCAGCTGTTTCAAGGAATGGAATACAGAAAACATTTTTACAAGTTTATTTTATTTGAATTTGCCAATTTAGATTACTGTTAAAATATATGCTGAGATTTTTTACAAACTATTTTATTGGCAATTTTGTTTCATTAAGTTAGATTACTTTTGCTTAATGGCCCATTATGATTGCCTGTAACTTTTCCGGATTTATAATAAGGTCGTTATATTGATACACAGTCTAGGCCTTCCTTAAGGTCAGCTATGGAATTGAAGAGTAAGTCCGGACCTGAGTGCGTATACGGTTGTAGATCCCCAGCATTTAATGCTTAATGTAGTTATGACATCATTTATATAAATAGAAAATAATATTGACTTCTCTTGTGGCTCTCCACACTCTACTGACTCCCAAACAAAAAGCGATCTCCTACTGCAACACACTATAGTCGCCGGAGAGATAGGATTGAAACCACTGGATTGAGTTCTCAGACAAAGGCAACTACTTAAGCCAGTAACACATGTCAAGTTTCTAGATTTCAAAGTTAATAAATATGTAAATTTGAGAAAAAAATATTTCGAATATAATATATCACAAACTAAGGTATTACATCTTTAAAAATCAGGTGTCATTTCAGTTATACACTAAAATTACTTTTTTAGTTAGCTATGAAATATAGATTAATATTAATATTTTGAGGTAACTTTAATAATAATGTTATTGAAAGGAAGCCAACTTTTATACTACAAAAGAGAGCAGTTGTAATAATTTATGGTGCCAACAACAAAGCTTAAAAATAAAGAATAAGTTGGGAATATAAAATATCAATTCTAAAAAAAACTTTGTGGAAGCATTGTTAATTTATCTTGCTTTCAAACGGAAGTCCATTATAAATGAATAAGAATAATACTCTCCCAAATAATTTCAAATTATTATTATTATTATTATTATTACTACTACTACTACTACTACTACTACTACTACTACTACTACTACTACTACTACTACTACTACTACTACTACTACTATCGGGCGATGAACAAACACAAATCTAGTCTTATAGAAGACCTATGTAACAAAGTGATTATTCAGTAGAAGAATTATAAACAATGTTTTATTTTTTAATTTTTATTAGTAAAATAATTTCCATATACTTTGAGGTGCTGTATATAATAAATACATTTTTTCCACGACTGTGCGTAAGTTACAATTCCCCCAATTGTTGGTATTTAAAACTCTTGGGTCCAAAGGTATCAGTTAGTTACATTATGCACCAAAAAGGATTTCTATTTTCAGTGTACAAACTTTTTCTATTAAGAAATTAATGATTTACTTCGATCTTTCATGAAGCAATTATTATACGCAAACAAATAATTAACAAATTTAATACATATTAGCCCGTATTATTCTGTAGTTACGTATATAGTTACTCATTTCTTGCATGTAGGACTCGACTTTTTGTGACCGCTTTGATAAATGGTGATTTTTAACCTCTCCATCTTGAAATATGTATTTAGTTTAAATTTGTGCTGTAGTAGAAAACATTACAAATTTTAAATGGATTCGTCTTTTAACTTCTCACTAGTTCAGAAAAATAACACTTTAGAAAAATTTTATCATAAAAAACTATTAATTAATATAACTAGAATATTCCAATGTATTTCTCACATTCAAACATGACAAATATTTCATGCTTTATATATTGCTCTGTATAGCATGCATAATTAAGTATACCATACAATGTACATATATGTAAACAATTTAAACTATGAAAAATAAACTTGAGATATGAGAATTTGAAACGCAATTAATTGTGTGTTATTTAAAAATGAATATTTCAGCGAGTCCAAATTATTTCCACACCCTTTTTGAGAAATTATTTAGAAGTCATTTGAACAATTGTGATGCTGCATAAGGATTCGTCTACGGCCAACACACTATTTATTTAAAAAATAATACAATACTAATTACTGTAAAAATAATCTATCTTAAAATATATATTAATGGTGTTGATTTTCGACGTTCATACATTTTTGACACCTCTTGAGACATTTTTATTATTAATATAATTAACGCCACTTTAAAGAATATTTTCCTTAATGAGTGGCTCTACACGTTTAATCTTTAATTTTATGATAAAATAGAAACTAGATTCTTGCAGTGGCTGCCACGAGCACTTGATAGTAATCAGTGAAATAGTAATTTAAGAAAAAAATAGTTAATTTTCTTTAAAGAATAGAAGCGTTTTTTGCTATTTGACAAGCGATTTAAACTTGCTAAAGACTGAGACAGCGGGTGCTATTTTCAAGGTTCACGAGAGACTAAAACGGAATAACTCGTGTTACAATAGTTTCTTCATGATTTTACTTCATATGTAAGGTAACATAACGCCAAAAGCATCAAATTTATTATACTTTTAACTAGAAATATGTTATTGATTAAGGTTTCAGATTAAAACGCACAGTATTAAGTTAACAATATAACTTTTTTATTTTTTTTTATCAAATTGGGAATATTATAAATTACAAATGCATTTGATAATGTACTAAATCTTATAATAAATATTAAAAAGTATTAATAAATTGTTTATGGTCGCTTTCGACTTTAAAAGGGGGGGGGATGGGAAAAACAAAAAATGTACTGCAGGCTGTGCAGTGTAGGGGAAGAGCTGCCCATATGCATGGTCGAGATCACTAAGACACTCGTAAATCTTGAAAGGATCGAACCCCGCCAGAACTGTCTCCCCTGATATTTGTTAATCTAGGTTTTCTTCAGTCCTCATCAATGGGGTCCTGGTGGTGTAGTGGTAACGATATTTGCCTTGACACCCAAGATCGCGGGTTCAGTCTAAAGTCGAAGGCCTTTTTTCGGGCGTAAAAACCGCAAATATGACTTCCTTCGGAAAAGAAGTAAAGCCATGGGTCCCGTGTTGTAGATTTACGGCACGTGAAAGAACCTCAAGCCTGAAAGAAGAGGCTCTGAGCAAAATTTGTCTGCCGTTTCATGCCCCGAATTGAATGGGACGCTGATGATCTGAGATATTATAGAGCTCCGTAAATAAACCAATAAATAAAATAAAACAAATGGCGAATGTTGGGTACATACCTTACACTGGGGCCTGGTACGCTTCTTTTCTCTCCCACAAAAAATAATTACTTTCCCACTTTCTTGTTTCACACTATGTATCGTAGTACTTTTGGTGCCTCAGTAATAGAAACATGCATTAAAAGTTATTAAAATGTAATAGCTTACTTCATCATAAACTACAAGTTTATCACACTTAACTAAAGCATTAAGTGCTCATGTGCGCTGCAATGTTATCGGCACCAACTGCAACAATTCAGGTGAGAAGTGCTAATGCATCCGGATCACATCCCTGTGTTCTCATTTCCTTTAAAGACAAACGATTTACATCGGACGAAGACGTGCAGGACGCAGTTTATCAGCAACCCAGATACCTCTTCCACACAGGCACTCAGCATTTTGTTTCACAGTGCAATAACAGATACGGCGATAATGTCTAGCAGAGTCAAGGTTATTGGCGGTATAAATAAAAACAAACAGTTGCTCCAATCTCACTAAAACCAAGCATTTGCTCGGTTTCGTATAAATAAAATGTGTCTCCTCAACCTCCTCGCGAGCAACTGCTTCTTTATTCCCATCGCTGAGCAATTGCTCACGGTTTGTATAAATAAAAACTGGTCCTTGCTCGCTTTTAATGAGCAATTGCTTGCTATTTTTTGAAGTACCTCCGTAAGTAACTCAGCTTGCTTAGTATTATGGTGGAGTTAATGATGATAGTTCCTGAGCGGAAAATCAAAATGTATACAAGGCGCAAGGACTCTGTAGTGGGTAGTTATAAACAACTAAACTGTTGTAAAAAAGAAAATGTAGACTGGCATGCGCAACAGAGCCAAATGTAACACGAGGGGCAGCTCTTAACAATGCTGAAAAGATGCGGGTTTTTTTTTTTTTTTTTTTTTAAAGTATATAGAAGATCCTGGTTTGCAAGCTGATCTTGGCGTTACATACGCTACGGTCTCTAATATATTCGGGAAGTTGATAACGCAATCAAGAACAAAGCTCTTCAGGAAGCTAAAGCGGAGAGATCAGAGCGATATAATTTCCGAGATGCAATTAGGGCAGTGCATTACATTCCAAACGTAAAGAATATCCTTTCACAATATATCATTTCATCTCATGTATCATCAGTGTCCACCGACTGTGGCGCTCAGTAGTAAAAACGGGCGTTAAACACCACTCAAAAAAGGAAACAACACTAAATGTACACCAATAGCTACGTTCAGTTGCCAGATGGCTCAGGTGTGTGTACGGTTCTAGAATATGGAAAAAGTCAGATCCTGATGCAGCGATGACCGATATTACTGCCAATGCACTGCTGCTGGGTGATTGAGGTTACGGCATTACACCATAGCTGATGACTCGTTATCAAAATCCTACTACTCCAGAACAGGTGCGTTACAAAGGAGCGGGTAGTCATTGAATGATATTTCGGTCAAGTTAAAGAAAGGTTCTCGATTTTACAAAATAAGATAAGATTACCCATCCGGAAAATACCTTCGGTGTATGACTCTAGGCAGACATGCAAAAGAGTAGGCAGGACTTCGAAATACCTAAACTACATATCGCAATTGGGGTCATTCTTCACATCACTCTATTTATAACTGAAATTTCACAAAGGTATATTCACGTTTATAATTCTCATCACCGCAGTTCCTTTGTCACCGGTCTTGAAGAATAGAGCTATCCACTAAGAAATGGAAAAGAGCAAATAAATGCAAACAAAAAGGGTATATATAGCCAAGAAACAATTGATAAAAAAAGTGTGAGCTTGCAAAAACTCATTACCTAAAAATGTTAGATTACAAAATCCCTAAATAACTAATTACCTACAAGCTAACACAATTTATTAATTAGCCCTAAATATTCATAAAACGGAAAGCAAATGTTCACTTCTCGTTCTCGCACTTCTTTCTCCAGTTGTAACGCTTCTTTTGCAAGCTTTAACACTGTAATCTTCTTCTTTAGTTCCTTTAGATAATGCTAAGCAGAATATGAGGTCATAGTGATCCTCTCTCATTACCGGAATATTGATGCATAAATAAAGCGATATGCACTACTTAGAGCAGAATTCTCGTATCAAATTATAACTAAAGAATTTCCTAAATTTAGCTTACAACGAAACGAACTTCTTATGTCCTGTAGAGGCTTAATTCACGATAAAAATTTGAATTACTTGTTTTCACACAGATTTTAATCGCTTAATTGGAGAGAATATCAACAAAATGATGCAAAAACACAAGTACAAATAATCCGCTTTCAACATATCATTTGGCAAATGACAATGTTCTTTCATGTTAAGGAAATCTGGGCTTTAATTTGAGAAAGGGATGAACGTCATCTGATCGGCGAATCTGGATTTGTAATTAATAATTTGCCAAACCTTGTAATTTCACTTTTGTTTTTTAAATGTTGTATCTCCATTTTGTTTATCAAATGTATGCTAAGTGCAGCAAAGACCGCCTCCTGACAGAAGAACATACTCAGTGATGTGTCGGGGTGAAGAACACCAAGCTGATAGCAAGAGGCGAAGAGGAAACATTTTTACTTATACCAAACCCCTCGATTCTCAACTTGCCGGCGAGCAGAAGAACTTCTTGTTTTTATATTCCCATTGCTTTACACCTATGTTCGGTTTTTAAACTTAAAAGAGTTCTTCTGAATAAGAAGAATACTTAAATTGAGTGTACAAATGGTGGCAGAGGATGTATATATCTTCTAATGTCAAATTATTGCAATCCACTGCACTTGTAGAACAAGATATTCCGATAGATCCGTTTGTGTATGGATAATATTAAATGTTATTCTAAAAGCTAATATGACAGTAGGAGACATTTCTTGCTGATAACATTTTGCTTAAAAGACAGGGGTTTCCGTACATGGTAAGAAGAAAATCCACATGTCTCCTATGAACTTGAAATATCAAGCCCTAAAGTTAACGTAAGATGTGGAGTGAGCCGCAATAAAGTGCACGACCGTTCTACTTTGCAGAAGACATACTGAGTATATATTAAGTCAAACTTAGCTGGTTGATTATACTAATCGAGGCTGAGTTCTCCATGACAGCTAAGAAATCCTTCTATCAAATCTTTACTTCATTACTAAATGGATGTCATGTCATTAACATGAGCATAACGGAATATTAAACTGCACATGTCTTTATGAGTCAGTCCATACTCACTTTCATCCAGGTTTAAAAGATACTTCACTTATTGATCTTCAAGTTTCTTTGAAATTTAGATATATGGGCACAAGAACTAACTCGCCATGCTTTAGCATCTATACCCAGTGGAATTTCATCTCCCATCACACCGCCACGGATGGCCGAGGTCGTTAAGACGCGGACTCGTGAGCAGGAGGTCTGGGGTTCGATTCCCGCCTGGACCGTCCTCCCTGACTGAACAATTACTTCCTTATTACCAATAAAAATAATTAATTAAAACACTTTAACAAAAAATAACCTTTAGCACATTGCCAAATAAAAGGGCAAAGTAAGTAAAATGCGTTTTTTCCTGGTTTTCCTCAGTGCTCATAAATAGCAAATGCCAACCTAGGCCTGGAACATTTCCTTCCTTAAAAAAATCCTTTCCCAAATTTATCATTTCATCTTGTGTATCATCAGTGTCCACCGCCTGAGATGCCTCAGTAGTTACAATGGGCGTTAAACACTATTAAAAAAACTACCATCACCGCTTTGATACCTGACTTCATATTAACAGCGACCACTTGTTCTTTCTCAACGTCTCACCATTAAAAAAATCAAACACTCTTTGAGTTGGATTACGAGAGGCTATATAATGAACACCCCTACAGAAGTATTATAAAAATTAATGAAATGTATTTTCCCCAACATTTATATTAATTTTATCATATAAGTTGTAGCAATGTACTTTAAAATAATACACTTCATAAATGTGTTTATGCCCCCACATCGTCATGTTCGCTTTCCACAAGTACATCTAGATTGTATTTACAAAAAATCACCATTAATGGCAGCAGGAAGTTCACTACGAGGATTGCCAGACGAGCAAGGCATATGGTTGGTTATTCCCAAAGCATAGCTTAAAAAAAAAAAAAAAAAAAAAAAAGAGGAAAGAAAAAGAAAAAAAATTTAATGTAATGCTAACATTATTTTCTAAAACTTTTTTTCAAAGGAGTAAATGTCTTTCCCATTACACTCCAATGCATAGATGAAAGCTGTAACTTAATATATTTATTGGTGATTTGTGCCGCACTGCACTCACAGTCTGCTTTAACATACCACAATGCAGAAAGTAGAATTGCCAACATAAAATGTAAAACATCCCTAAATGTCATAAGAGATGTCCACTTGCTTTCATGACCTTTTGCTACAAAAATATGATCTTTAAGTGTAATTGATAAAATATATTACGCCATGAAGCTCTTGAAAGCACAGCACCACTCTCCGAGAGAAAATGTATGTAAGATATGCAAGAGAATAATTTGTCAAGTTATTTTTGAGGGAGCAGTGCGTATGAGTTTCAGGTATCATTTCTCAAAGGGAACTTCTTTTAGCGTAGCCTATGAATGCAAGCATGCACTTTAAATGATAATTCATTGTGAAAATTCTTAAAATTCTGAATGACGTTTGCTATTATCTTTACTCGTAAGCCTTTAATGCCCATTAATTAAAGAACGAATATTTAAGTTTTAACTGCAAGTCATATGCAGATTTTCGCAAAGTTGACCTTTCCTTTCCTTTTCCTCTTCCTCTACATAATATATACTCGTATATATACTAATGATAAATATATATCATCCTCTTTTTCCTATAGCATTTTGAACCTACTGCATTAATATCGTTAGTACAGATGTAATAAATGCGTAAATACCAGCTTCTGAGTAGTAGCGAAGAAAAATTATAGTAATAGATATGGAATGGTGAAAAGACTAGGCGAAATATGTCCCGAATATCTTTATAGTCATCGCTGCAGGTAAAGTGACTGAGAGTCCGGTAAGAGAACCACATACAGCATTTGTCTGAAATCTTCATGCTCAGAAAAGCTTCACGTAGTGAGAAGAATTTCCAGTCTGCCGAAACTCTTGAGCTTTCCTCTCTGTGAAAGAGTTTTGTTGTTTGAAAGTGTGTGTTTTAGTTAGAACACGCGCCTCGGAGAAAAGCTTTCGCTGTTTCCTTCTAACGATCGGCATTCGCTAATTACATTAACTTTCAAGGGAAGCTGACAAAGTTACGAGATGAGAGAAAGAAAGAAAGATCGGGAGAAGGGGAGGGAGGAGGGATTGGCTAGGGGGGGAGGGAAAGAAAAGAGCGAAGAAAGAAGAAGCCGCGAAACGCCTCTTCCCTTCTAAAACAGGAAATAAAATTGTTGAAAACGAAGAAGAGGGGTAGGGGAAGAAGTTTTAAAGGCGCAAAGAAAAGGGATACTTTGTGAGGATAAGAATCGAGGGTGTGTCAGGAAGAGTTGGGGTATGAGGAGATGGAATGGACGAGCAGAGCGAGTGAGTGGCTTGTTTGTTTGTTGGTTGGCTTGTTGTTACCTTGGTTGGTTTCTTCTTCTTTGCCATCTTATTCCACTTCTGGGGAAGGGGGGCGAAGGTAAAAGAAAATGATTGTTAAGGGACAAAAGCTACACGATGCTCTCTCTCACTTCATCTACACAGAGATACAATTAAGCAGCTTTTCCTCAGCCCCGGTCTGTTAGCTAACACTTGGTGAGTTCTGTAAACACTTTTAATGGCTCATGATGACGCTTCTTTGTTTGGCTGTGGCAAGCGCGAAACGAGATAACGCAGTAAATGGAAGCAAAACAAAGGTAAGATTCGAAGATTCCTTTTTGCACTATACACAATATCCGCTAAAAGCCGCCATTTCGAAAATCAATCTCTGTAATATCTCGGACTCTATTGTGTTGCAGTCAAGCCAACTGAAATCCATTAGAGGCAGGTGAAGAGGTTTCATTTTCTTTTATTTTTATTGCAAAGACTACGCTCTGCTAACAATAGAAATAATACATAAAATTATCAAAATATAATATAATATATTGATATGTGCAAGGAAATATATCATTGTTTACAAAATGTCTTCATTTATAGTACTACTTACTTCCGGTAAAGCAAAATTACGCTAAGACAGATTCAATAAAAAAAATTACAGAAATATACAAAATTAACATCATTTTCATAAATGAAATCGTCGATGTTATTCTACCAACTCTATTTTTATTTTACAATATATACTTAACGCATTCTTAATAACCGCGACATACCCTGCCCTCTAGAAAAAAGTATCTATACGACCCATAGCAAAAGTCACTTCACTCTGTAACAGATCTATCAGCGTCCATATCCAAAGCACTGGAGCGGATCGTTGGCCAGCAACTCACTGACTGCCCTAATGAACGTAACCTGCTAGACACTTGCCAGTGGATCCGGGGTGGTTACGTATGGCAGCTGCAATGCTTAACATTACTGAGCACATCGTGAGGCTGTTGACGTGAGTGAACCTGCCGTTCTAGCTTTTATCGAGTGTTTGACTCGGTTAACACAAATAAACCACTTTCAAAACTTAAGTCACTGTCATTATCTGAGAGCTCCATCCAGTGGTTTCATTTCTATCTCCTCGGCCAATTACAGTAGGAGATCTGTTTTCATCTTGGAGATCAGTAGAGTGTGGAGGTCACAAGGGTCACTATTGGGGACCGCCACGAGTTGCCGAGGTCGTTAAGGCGCGAACTCGTGAGCGTAAGTTCTGGGATTTGATTCTCACCAGGACTGTTCTCCCTGACTGAGGTTTTTTCCATATCTTCCTCAGTCCTCATAAATGGCAAATGCAGGGGAGGTATCCTAAATTTATGCCTGGAACGCTTCCTTTAAAAAAAAATCTTTCCCAATTCACCATTTCATCTCATCTATCATCAGTGCCTACCGCCTGTAATGCCTCAGTAGTAAAGATGGGCGTTAAAACCAATAAAATATCACTATTGGGATCAATATTATTTTCTATTGATATAATTAAAGTCGCTAGCCAATATGGTATCATTGCAGATAGCATATTGAATACCTACATCTGTATATGCGTTCAGGATCAGATTTATTTATCAACGTAATGCTGGACTTAGCAAAGACCTAGACTCAGTATTAATACGGAGATACCTTATCACAGACAATCATAATGGAGCATTAAACAAAATCAATTTAACAGTACGCATTCTCGTGAAACTTAATGAAACAAAAGTGTAAAAAAATCTTTGTGTATGTTTTGACAGTAATTTTAATTGGCAAATAAAACCCAAAGAAACTTGTAAAAAACATTTTGAACATTCCGTTCCTTGAAACGGCTTAAGAATTTTCAATATGAAGAAAAAAAAAGAGAAGAAAAAACAACCTTTGAATGAATATTGATTATGCTGCATTTCTATTACTGCGATATCCTGTTAACTGACATCACGACAAATCTTGGACAAAGACTACAACCTGTTCATAATGTCTGTGTTCGTTAATATGCAACCTAAGTAAATCACGTCATGTCACTCCAGCTTATGACAACCTAGAAGAAAGTTGCACTCCCGCATTCTTCTGCGTCGAGTTCTGTGCAACTCAACTCTGCACTAACTTTCGCTCCTTTTCCACTCATCTTCTCATCATAATTTCAATACCCGAATCGAATAATAATTCCATTCTCCCTATACCGCTACACCGAACCCTTACTTTTCTTCAACCTTCACAATGATCACTATTCGCCTCTGTAACTGTGCAGTCTCATATCAAGGACTGCTGGTCACAACAATTGAGAATGTTATTGAAGATTATTTATTTGAGAATGCAGCATTTTACAAGTGCTTGTTCGAATTGTCAATGTCATTACTGTGTTGTATAAATTGTAATCGTAATTGTCCATTGCGAAGTGGAAGAGAGGACCTTCGGTCTTAACTTCGCCAGGAAAAGTAAAAAATGTATCATTAGACATTATTATTATTATCATCATCATTATTATTTTTATTTTTTTATTATTATTATTATTATTATTATTATTATTATTATTACCTGTTTCATAGTTTTTACAAGTTCACAAGTATTATGTGTTAAATTGAGCGGGTAGTTCGAATAAAATGTTGTTCTGAGATACAGCTAATTTATATATTCAGAAGCCTTCTAATTCAATAATTATATTTATAAAACACTGAAGTGAATATATTTTGAATTATTTCTGATTAAAATGAATATAAAAACACTATAAACGATTAACATATTTTTATACACTATTCTTCCGGCAATATGCCGGAGCATTTGCTACTTAAAAATGTTTTCGAGTTTTAAACTTCATAAAATAATACACGCATTTCAGAATAAAAGTTATATAATTATTTAATGTAAATAAATAAATTATATCATAGCTTCTCACCTTATGTGTCTAATCATAATAAAGCACTGCCTATAAAAAAATAAATGACACATCTTGTAAATATGTACAGAGTTATACTAAAATTTTATCTTCCTTTCAAGCTTATTCCTTATAGAGTATCACTAATATTACCTTTATCATGGAGATTAATTGTGTTTGGGTGGGTGAAAGTGTAACATAATAAAATATTTTCAGTTTATTTCGAATTATGTTGTCATTTTATAGAAAATAAAACTAAAATAATATCCCAGCTTCTCAAACCATTTATCTAATGTAACTTTGAAGACATGCAACACAAATAGCGGCTATTCAGCGTATATTTTTGGAAAATTAACACAATGTGACATAAACCAGGAGTTCTCAACCTTTTCTAGTGAAGTATCATTACATTCAACGGAGGATAAAAGGTGTACCAGTAAACAAATTTTACGAGGAAAATGCGTGATAAATAAGCATTTTTACAACACTATAACACTAGTGATTTATATAGTTATTTTTTGCATTTAGTATTATTTAGAATTAGATATTTATTGGATAAAAACTGTTCAATCTATTCCGATTCAATAGATTGTTCTGGAAATGTCTTAAAATGAATTCTGTTAAGGTTTAAATACAGTGAATAAATACATAAACAAACATCTATTCCTGATACTGTACGCCAGTACTCAGACCTACAATCAGTAACTTTACAAATTACTTACTTTTGTTTCAGTGCGAATGCTGCGCTTGTTTAGCTAAATACTGTTCTTTAATGTAAACAAATGTTAACATATCTTATTTGCTAAACTGTTTACATACCACCCGGCAGTAGTTCACCACAGGTTAAGAACCACTGCTTGCAAATAAGTAGGTATAGTGACACACACCCCTATTCGGACATGTTCTCAGTTTCAGGGCAGAAGCGATAGATTTATGTATATTTTAATAGACGAAGAAATGCAAAAAATGTAAGGGTAAACATCTCGAGTGACTGGGCAAAGAGATATAAGCCATAGACTTTAGTAAAACGAGTAGGAACATAGACAAAATATTTTCTCCTTTTTGTGTAGAGATGTTAGTAAGTTTATTGAAAGGGACGTTTTTTACAGAACGCAAGATTGAGAGTCCGAGGTCAGGAAAGAGAATTGTCATTAATAAATAAAGAGGAAGGAACGAATAAAGTGCAAGTATATCGGTATTATCTTTGCAAACGTCTTTTATAAATTGCTTCCAGTTACAGAAAGTGCTACTAATATGGGTTATTTTCTATATATTCTAATAAATAAATATGACTGAAATAGGAAATAAGACGTGAGAATAAAAATATTTGTGATCCCATATTGATGAATCATTCTATTACATATAGGTTCAACAAAACGTTAGTTTCAGAATAAGACTATCCATCATGATAAACCAGTAAATATTTCACATTCGAAATATAGCTACAGATTCCTTATTATGCGTCAGATATTTTAGACACCTTAATAATTGTTTATCGATATAAACAGTATTTAACTTACATTTTATATAAATAATGTCAAATGCAAAATTGCATTATCCAAAAATTTTAAAAAAAAATCAGTTAAGCCTTGTGGATCAGTTCTGTACCTGCTAATATTCTTGGTGTCAGCCAAACCAATCTGATCGTGCTTTCAGGGAAGCAAAACTCTTTAATAGTTTGCGAAATTATGTGATTCACGCCAAAATGAGAAGCAAAAGTGATTTTATCTAGCATTTATTTTATTGTGATTAGGCTATATTACGAGCAAAACTCATACAGAAATATGTGAATTAATATTAAAGTCAACTGCAAGCAAAACATTCAAATTTAAAATTCCAGCTATTCAAATATTTTGTTTTAGAACGTTCTGCTTAAAGGACAGTCTTAATAAGGAAATACTATTATGATAGCAAATTGGAAATATCAGTTTCACAGAATATGTAAATAGGTGTACCAGTCAGGAAACATTTTTAAATGTTAATTATAAATAATGGTAAGAAAATAAAGCTCTTGAATTTTACGAAAACCAAATTTCCCTTACATTATTACAAAATAAATTGAAGAGAGCATAAATTATATCCAACTTTTATGGATACTGCAAATGGATCAACTCAGCATTTAAAATAAAGTTAAAGAAAATGTGAATGTAAATGTATGCAATTGATATTGTCCTTTTTATTCCTACGAGAGTTAAAATAATTAAAAAGTGTTTAAAAAAGAGAAGCTGATTAATGCAGCGTTTCTCAACCTGCTCGTCCCGACCCAGTGGTGGCGAGGCTTTACATGGGTCGCGAAGTTCCTTTGTTTCAATAATTGGAATAGTTATCTTTCTTAAAAACACAGTACTTTCTCATTATTTCAACTTATGGATTCCATGAAGGTTAATATAAACAAAAATACAATTGTGCATGTGAAAATTATTAAAATATATAACAAAAATAACTTTTTAATTATGTACGGTTTGCTATGTAGGAGATTTTGCTATTTTCTGAGAAATCACTCCACCTGAGTACGACAGTTTTGCATTTGATGGACGCTTATCAAATGTGTTTTGTAACTAATTAATAAAAATATCTATTCGTAAATAGTTTTGATATTCGCATGCGTGAATTGTATGTACTTAAATCACGATATGTAAATGAAAATGTAAATAGGATCCAATGATTATATCCTTGTAATCAACATTTTAATCAAGATTGATAAAAAACGAATTGAGCCAAATGGATAATCTATGAAAGTTGATACTAACAATGCTGACGTAAATATTGTGGAATGAATGTTGGTTAGAGGGCAATATTATACATAAAATAAAATTCTGTATATTTAACAAACGATAAACCCATTTTTGTACCAACTATTTGCGTAGCAGTAAATTACTATCATTTGTTTCACTTATTTAAATTGTTACATTGTGAATGAATGAACAAATAATTTGCTTTTGAATATTGGAGTGTAGTAGCTCTCCTTTTTTAAAATACTGAGAGGTACGGTAAGAAACTTTTTAATAACTGAAGTGAATGCTCGTTTAACTCAAGTTTAGGACAACTGAAATATTATGCTACAGCTCTGAATAACGGCGTTATATCCAGGACTTCCAGCTTATGTCAACAACTTGACATTGGGATGTTGTATTTAAGATGTCTTGTCACCTGCTGGTAAAGCGTCTAGCACTGAAGGCTTTACATGTACAGAGCTGTTCAGTAAAGAATGATCATACACCTTTTTTTTTAAGGCATACCTTTGCTTGTTCTCATAATGTTGATATTTCTCAAAGTAGTCCCCGTTGTGGGCAATGCATCTGAACCAGTTTGTGCCAATCTTCAAAGACAAGCAGAGTCGCCTCGGTAGCCCTCTACACTGCCTCTGATTTCGGAAAATGCCTCCCGCGAAGGATTTTTCTCAATTTGGGGAAAAAGAAAAAGTCACACGGAATTAAATCTTGGCTATAGAGAGGGCAAGGCCACACTTCACAGTGATTTTTGTGAGATATTCAGCAACAACATTTGCAACGCGATAGTGGATTATCCAGATTATTGCACGGAAGTGTGAAATGCAGATATTTACATTCTACCTCTAATTTTTAAAGTATTAATTCTATCTGTTAAATTTTTAGGCAAACATATTAATATTCAGTTAAGTTGTCCTGAAAGTTTTATTAATTTAATGCACATATATTAAATTTTAAAAATTAACAACTTCAAAAAAGAATTTTAAAAATGGTAAAATATGAACCTATAAATGTTCCTTTCTCTCACCATATAATAAAATAGAGCTGATATTTTCCTAGTTCCTAGTTTCCATGAGTTCCATTATGAAATAAGAACTACAATAAAGTTGCTATGTGATGTGCGGAATTAATTATACATTTTCATGTAGCAAAATTTTGCAATACACTTAATACAATTACAGCTGAAATATTGAAGCATTTAAATAATCCTAGTTCATGGAATTTCCAATCACTCTGCTATGTGCGTGTAAAAGGTCATGCCGATTGGTCAACCCAAAGCTGAGAAAAAGGAATATTTCTATGACAAAAATAAGTTTACGGAGAAATGCGAACAAAGTCACAGCTCTTGAACTTACCAAACTTTATACAGGGCAATAACCATCCTGTCCATCATCTCCTGGTACTTTTCTCTTCTTCTGCTGCCTTCATTGGGTCATTAATGATGTAGCCCGAAGTCCATAAAATAATCTCAAGTTGTCAATGCTGCGAAGACTTTTATTTTATACAATTATCACCAATTCTAATGCCCATTCTCTACAACACTTCCCTTCTAGACATTACACCGGCATATACTACTATTCGCAATGTCTGGGTACCATTAAACACCTTTTTGGTACAAGCTCCCATATTACGCTATTCAGATTCTGATTGCAATTTTCACCGCCACGGGTGGCCGAGGTCATTAAATCGCAGACTCGTGAGCGGGAGGTCTGGGGTTCGAATCCCGCCAGGACCGTCCTCCCTGAATGAGGTTTTTTTCCAGGTTTTCCTCAGTCCTCATAAATGGCAAATGCCGGGGAGGTACCCTAAACTTAGGCCTGGAACGTTTCCTTCCTTAAAAATAAATCCTTTCCCAATATATCATTTCATTTCATGTAACACCAGTGTCCATCGCCTGTGGTGCCTTTGTAGCAAAAACGGGCGTTAAACACTATTCATTCATTGCAATTTTCAGTTTTTTAATAGTAATAACTGGCTAAGATACCTATAAATATACTTTATAGTCTCCATAAATGATAAAGGAAGTTAGTTGCAGCAGTTTGCTGAAATTTCGGAACCCTTTGGACAACTGATGCAGGAATTCGCATCAGTAGAGCACTTTGACAATATGTTAACCACGCCGTTTTCTGCATTACTTTCATATCCCCGTTCTCCTAATAGCCAAACCATAATACTTTTGAAGTTCATCTATGGCCACATCAGTTCATCGTCTTACATCACCCACACATTTCCTCTGAATCTATTTCTTCTCTTTTATATCCTTTCTGAATTTTAGGTATTTTTTGCATATGGCTAATACATTTCAGTTTTTCAATCATAACTGAATCCCCATAAGTTTTACTTTCTTTCACTTTTATTAAACCTTTAGAATCCCCATGTCAAGCATTTGACATAATGCAGTCCCCGTTCAGTCTTTCGTCTTGCAAATATAGATACTGCCCCCACAGCCTTCATTCTATTTACTGCAACCATGGCCTTCACTAGTCTGACAACTTTGACAGGGTTTTCGTAGATCTACAACTTTACCAGCATCGACTAAGGTTGCTGATACAACACCATGAAGCTAAGCAATTCCCTTTTCTACATACACAGCAACCTGTGTAGAATCTGTAGAATCACCACTGTCTGCAGCAGTTTACCTCATAGATTCCATAAACACCACTTTTAAATTATTCCCTTTTCCATTATTAAAATTACTAAATTTTGCAGGAGTGAAGGGAGATCCAGCACACCACACCAATTTTTGGCACCACTATAACCCCATTCCATGTACAAATCTTATATTAATATCAATAAGTTCAGAGCGTCTCATACTGCTTTCACTGTTCCATGAATTACATTTTATAATTAACTTCGAAATGCCTTTACTAACACTAACATCCTCAACCGCGTCAGACAATCACTTTCATGAAATGTTTACTACTAATTAACTCTGATAATAACCGCACCTCTCTAATTATATTATTACCATTATTTACGCAGTCATTGTACTCATGTTTTAGCTAGATACACACTCTGCAACTTCACAGAAAAGTTTTCTTCGAGAAGTACTTTTTATTTCTTTATTTTCAGTGCGGGACACACGTAGTTGTTTATGTATCTATATCACTGTTTACAGTTTTCTGATCATTATTTACATACCCACTGTCGTGAAACTTTAACTTTTTATTCATTCTTTCACTCCTTGGCATCTTGAAACAATTATTTTGCATTTTTATTACACAGTTTTTATCATTCATTTGTAAACCAACTGTTTGCTCAAACAAGTGAGAAACGGGAGGCGGTAAACAGAACAAGCAACATAACAACGAAAATATGACCAAGCAGCAAGGAAAAAAAAAAATCTCCTGGATGTGTAGAACTATAAATGTAATTCCACCA
Organism: Metallyticus violacea; assembly: GCA_030762175.1. NCBI lineage: Eukaryota > Metazoa > Arthropoda > Insecta > Mantodea > Metallyticidae > Metallyticus > Metallyticus violacea. Next base: position 40,760,362 of record CM060835.1, on the reverse strand, counting down.
GACTGTTCTGTGGGGGCATGGCATTTAAAAGGCTGGAAATATGCAGCTCCATGTTAAAATGCCATTTAAATATCTTAAATATTATTTTAAAAAATAACTCATATATAAAATTACTCGGTAAGTAAATGTTGGCCATTTTACACTTACTGGTCATCATATGGCTACTTGCTTTAAGTTGGGGAAAAAGAAAAGTCATACGTATCTAAGGAGGACAAGGATGCGTTCACAATAATTTTTGTGAGATTTTCATCAATAACATTGCAGCACGGAAATGTGACATCTCTGTACTGTTGCCCAGTTGCAGTTGTGCGTTCAGGTAAACTGTTACTTAAATAAGATGACTATAGCTTTCTCAGCAGAAGCAATCGCTTACCCCCTTCGCGATTTCCTCACTGGTTGCTCTTAAGATCGAAATGATGTAGCCAAATTTCATCAGCTGCGATTACCCTTGAAAGAAATTCCACATCTTCCTTTAGCATCATTTTCAACTGCATGCAAACGTGCAGGGGAATGTCCTTTCCTTCGGGAATCAGCAACATGCTGCATGTGCAAATTTAGTTACCAACATGTGGGAGGTACCAGCGAAATGTTCAGAATTTCTGAAAGTATTATTCAAAGATCCTCTCACACAGTGACAGCATCAAAGTAATGTGTTCTTCCTTTAGAGAAAAACTGGATACCCGGATCCACCTTCCTTTGAAATTGATTACCTTCTCTCTTTAAACATTCTTTGAGCAGTTCTATAGAGAAATACAAATTCTCCATAGATCTCCTGTAACATTTCAAAGGCCTCAACTGAAGATTTGTTGAGACGAAAGCAACATTTCGGAGCAGTGTTACCTCCATTTTGCTGCAGGCAGAACTGAACATGTCTCAACTTTCACACCTCTCAGGTCGAAAAGAAAGTAACAACATTGAAACTAGTACTATGTGTACATTACATATTAAGCTAAAAATAATTTAAATTTAAATTTTTGCGCGAGAAATTGCTCCTATAAACATAAAGATAATTTTTTTATTGAATGACTCTCATATGCTAATATTGCAGGATTTATACTTAGCTCTATGTAGTTAGAAAGACGCAAGTACTAGACAGTACTAGAATGAACGGTTAAGTCCCCAGATCGAATCCCATCGAGCATCTGTGGGATACCCTTCAATAGATATTGGCGACTTCGCATTTCGAATCTGATATTCATATTCTCCATCATGACATCCTTAATCACACTTCTTTAATTCCAAGGATTTTTCGAGCAAAAAGTAATGTTACAAACTATTTATGACAGAAGTTGAAAGAGCAATGAGGTTTCGTTCATAGCTGTTAGAAAATTAAGGGAAAATGTATCCCTTACCCAACTTTGCTTTTCATGAATAAATACACTTACAGCCAGATCATATATAAAATAACATATAGATTTTCAAAAGCGTTTCTCGAAAATGACAAATAAGTGACTCACATGCCTTTTCATATCCATCCATGAAATGTGGAACAGTGAAGTTTTGGATAGGTGCCTGTTACCAGAGCTGCCATGCAGGGTAGCTGCAAAAAACATTTGAGCAATGTCATCGTAGATCACATAGTTGTTGTTTTATAGTCGTTTAAGGAATTATTTGCAAACAGCAGATGTGTCCTATTAAGTCTTTTTTTCATATTAGTTCGAATGTTCATAATAATGATATTTATTTTGTTTCTTGTATTAATCCATCGTCCTTTTTCTTTCTGATAAATGAGCTAAATATTTCTCCAAAGTCCCTTTTTAATGATATACTTATTGTCGCTTTGGTTGCAAGGGGTCTTCCCGCTACGTCTGTGGATTGAATGTGAATGCTGCAGTTATGAGTCTCTAGTGGTAAATGAAATGAAATGAAATGCATTAATGATGGCTCAAATGAGCTTGGCGCCTTAAAGCTATCTAAACATTCATCGTCCCATGGTAAGGAATAACTGTGAAAAAAATGTTACCCAGACGCCTTGATCTTACTGGGATTGGAATCCAAGACCTGCAGTTTAGCAGTTACAAACGCTACCACAAATCACGGAGGCGGTCTGACTCACATTTGTTAGATTAATGTTATAATAATTTAGCTCCTAAACGTATTAAAATAAAAATTATAGTAACAATACTTAAAAAAGCTATTTCGTACAAGTTTATTTAGATAAAGGCTTTAGTCTTCTTTTTAAATGAATTACTGGTACATTACTGGCATTTTCTCTGAAGGAAGCTTACTTTGAACGATAGTAATGTATGAATAACTTGGATTTTGTGAAGTAGTCTGCAATTAATCAAGTGAAAAAGGATTAAAAATAAAATAATTTGCCATATTTGTTTCACTTCCTCTATAGCTTTATATGGGCATTTGTCACTTCACTAAGATCTATTCTTATTTAATTGTGAATTACATAAGATCATTAAATAACATAACATTTCAAGAGATTTAGTCAAAATATAAAATAATTAAAATGCATTATCAAAGTACTTTTTCACTGCATATAAATATTTACTTAATATTATATATTTTATTTTATTTACAAAATGAAAATAACTCTATGTTTATAATTACACAATTTATTAAAAATCTTGCATCCCTACCCATCTTAGTTAGTGAAGATATTATTCTTAAGGAAACTGTCGAAGTGTTCCATTAATTGAAAGTCAGTTTATGAAAAGTCTATTGAATATACTGGATGAGGTAACGTTTCGTGTGGACGGGCGTTATCATGCAGAGGAATAGGCTCTTTTCTTTTGACTAGTGCAGACCATTTTTCTTACATCTTCTGATGCATTTCTCCGAAGTAATTAATTTGCTATGATGAAAATGTTGTGATGTATGAAACCAACCGCAAACCATTATAGCCTTCCTCTTATATAAGTTTGATTTTATGAAGTATTTCGGTCCTTCGTCGAATTCAGTCACTGTATTGATAATTTGCGGCTATCGCAGAGAACACACTTTTTTTATCACAGATCACAATACTATTCAAAAGGAATCATTTTTAGAATTTAAAATAATTAATATACAAAAATCGTCATTAAAATTTTCACAAAATTATATTAGATTTCTGTATTTGTCGTATTAAAATCAATTAACATTGACACATATCAGGTCGTGGACAATTTAACTTCATTAACATTATACTGAATATTTTTAATATGTTGAATTAGGACAGTTGTCTTAGAACCGGAAATGAACTAGAGAAATATAGAACGTAATAGTATAGAAAACAAAACTGCACAACTTAATATATTTTAATTATAATAATTACAGAGAAAGAATTTTAAGATGAAAAAATATGGTGTGAAAGCGTAAAGAACGGTTTTGAAAATGTATGCAAAGGTTTAAAAAAAAAAAAAAAAAAAAAAAAAAAAAAAAAAAAAAAAAAAAAAAAAAAAAACTTTGCTTGTAAAATGCCTTTATACAGGTGTAACCAGTTATATTAATATTTTTTATTCAACCCTAGCAAGTAACAAAGTAGCTAGTAATTAAGGAGTGAACGTCATTTGCTATGTGTCTACCGATTTGTTACAGTGGATTACGCAAATTTATGTTTTTGAATATAAGTCACTGACGCTATGAGCTCACGAGATGTTTATATACGCAGAAACTCTGTTCAGCATGTACTGAAACCAATGGAGCATATTTTATAAACAAGTTGTACAGGCTTCCAAATTCGGAATGTTCCTTAAAATGAACTCAAGTTTGGTTTCGGAAACCCGTCAAGCTGTCAACTTCCTACACTGTTCCTCTTTCTCCATGCCTTCTTCTAAACTCTAATCAGATAATTCTAGATCTTTGTCATTGAGCAATTGTTAGGCTTGTTTGATGGCTGTTGAAACTACAGCACATAATATGAAGTTTTGGTTGTTTATTTTTGTTAGTTTCTCGTTACAAAAGCTCACGATAAGAACCATCTTCAGAGCAGCTATGAAGGCATTTACTTCATTGTATTCCTCCCCGACTCTTTCAAAAATGCGGTGTAGTCCATGTCACATGGTTGAGGTTAGGGTACATGATCTTCAGTTGTTGGAAAGCTGAAAGCATGCAGCGTGCTTGATCAGGCACCACAAGGCTTACTTTTGTATGTATGTCTTTCGGTCCCAGCTTCATGCATACTGCATTACTATGCAGGCATTTGTTTTCTCGATTTAGTACATCTCAAAGAGCATGGGCTTTCACCCTTTTGTCAGACAGTGGAAACACCAGCAATATCTTTGCAGCGCATCAATAGTTTCTTCTAACATGAATCTCGCTTCATATTTGCCAATAACCTGTTATTTTCTGGAAAACATTTCCATATATTGGTTTTATGTAAATTTTCTCGGGTTGCTAAAATGCGATACTGACCTATGCGTGTATTTCTCGAGGAATGATTTGAATGCAGGATTGTTACCTTGTTGATTAGAATTCCTGACTAAACTAACGCTATGGTAAGATCTTGAGGCCGAAACTCCAAATTTCACTTCCATAAATTGATAAATTTGCCTATAATTAACATTAATATTTTATAAATGCATTCTGAAGTACGTATATGACTTCTAATGAACCTGACATCTATTTATTCTCACGTACTGACAGGAAACACTTGTGCAAGGACCTTTTAGGGAATTGCTATCATGTATTTTTATCAGGGTAAGCGATCAGATCCATGTTTATGTATATGCCTGTATGGATAACAAAGGTTTCGCTAGCCTTAAGACTGGCTTACCACCGTAAAAACAAATAAAACTCAAGTGAACGCTTTTGTGTGGAAGTGCCGAAAGATACCTTTGTTAAAATAACGTAACTATACATGAACTTTGACGAAAATGTTGGGGGGGGGGGATGAAAAACATTTATTAGATTTCTGCCGAAGGGAAAGACTGTAAACAGAATAATAGCCCGCGCCCAATGAGAATTAAAGATGAGGGGAAAATTAAACTTTATCATTAACCAATAGAGGATAGGGAAATTCAAGGAAGCCATAATATAGGATATTTTTATAATATCACGACCGAGCCATTTTAGTGATAGAAATTTGCCAGATTTTACTATCGGGCAATCAGTAGCCAGTCAGTCATCATCAGAGAGACAATCAGTCAAACACTTAGTCGCCTTACAGATAGGGTAAAGTTAGTTCGTTTCAGTTATCAAAGCAGTCTAATTCAGCCGTCAACTGCATAACTAGCAGATAGTGAACAGAGATAAATATTGATTATTATGAAAGATGTGTTTGGAGTGTAGTTCTATCGCGGTTAGCTTAGCTTAGAACGTGCATGAATGGACTAAAGAGGTTGTCCTCAAGACACTACGGATACCCAAACACATGAACAGACATTAAATATCGGGTTAATAAACTGAGTCAGTTGCGACTGTGCGAGTTTCTGTGTAATGTGTTAGACACCTTGTTGACTCAAACGAGTCACCATTTCCTGAGATCAAACTGAAAAGAATAACTGTGGCACAGAGAGCACATCGGGAAGAAGAGGTTTACTCTAATACAATTAACACCCCCTAATTAATCCGTTAATCAATCCTTCTCCTTCCCCCTCTTTAAACAAAGTTACCACCCCTACATATAAAAACAGCCCCTTAATGGCAAAGCAACATGGGGCTATCAATTAATCAATGCGAATGAACACGATAATTATTCCTCACCGTTCCCCACATATAAAAACTGATTCGATGACCGCTGCTTTTGAGATCCTGAAGTGAAGGTACTTGCCAATATATTATGCTTAGGTTGCGACTTGCGGAGTTCAACTTTCTTCGCTGGATTCCTTCCTTCCTTCCTTACTTCCTTCCTTCCTTCCTTCCTTCCTTCCTTCCTTCCTTCCTTCCTTCCATCCTTTCTTTCTTTCTTCCTTCCTTTCTTCCTTCTTTTCTTTTCTTTTGTGTGTAAGGCATTCGGTAGCAATATTTACATCGCAGACAGCACGTCGAAGAGTTATACCATCAGTTTCAATGAATAGTTTCTCAATTCTTGTGCAAGTACATACAACTTTGCCTTCCAAACTGTGGTTCTGTCGAATAGCTCTAATTGAAATATGTGTTTTCTCTTGCAGGTTTTGCTATATTAATTTGGTAACTATTGGGGCTGAAATTTTATAAATTGACAATTATTACAAAATCAGACTATAGGATTTTATGTAGCTGCTCAAAAAGAGTGAAGAAGAGATGAAATAATTTATTTTTTGCATAATTTTATAACAAAACATGAAAGAAGACGATCAAAAAAGTGCTGAAGCATTAAAGAGGGAGTGAAACAGAGATAAATACGTTAATTTCTCAAAAGTGTGCAACAAAATGTGCCTATTTTGCTTTATTTCATATCCTAAAATAGAAATCTCAAACTATCGGTATGAAAACAGTTATATTTTTTATAAAGGTGCTGCACCTTGAAGTCCGTTTCTTATAATAAAGTATTCGAAGGGTAGGGGGAAAAAGCTTTAAACTTGAATATTTTTGGGCAGGGGGATAATTTACCCTAAAATATAATTATTTAACATTCGTTAGTTAATGTGCTTTGAGATCATCTTGCACATGCAATTATTTACCAACACTGTACGAGGTAAAAAGCGAGAGGATTAATAATTTAAAAACGCTCATTGCAATTACAGGCGGACAAACGGACTGACGGACAGACAACACGAAGAGATAGTAGAGCGCGCGCGAAGAGATATGAAAGGTTGATGAGAACGGGGAACTTGGGTGGGGGAAGCTTTCTAGTTAATTGGTCGCGTGCTGCAGACTCTGCTAGCTTTTAAAAACATTGACTAAATTTGTTTTTCGCCACAGTAAATCTTTCTGGAGGTTCACGCGTTCTTACTGTTTCCAAAGTTGCCTTGTTCTGCTGCTTTGTCCTCCAACTTAATGTTAACCGGTCAATTTGATGGATCTCCTGCCTACATCTCTCAGCTTGAAACACGCTACAGTCCGTAAATAATGTGTTGCCTTCTTTTTAAGTGGGTACACGTAGAGAATTTCTGTAGGCAAGTTTAGTAAACACACGAGCGATAGAATTTGAGAGTTTTTCTCCCTCACTCCACCATTAAAGAAAAGTGTCGTAACTTAACATTTGATCATTAGTAAATTACTTCTAGGATTATATAAAGATCCATTACTTATATATCATCTACAGTTATTGGATCATTTTTCTCAGGTAATATTGGCAATTGACCCCACTTCTCTGGCCTAGTGGTCAGCATTGCTGGTGCGAAATTTTCTGAATTTTGGAGGTCTGGAGTGGGATCTAACCAACCTGGTAAAGAGCCAAACCCTGGATTTGTAAAGTGACCTAATGTCAACCGCGGAATGCTGTTTGCTGATTATAAGGCAGGGGAACCATGCGCACCGATTTCCGCAGTACAGCTTCTTTTATTTATCATGAGTTGACCTTGCAAAGATTTGCAATAAAAACAATAAATGTGATTTTTCCTTATATATTCAGAAAAATATGCCATTTCCTCCTTCAAAATTCAAATACGCATTTTCTATTTGTTCCTCCCTCCCTGTTTTCCGTAGCTTAATATAAAAATGACATCGGATTAACGTTTTGTTTCTCCTGTATTTAAATTTTTAAACATTAATTTAATTTTCTAATTTGTATTTTTCGACTAGATTATTGAAAATCGATAGACATTATATTGACAATGCATAATTCCAGTTTCTTTTTAGCGAACGAATGGAGCTATTGCGGTTGTGCCCATTGTACATCAGTTCTACTTAATAGACACCAAAATGGCGACGAACAAATATATAATGCACCTAGTTTCTGAAAATCAGCGAAATCAATCTGATATTCAAAATTTAGCGGTACAATATATATATATATATATATATATATATATATATATATTCGCAACAAAACTCGATATATACCATTTAAATAAAATTATAAAAACAGTTTCAAAAAATTATGGGAATCGGATCATTAGGAGCAGGGGTATACCAGAAAAGCGAAATTTAAAAAGCGCTCTAGCGTTAATTTTCTAATTGTTCCTCCCCCCAAAAATAAAATTAACTCATAATTTATATCGATGCATATGCTTTATTTTTGACAAAAGCATTGTCGGAAGATAGCAACTGTGAAATATTAAACTATTACTACCATGCTCATCGTATATCCAACGGGTATCAAAAGAGACAGCAATCTTTTGATATGACAGTTACTGAAACCCCAACAATAACACTGATAAACTCTCCCGCAGGTGTATAATACGTTTTTCTGCTGTTAATCCTAGATTGTTATTGGCTAGAGCTATTACATCACTCCACGTGGAATTTGTTTGTTTAAATCCTAGACTATTATTGGCTGCAGGTAAACTAGTATTGGTGCGGTAAGACATTTTTTTTTGATTGATTTATTTATGGACGCTCTTTAACAGCTGAGGTCATCAGCGTCCCATTCAACTCAGGGCGTGAAACGACCGACAAATTTGCTCAGAGGCCTTTCCTTCAGGCATGAGCCGTAAATGTACGACACGGGACCCACGGCTTTACTTCCCTTCGGAAGGAAGCCATACTTAGGATTTTTACGCCCGAAAAAAATCCATCGGTCCTGGCCGCGTTCGAACCCGCGATCTTGGGTTTAGGAGGCAAGTATGGTAACCACTACACCACCAGGACCGACGCGGTAAGACAGAGAAGCTCTTTCGTTAAACAATTGACTACAAAGACTCTGAGGAAAGTGTGTCAACTATAGACTGTCATTACATCACTCCAAGTGGAGTTTGTCTGTTGTTGAATTCTAGAGTTTGTCTGTTGTTGAATTCTAGAGTGTTACTTAATGAAGCTAAAATATTATTGGTGTGAATTAGGACAGAATTTTCCAAATTATCAACTACTCTGAAAAAAGAAGAAAAAAAAAAGGGGGGGGGCGACTAATCGCACTGGCTTGGCCCGTCTTCTACAAGAGAAGAGAAATGGCCAGAGGTGAGCGTTTTGAATCGTGGGTTCCTGTAGTAGATACACAAGTCACTTCTCAATTTCTGTAAACTCAATATGTAACTTTTCTGCTCTAGCGCTCTGTAATAATGTTCATAAATTCAAATAGCTGAGGAATTCGCTTAGTTTACGCAGTTCCTACATAACGGACTTTTTAAAAACTGCTCCTTCTAGCCGACAGTTGCAGATGGCACGATTAGTGTAAAGCGGAAGTTGTAAAATATAAGTATTAATTGCTGAAATACCACAACATGTTTGTGCTAGAATAAAACTGAACTTATCGTGATGAATGTGATCAGCTCCTACACAATTTCAGAGCTTCAGAAACACTTAAACCAGGTGAATTACATTGCTGTTCACTGATCTTCAAACCATAAATCTACGAAATTGTTCCCATTGTTAGTTTGCTATTTCTGTTCTTTGAATAGAGTACGAGCAAAATTTCTACATTTTCAAGATCAAGATCAGTGTGGTGTAACGTCAGAGAGTGTGTCTTGATATATTTTAAAGATATAAACTGAATACAGTGTTGAAAATTAACTTGTACCTTAATGTGATTGACTTAAATATGGAAAGTTCAAAGTTATTACATGCTAACTCAAATCAAAATTAGAAGCTCAAGAAAGATGAAAAAGATTGATATATAATAGGTATCCTTGTTTATTTGTATTCATTGAAATATTAATGAACAATGCATGAAATGTTGGTAATAAACACAAATTTACTTGTAATCCTCGAACAACCCGAATACTTTAAGACTGTTTCTTTTGAACACAAGGGGCTTAGTGTTAGTGATATCCAGAGTGCCGAGAGGTATCTAAACATGCAAGTCGTTTTGCTTATGGGCAGCCTGCGTAATGATTTTACTGACGCAAATGATTTGATTGAATATCAGAAGAGCTCTATATACTGTATATACATATATAAACAAAATAGCAAGTATTCCGAATTCTTTTTCAGAGTCACACTAGAAACCAATGTAATCTTAATAACATCGAAACATCAAACTTTAAAGTATTTTATTCAATGCTAATACTACATGAAAGACAAAAAGATTCGCTAAACTCTGCATGCAGCTCCCAGAGGTATTGCTGGAAAAGTTAAAAATTAAAAGTGGCCTACTGTTTCCATGTAACTTAAATTTTTACTTGTAATTAGTCATTGTAATAAATTATAATTACTGTATTGTAATATTATTCATTACTTTTCTGTTTGTCTATGTATACTCTATTTAAAAGTTTTACTTTTTATTGTTTCATAAAAAAGCCTAACGTACAATATAACAAGTTACTAAAAGGTTTATACTAACTGGGAAGCATGTCTCCGGTTAGACTTTTCAAATGTTGGTCACCCTACGCCGACGTTTATGTCAACATGTGGACTGAAACTGAATTGAATTTTGACGTCTGCCTTGCTATTAATATTGAACTTTACTAATGTTATTCATCATATGTTTAAGTTACTGAATCAATTAAACGCACTTTCAATCCATTACACATAATATATGTCGGTCCTGGTGGTCTGATGGTAGCCATACTTGCCACATAGTCCCAAGATAGCGGGTTCAATTCCGGACAGGGTCGACGGATCCTCAGTATGTTGTAAAAATCCTAAGAATGGCTTCCTTCGGAAGGGAAGTAAAGCCATGGGACCCATTTTGTAGATTTGCGCTATGTAAAAGAACATCAAGCCTGAAAGAAGAGGTTTCTAAGCAAAATTTATCTTCCATTCACGCCCTGAATTGAATGTGTCGCTAATGACCTGAGAAGTTAAAGAGCATCCGTTACAAATAAAACATACGCAATACAACTTCATGAAATCTACCATTCATTCACTGTGACCCTGATATGTGTTTTAAGTTTTTAACCAGAAATAACACATTAAAAGGTTTCTTTATTAACTACGGAGCTATTTGTTTGGTTCTGTTTAGAATTAAAACATGGATCCAGTTAATAAAATATCTGGCACAGACATCCAGATTTAAGTGCGTAACACAGGAGTGGCAGTGCTTTTCAACGATGCCATATATTTTGAATCTACAGTTAGCGTGACATTTCCTCTTAAACGTCCTTAACATTACTGTATATAAAGATATAAAGACTAACTAGTTTAAACATTTATGAATAATGTTTGCTTTGGAAATTACTTGACGCCTAAGTTACTGGCAGTAACTTTAAATGAAATGTTGCAGCATCGACTTCAAAGTAACAGAGGTCATGTGTTTCTTCAAAAACGCCTGCAGGATAAACATCATTTCTGTTCCCACTCATTTGGACCATCAAGAAAGAATTGCTTTCAGTCCACAGAAAGTTAATCCCTCCACAAGAGGATGTTGTACAAATTAATTAATGAGGATGATATCCTGACCACACGACACGCGTTTCGACCGAAAGCGAAAAACCTCAAAGGGAATGAGTGACTCGTGCTGCGGGGAAAGGAAAATTGAATGAGGGGTAATAATGGAGGTTGGAAATGATAAAGATCTTTATTTAAGTATCACGTGATTAGGGCATCGCATGTCGGGGAATGGAGCATCATCATGAGGGAGTGGAGGTCAAGGGGCTGTGGAGGGGAAAACTGGAGGCATTAATCTGTGAAGTTGCTGCTCTCCATGTAACGATCGTACGCTAAATGGAAGGTTAATTAAAATTTTGGAAGTACAAGCGTGGGGTTTATAGAACGTTGGGAAACGTGCACCATTCATTCTGTAATTACTTTGTTAAGATGGTGGTCCATTGAAAAATGACGTAAGATATTCCAAGAATGATAGGTATATATTGATTTTTCAGTGAAATTTGACACTATCTAAATCACTTTGGATCATTTTCAAAATATAAGTGCCAAAATCCAACTCTTATCTTCTATAATGTTCAGGACTTAACAGTTTTTCCATCGCGTAAAATGTTTGAAGCTATTCTGCATGTGAAAGAGATAACACATGTTTTACATTTTTTAACTTCCAACAAAAATTTCTAGGCCCTCTACTGCCCGTGAGCGAAATATTCTACCTCAGTTAGTTTTGTTTTCTTAGTAAAAACGCAACATTAAAAAATACGTTTGTGTGAGATTAATACGGGCTATAAAGCTGTAAATGATTTTTACTCGTATTTAAATAACTATACTATAGAGCCCTCGTTTGGACACATGATCGGCACGAGGGTTTGCGTGCCACCGGGAAGCACGCTGTCTGCCGGCGGAGTTGGACATTCATAGACCCTTAAATTCAAGCACATAGATTTCTACAACAAACCAGTCGCTGCTGGTGGTGTAGTGGTAACCATACTTGCCTTCTAAACCCAAGATCGCGGGTTCAAACCCAGCCAGGATCGATGGATTTTTTCCGGCGTAAAAATTCTGAGTATGGCTTCCTTCGGAAGGGAAGTAAAGCCGTGGGTCCCGTGTCGTACATTTACGGCACGAAAAAGAACTTCAAGCCTAAAAAAAAAGAGAGGCCTGTGAGCAAAATTTGTCGGCCGTTTCACGTCCTGAATCGAATGGGACGCTGATGACCTGAGATGTTAAAGAGCGTCCGAAATAAACAAAATGAACAACTACAGTAAACCAAACACCAGTTTTTGGTCATACAATGGCATTTCGTGGGCAAGATCGAGGTTTTCTGTACTCCAGTTATGTTTTGTGTCGCTACATGGCCAGGTAAACAAAATCATGCTTCGTCCATAAAAATAAATAAAATAAAAAAAGTAAAAAGTAAGAGCGAGTTTTTTGACTTCGTTCTAACTTTTCCCCTATGTCATCGATTTTTCCGCTGTAAGAACGCGGCGTTTTACTTTCGGTTTCTTAAGAACACACCCCGTTTTCCTATTGCTATTCACAAGATTACAAACCGTTTCTTTGTGAGGCGCGCGAATGGCAGGGAATCTGTTTATAAACTGCCGTCTCATTTCTCTACAAGAGTATGTTGTCACATAGGAATCTACATGAACATTTTGTGTGCTTTTTGGCATTATATCATTTAAACATGTGGTCTCACTGTTGTGAGACTCAACTCTCACGAAGACTTCGCGTCAGCACACGGAGAGACTGGAAAGTGAAAGGGGAAACAGAACCGGTTAGAAACAGGGTAGACAAAACCCCGTTAAGCCGGCCACGCATCAAAATGAAGGCGTTACGTTGACTGTCTTTATTTGTTCTGCCGATACGGGTACATTAATTATTATTTCCCCGTGAAAGACTCAGTTTTTCTCCTTGAGATATGAGCCTCGCAAACAGGAAGGGGAAAAGCCCTAAAAACAAAACAAAGAAAAATAGAAACTATTGAAGAATGATGCAAATTTCAACGTGATATACATGTAAGGTGGTTTCTTCCAAGAATATAAACTACTGAAATGTAACATACAGACTTGTTTCTGTCAATACATTTAAGCACTGAATAGACAAGTTCATAAGGAAAGTTGCAGTTAAACTATGGAGGCAACAGACTTCATTATTATATTTCTAAGATATATCCTTCCCAGCAACCTCTCTTCGTATGCTAATGCAATGCCGGTTAAATGGAAAAAAACCTAGAAAATCTAGAACTTCTAGAGCAGTTTAGTATTACTAAAAGGTGCAGACCTAAGTGAAGAGCAAGAAATAACTGACTGGAGGAAAAATACTTACATTAATGACACTATTTATGATTTGACTTTCATATTTTCAAATATTGTGATTTGCTATCTTCATGTTTAATACCACAGATTGTCACAATGTTCAAAATATTATAATAATAAAATGTTTTCTCAAATTTCACAATTTATTTTATATCACGCATTGAACTACATCCCAAGTCCAAGGCTGTATATTAATACTTTCCTTCAAAAAACCCGTTTTCTAGAAATTTAAAACTTTCAGGAAATGATAAAGAAAGCACGCCAATCATGCCAATCAAAAATAACTTCAACGAAACAAAATATTATAGTAATAACGTAATCTGCAAAAAAATATATTATTGCTCTTGGAATGTTCTACAATTCCGTTCTTCTGTTCTACATTAAATTCTATAACCTCTAGTACTTGCATTCTAGGAGAACAATTGGTGTCTAAATTTCTAGGATTTTGCAATTTGTGTTTGCTCCATTTTCAGCCGTTCGTGAGAGAATTAGTAAGCGTTAGCTATTTTCTGAAATAGAAACAAATCTTTACGTAATTTATGTTTATCTGCATGTAAATTAAATATTTTGTCATAGTGGCGACCCGAAGTATTTAAAAACTGGGTTGTAATAAGCAATTATGTATCATATTCTGAATTTACATTTAAATATTACAAAAACCGCTCTTAGTTTACTGAAGGTAAAACTCGTGTTCCGTCATATAATTATTGCTGACAATTAACCACAGTTAGCACATAATTAACTGATTGTATGTTAAAACTGTAACTCCTTGCGGCAGGCGAGAAGTTCTCTCTCTACATTGCAGCCTGATCATAACATAAATACAATTAACACAAAATAAGAAATACCATAGTACATTTTGAAACCAAAGAAACCATGAAAATGTTACTTTGATTATGAAGAGATCACGACAACGACAACACCGTGTTTGCAGATGGAAAAGAAAAACTACTAAACAAATTAAAAACACTGGCAAATTAAACACTTTTTGCTTATTAGCTCGTTAAAAAGATCGTGTCATTCGATTATCTGATGACCGACTGTTTAGCGAAGGACTATCGATGTTTCTCAAGTGTTAAATATACCAGAGCCGCAAAGTTTCAGTACTTATCCCAGAGCCTCACGAGTCTAACACTTACTCCTTTGCGGTACACCTCCTGCCCAAGAGAGGCACCACATAACCGAAGTATGCAATACGTTTGATCTTTGTGTGTTTTCCAGGTAACAGTAAGGGGACCAGATGCTGCATGACCCTTTAGCTTTTGTGTACTTTGATGTGACATTCAATCGGTTTTTTTTCTAGGTTATTGTTTTCAGAACTCAGCAGTTCAGAGCTCAGATGATTTCACGAATGTTGCTCAATTCACCGTATTTACGCGAATGTAATGGGCAGCTTTTTGTCCAAATATAAAATTCAAAATTGTGATGCGCATTAGGTTCGAGTGCAAATCATTCCGTACTTTGCCGGTAACTTCATTCAGTTATCTTTTATTAATTACGTCATAATGCATTACTGTGATTCTTGACTTCCTTGTATTTATTGTTGGCCTATTATTGCATAAAGCGCTTGAACAGTAGATAGTCAGGAAATGGAGGTTAAACAGAGAGGAACATCTTAGATTGCACTTTCAAGTGTAAAGTAATGCTTTATGCTGAAAAAAAAATAGTAACAGAAAGGCTGGAACAGAGTTCAATGTAGCTGAGAGCAACGTTCAACAGAAATTGACATTACTTGCAACTAAAGCTAGTAGGAAGAAATTCACTGATCCTCGCAGTGGACATCCTGACATTGAAGGAAATTTTTTGGATTTCGTACATGAACGGAGGAAGAACGGGCAATCTGTGACAAACACCATAAGAAATACCTAACTTTTTCTTCTTTGACCTACGCTAACTACCCTGGCAAAAGCACGAGTTCTATGTGCTCCAAACGTAACAATAATCCACTTATAAATTTTATGTTCTGGTTGTGGATGAGCTTATCTCAGATGCTGTACAACAATAATGCAAAATCTTATTTTATGATTTTAAGTTTCAAATAATGGGTGCGCAATACATTTGATGGGGCATTGTATTCGTATAAATACGACAGTTATTTCACGAATCTCCCATTATCAAACCTTCAACAATGACACAATTTCATCACTGCGTCTGTACCGGTATGAAATGTATAGGATTATAGGGACGAACTTTTTTTCCGGAGGGGGCCAATCAGAGATCTCTGAAAGAAACCAGTATGTAAAACGTTTCCTTTTTGGTGGCCAGAGATAATTTTACATTACCCTTCCTCCCCCTCCCTTTTATGGACCTTTATCCCTTAAGTCCACTGCAGATAACGTAAGTAGGTAAGTTATTCTATAGGGTAACAATAAAGGTGTTTTTTTTTAAATGTTAAACTGCTGGACTTTTTTTCCTGCAACACACCTCTAATACTTGTGTATTTAAATAATTCTGGAAAGTGTTTAAAAAGGAATGTTCTTTAACCTGAATAAATTTATAAATGTATTAATTGCGGTTTACTCCTAATACAAGACACCATTAATTACTTTTATACAAATACTAGCGGGTTAGGACCTATGTAAAATACTCCTTTAAATAATAAGCTGTTTTATATCGCACTTAAAATAGGCCAATTATATTATATCACACAAACAAGCATATGTATTTGTATATATATGTCTACTAAATATGTTCAGACACTTTAAAGTGAGAAAAAAGCTTTCAGTTAGATTGCACATTAATTCGTGTAAATGACAGCATTTTGAATACGACAGGGACTATCAAAATAATTAAATTACAAATGCACGATCTCGTAATCTTCTGATATTAATTTAACTTTGAAAAATGCAGCCAACAATCAAAATTAAACTTGCTGCCTCTATCATCCACTTTAAACATGGGCTATATAGAATATACATGTTGCTAAATGAATTAAAGCATTTTCGTTCTCGTTTTCAGTTTAAACGGCTTTTTCTTTGAAATATTAACCTTATGATCGCACATGTCTTCGCGCTAATATTTGTATGTTGGTAAGCCTGAATGAGGAGGGCGCGTTCAGTTGGAAGGAAGGGCAAGGAAGCTGTTCAGTGTAGCATGTGAAGTGATTTGGCGAGAAGCGCATTTCCTTCTTCGCACCCACTCCCGGAACTGTTCGCCTGGAATAAGCTCCTCAGGCTTGCCGGCTTCATGCATGTCGCTTTGCATCGTCATGTCATTTTATTTTTCTTGAGTCGCATAAATCAACTTGAGAAGGAAACATCAATATCCTATCAGCACACTGCGGAAGTTGTATTAATAGCGGTAATACAAGTTTACACGAATAACTTCATTCTCAGTTAAGAGTTCCATGTAAAAAGGAATCTCATCCCACAGAAGATTTTAAGAAATGTATCTGAAGAGAGGAAATATTTCTATATTTCATAAATATGATAGTTACTAAAAGTTCATATTTTACTGTGGCCTATATGTTGCCCTGACCCTATTGCCATGTAGCTCCGTCACGTCTAGCGATCCAAAACAGGCCTAATCTAGAATCGATGGTGATTATCCACATATATGATCAAGTTAAATGCACACATCATCAAACGGGTTTGTTGTTTCATAGGAGATTTTAAAGTGCTAAGGCCACATTATTGTTTGATGAAGCCACCATGTGGAGCTTGTACCTTGTGAAGGCTCATGTTTCTCTCTATTTTCTTTAAATACCTCTTTTGAATCTATCTTGAGCAGCGTAAGAGTTAAGCTGCAACAAATAGGAGAGTAACGCTTCAGTTATACACAATATATTCCTCTGAACTAGAGTATTTGTGTGCTGGTAATAAACTTCCTTTCGAAGATATTTCTTTCGTTTGTTAGTATGCTTTCACATAGAACTCAGTGCTTTAAAAAGTAACGTTTCTGAAAAACCTGTTTTTATTTGGTCACATTAATGTATTCGTATTTGTTTCTACTTTCTTTGTTACATTACACTACCCAGTCTCCTTAATTTATTATTTCTGTGCCCTGTAACTCCTCCAGGGAGATTTGGAGACTACTTGAAATATTAAGAGTATTCTTCTGTTTTATTTTATTGTTTGTTGTAAAAATCTATTAAAAACAATATTCAGAGCACACAAAATATCTGCTGTCTTAATGTGATCAATATAGCTTCAGAAAAAGCTATAGGTTTCACCTGATCTTTATGCAAATGACATCTATAAACGATTATAACACTTTCTGGAAGCAAAATTGAAAAATGTCCTTAATTTTAAATTATGGATTGAAACATTTATATCCTTTAAGACCTAAAATATACGGCGCGGAAAATATATACGATGAATTACGAGTACAAGGCTGTCGAAAAATAGGTATCTCAGAAATAGGAGTTACGCCTGCGGTACCAAAATGGAATGTCTAAGACCATTTTTGACTGTAATTATGATTTTAATCAGTACTTGTGGAGAAAAGTACAAGAACTTGGCTTAGTAACAGAATATTTGCAAAATGAAGATATTCGGCTTCAAATTAACGACTATACTGTATGTTTATAGACTTGGTTGCGTATTCAGAAAATGAAAAGCTCCAAAGTTTCGACCTCGTCAATCAATGGTTGGAGAACGAAATTCTTCCAAGAGATACGAGTATATGAAAGTACTTAGGCCAAAGACACAGGAACAACAACATCTGGAGATTGGAATCGAAGGATTAGCAGTCTGGTTTCAAGAGCATATCCAAATGTAAACACTTTCGAAAAAATGCTGAATATCATGCTCAGGTATACAATAGAAAAAATCCCAACATTGGTGAAAAGAAACGGAAAAAATCAGAAATAAAAGCTGATCAAGCGAAAAACCAGGAATTAACAAAATTGAAAAAAATGGAAATATTTTGCATTTTCTTAAAGTAATAGCCCACGTACATAAAATGCAGTAAATATCAATTCACTATTAAAGAGAAGAAATGCTCCGGCAAATAAATATTGTATATAAAATCTGACGGTTCAGCTGGAAAAAAATCTTAAGGAAAATGGAAAAATTATTTCCATTGGAAAGAGTAATTAACGTGTAAAATACTTATAAAACAAAAATGAAAACAAATTAAAAATATGTCGCTCCTAGTGGTGTAGTGGTAGCCATACTTGCCTCGTAAATCCAAGATCGCAGTTCAATCCCGGGCAAGGTCAATGTATTTTTTCGGGCGTATGTCTTCCTTCGGAAGGGAAATAAAGTCGTGGGTCCATGTCGTAGATTTACGGCACGAAAAAGAACCTCAAGCCTGAAAAAAGAGGCCTATGAGCACGCACGTTTCACGCCCTGAATTGAATGGGACGCTGATGACATGAGAGTTAAAGAGCGTACGTAAATAAAACAAATGAAAAACATTTTTTTAAATATTTGGGAAACACAAAGAGATCACCTCCACGATGTATTCCGAACAATATCCTATTGAGTGTCTCTTAAGTTACAGTAATAATAATAATAATAATAATAATAATAATAATAATAATAATAATAATAATAATAAACAGCACATCTTTTTCGATGAAGAAAGATAGCAACTTCAATTTTGTCGTTGGTCAGGTAATAGGGTAATTTGTAATAAACTAGTTTGAAGTTAGGTATACAGGTGGTTCTGGGCAAGTATCTCACAACCATGAATACTTTGGTTTAAAAATTTTTTTTAATAAAGACATGAATTGTGTTGTATAAAAACAATTTCAAGTTTTTTGTTACATGTTAAAAAGAAAAAAATATTATTTAAATATTTTTTCAGTTTCAGGTCAATATGTTTTGAGAAGTGTATGTATTGATTATTTCATGTTTAAATTCAATAAGAACTATAAAATTTAATGACATATTTTATGTACAACAGTTCTATCACTTTTAAAAATTAACACACTTGCATTCTAGTTGAAAGCATTATAAATTATTTTTTAAGATATACAGATACCTTGCGTTCGACTTTCTTGCTTTTAAAGACATGGAAATCAAAAAGAGAGAAGTTTTGTATACCTTATTAAAAGTATTATCATATGAGTCAACAAGGAAAATGTGGCCTCTTTGAGATGCGTGAAAAGTATCAAGTGTAAGTGTAAAGGGTGAATAATTGACGAAGGATTGGGTTGTATTGCATTGTTAGCGACGAAGGAGTACAGTTCGGTATTTCAGCCTTGCTCAAGGGCTGGCAGTTTGTGCCTACACTCCCTATGAGTGCACCTCCGAGAGGAAGAGATGAACGTGAGGGAAATCCACGGGTGGTGAGGCACTGGTTCCTTTACATTGTTTAAAAAAAATGTTCCAATATGTGTGTAATGTAATTACTTCTAGGGGATATTCTGCCAGGTATTCAGAAAAGAACAAATTTAACGCTAGTAATGCAAAATAAGCAATTACCTTATTTTTCTTTAATAACAAGTGTATCGTTTTACGAGAATGGAACTTAAATTAATAATTACATTTGTATGACACATAAGCTGTGAAATGTTCAAAATAATTGAAGATGTGCAATTAAAGAAAAATTTCAAGCATACCTTTTACATGAAAAGCACAGCAATTTACAACAGGGAAGACCATACTCTAATTTATCAGATCTAGTACGGAAAATGATAGTATTTTTGTTATATAGTGTTGAATATTTAAGTATTATTTAATATATGTTGAGAGTTATTAAATTCACAAGGGGAAGGAGGCATCGCAGGCATACTTTATATAAATTTCTTCCTGGAAAACTTACATATAATGCAGCTGCACGAGTCTGTTGAGGATAGAATTTACACATCCTTGAAAGCCCATAATGCTAAGCTTAGAATTAGGACGTTATTGTGCTGGTTCATAAGCCGGAGAGTCGGATAGTAATACTGTTAATGGAAGTAACTTTCTAAACGCAGTATCTCCACATGGATTATAGAAGAGTATTTACTGGGTTATTCCAGCAGCTATAATACGATTAAATCCGTGCAGAACAAAGAAAACATTTTATTTCTCAACATAATCTCTAAAATCTATTCACTTATTCCAGCGATTTTCCACTTTATTTATCCTATCCATAAACGAGGAATTGTTTCGGCGGCAACCTCTTAATATTATGCCTCCTAGCCATTTCTTTATCTTGAGAAACAAAAAGTAGTCCACCGGAGAAAGGGGTGGGGGGTGAGGAAGGATTTCAAGCCTTAAATGTTGAGGTCGCAAACGCAGACTTGTGCGCTGATGCGTTATCGTATTGGAACAGGACTTTTATCTGCGCCATATCTTCTTAATCGCGTCGTTGAATTGCTCCAGTAGCTTAGCGTAATATTAATCGATTAATTTTCAATGAAAATTAGAAAAACACGACAGTCCCAAAACAGATCCGCCATAATTCTTCCTGCTGAGGGGACTGTTTTTGTTTGTTTGTTTGTTTGTTTGCAATTTTCGGAGTACTTTCTCCGGTTTCGACAGCTCCTTCGTTTTCCGGCGTATTGTGGTGCACTGTCACATCCATCTCCGAAATTCTGCGCAGAAGTGCAACTGGATCTGTCTCTGGATCAATGTATTACTTTTTGTATTACTTAATGCTATTATTACCTATTAATTTAGATACTTCACAAAATAGCAACTACTGTGGTCCTAAATAGAAAACTTACTGCTATTTCTACTATTTTTAGAAATAATTAAATCCTTGCTGTACTTAGGCCTACCTTAAAAATTATTTCTTGCAGATTCCGGAAGTCTCTTGTTTTCCAGGTTATTTTGAAAATTTCTGATAGCTTGCACTCAAGTTCATTTTAATGCAAATTTCCGCTTTCGCTGGTTCTGTTGACATTCTGTTTCTGTCAACTATCCACAAACCAGTCATGACACTAAACACCCTTTCCCTTTACATGCGCCTTACTTACTGGAATTGTTCTACATGTCACATTATTGTTAGGAGCCGCAGCTTTAACGAAGAAAGAAACCCAGATATTGTGTCCATCTTTGTCTTGCTCAGTGTTATCATCACTGTCTTGAAAACTGACCATTCCTTGTACAGTTCATTTCCGTCGAACATCGTAATGTACTTTACTACGTGAACAAGTCATCAAATGAGAACAAACATAACTAGAAATATGTTATTGTCACTAAAATTGGGTAGATACTGCAATAATCTGTCAAGTAGAGTGATGCACTCTTTCGGGTTAGTTTGTTTTCCGGCCTGTGTGAAATGTTCAAGCGTCTTACACTTCAAACCCGAAAAATGAGCCCTTTTACGACTTTCTATTTGAGTCTTTACTCGCAACAGATTTTGCGCACCTCGGTTGTTCACAATCTAATATTCTAATCGCCTTACAGAAAATTGAAAGCGTACAATTAACAAAATACAGAAAACATTCTGCCACTGACAATGAATGTTCATTTATTTCATCTTCTTGGGGACATGCAAATATCCAAATTCAAGGATACGCTTCTTCTTCGCCGTTTGCCAAATAATACATTTTCAAAGGGCGCCACATTTTAACAAGGCGTTCAACGGTTAATTGAAAGGACAACCATCGAACTGGAATATGACGCAAAACCTGAAAATTCACAGAACGATGTAAGTTCCTCGATATTCACACATGACGACGAAAAGACAGAATATATTTTCAATACTAATGTCTTAACATCATCCCTCTGAACTTAAAACGTAATTTGCCACCATAATGCTGTATGTGGCAACAACAATTACCATTTACCATATTACGATTTTCGTCTTTTATTTTTCCGACTAATGAATTGTATTTAGCACCATTAACAGATGCCGGATAAGCTCTAATGTTACTTAGGTTAAGTTCTGCAACAGTTGATTTAACTTTATTTGCAATGTTCTGCTCACTCTCATTACAGAAAAATGTGTCACCACTAATGGGAAAAGCTTCTTGTTACCTTCACGCATCTGAACCAATCCAGAATGGGATATTTTTTTTCAGAAGCCTTTACTGTGAGAAATGGTAAAAGAATGCTTGTAACTAGGGCTGCACTTTTGGTTGGAGCAAGCTTATTATTATTATTATTATTATTATTATTATTATTATTATTATTATTTTCCGCTACTGAAGAGTTAGCACAATCTTGTGAATTGTAAGAGTAATGACGTTTCACACAATGAAATGTTAAAGCCAACCCAGTTGCTATAACTTTATCATGTTCAACTAATAGAAGTATTCCTACTTTGTACTCTGTAATGTTCTTTGTCCCTCCCTGGTTCCAAGTGTTTATTAACAGCTTTAACGTCATCATACTCTACTGTAAATGAAACATTGCAAACTTCATACCTACAAGAATGTTCCTGCTCAGCTTTATCTAGCCAATCCTTGTGTTTCATTTGTCAACCAATCATCTCGAAATGAGCTAAGGTATCTTTTGCCGGATTCGTGTTGAACACAACACTAAAAACTCGCACAGTCTGCACTGCACAATAGCGATGTAAGAACTCCAGATTTCGTTAAAATACTAATACGTTGTTGGTGTAGCAACAGGGTGAGAAACTGACACTTCCAACCAGAACCCCAACACGGATGATCAATTTAAAAGTTGTTTGATGGATAGTCACTTTCACTGTGTACGTTACTGAGCATTATTAATAATATTCCAATTAAAATGCAATTTCACCGGGCCAAAGGTTTCCTGTCTGTCGGAGAGTGCATTCCAAACCCGGGCATTGTTAGGTGGAGCCCAGAGATCTGGCAATTTCTAAACTGTGCTCTCCAAGACAGCTGATTTCCAGAAATTCAGAATATTTCTTTCCTTCAAACCCTCCTAACTTTACCTGAAGGGTGTATACAGAAAAAAAAAAATAAATAAACCATATGTGTGCTTTACTTGAATGTAATTTTCAACAGTGTTACCCAAGATGTACAAATAATGCTAGGCAATTCACACATGTGTGCATTACAATATAAAAGTAATGAACACATTAGTGATACATAAACAAGTAAATCTAGTTCAGTCTCATTTGTGTACTTTATTCTGGGTCATTTGTATTAATATAATAGTTAATGGGTGGATCTGCAGACAAAGAAAATCTAATAGTTCTATGGAAAAGTTTACAGCTTCAAGCACCTTGCTAAAGAAATGTAATTTAGACTGGTGCTAAATCTGCAGAAATTAGGGTATTTATACGTGAATTTTTAGTTTATTCTCTTAAAGCAACTTTCAGAAATGATCCCAACCTGATAGTTCTTAATTAACATACTGGAACAATGTCTTTCATTTCCTTTCAATTTCTGTGCGTTACTTTGTAATTTTGCATTCTATAGGTTGAACGTATTTTCCTTTCCCCAGATGTGACTTTGAAGAGACCCATGTTCTTCCCTGTTTCGAGACCCTAACAGAAGGTTGCTATGTTCATCGTGTATTACTTTTTAATATTGCTGGTGGCAGTATTTACCACTTATTGTCATTAGTACAACCTATAGGGTTTTTTGTACAGTCATGTCAAAATTAACGGAAAGTATACATTATGATAAATATACCATGAAAATTACTCTGTAATTTTACGTCATATATTTTTCATGTCAAAAATTGTGCCAATGTAACTATAATAGTGTAAATGATAGCAGATGTTTCTAAATTACCTCGTTAGTATTCGTAATAACAAAAGTATTGAATGCACGTGGGACATACTGAAGTTAAATATTATAATTATTTCTCGTTAGTAGTTAAAAAAGATATATTACGTTCAGTGTCCTGTTTCACGAAGCTCGATATCTAGTAAAACTAGTCTCCATTCTAGTATTACTTGTTTACATTACAAGCGAGTGTTTCTAGAACTTATGAGCGGAAACTACCAGTTACTACTGTGCAAGACCAATAATGTCAGCGTGCGATTTTGTTTTATTTCACGAAACATTTGATCTAATAATATTGCGTGCTGTGGAATTCTACCCGTGAATCTTGAATGGTGAACTTACATACTAGTGTACATTTTTTAGGTTAGGTGTTGATTCTATCAATTAAGCTCGACGCATTTTAATTATAAATCTCATTAAGGGTTATTTATGCAATATGTAGTCTCAAATCCACCACCTGTTTTCCCGTACCTCTTGAGTTATTTATTTTAACCTGAAAAATACCATAGAAACTGTACTATTTACTGCATTATTTGTAGATAATTATGTGAATGGCGAATATGGATATAAAATAAAAGCACTTACCATTGTAGCTTTCCTGATGTTTGGTCAAAATGTGTACATCACATATGCGTAATGTTTTTCCGATGTAATTAACTCTAACGCTTTTTACAGTTTGTGTTATTTATTTTCCACATTTCGGCTTTGTCTTTCTTCGTAATTTTGTCGGAGAATTGCCCAAACAATATTATTTTGTTTATTAATTAAATGCTACACTGTCATTTTGTTCTGAATACTAACGGATTCTTTTCGATGTGGTAGACATAATGTTATTTCTTGACTTGAATATATGATTTAAAATACATGCCACGTAAACAAAATCGTATCAGCAAACAGTCCAGGTAGTAATGAATATATTCGAAACAGTCTTCTCGACGCTCAGATACAGTCACTACACTAGTCACTTTGACAAGTGACTAGTGACAACATTTTATGATTCTATGATTGCGGATAAATGTTCCTGAAACAGATTGTATTAGAACCGATGGAATTACGGCTAGTAACCAATAAATTAGTAGACTAATTATTGTTTCGTGAAACAGAGCCCTGGCTACATTCAACTTAATTAATGTGCTTTACGTAGTATGTATATACATATCTGCGTCTGCAAGTGGATTATTTTCTAACAGCATATGATATTGTGGCCCCACATTGTCGAAAACATACTCGACCTTCTGCAGCTTATATTATTACAAACGCAACTGTCGGATGTAAAATTTGCAGTGTCCTTTTTGATACTGTTGCCCATCCTAATAGCAATCCTAAACGATACAACCAAGACTATAATATAAAATTATCACTGGATGTGATACGCTCTTATAGCTGTATCTAAAATTATTATTATTATTATTATTAATAATAATAATAATAATAATAATAACAACAACAACTTGCAATTGATAGGCAATTTTCGCTGGGGACAAATTCTTCCGGGAGCACATTTTCTCTTGCAGCCCCCTCCCCCGTCTAGTCGACGCCTATGAGTGTTAATTAAATTAAATTACGTGGAACATTAAGCAAATAGTTTATTTCCCTCGACTTGTCCTTAAATTTGCTCCTATATACGATCAATTGCTTTTCTTTACACATAAGTCAATCACTCTTGAATGAAATGAATTCTTGATATTTCACTGAAGTTTTAATGTCCCTTTCTCTATAACTCAAGTAACACACGTTTCGCTGCAGTTGACAATTACGTAGAAATAGAAGGAAAACAGTCATAAATGAAGAGTTACCAACCTTCATACGATCCGCGGTTCCATGTAAACTAAATTGTGATTATAGGAGGTTAAGAATGAGTTTTAACAACAATAATTCACGGTAAGCAGCATTTACTACTAAAGTAAAATAGTTACATCAATCCATATTGCCACAATACAATAAAAATATTGAAATACTATATATATTAAAGCCATATCGTCTGAATTTTTGGATTCAAGTTCTACAGAATTCAAGAGAACAGGCCCAAAGCTAACCTACACAGTAATGAAAACTATTACGAAAGACCCCCTTCACTTCTTCCTGACAGTTGCTTCGCTCATTTCGTAATTTTTATGAATGAAATAATTGTATAAAATTATAAACGAGTTTAATGCGCTTTTTTGTTTTTGTTTACCAGAAGCATAAATGAATGCTAGTAAAATACAATTAAATTAATGTCAATTTTCTAATAAATTATTCTAAATCAATGCGTTCTTTAATTATATTTACGACGTCATTGTATTGGGGAGATTATTTAATTCGTTTGTGTATTGTTATTGTCGTTTGAAAAGATGGAAAAGAAATTTTAGACTAAGCAGAAAAGGATGAATTGTTATTGCTATTGATAAAATCTTATGATACTTATCAGAAGCAAGTTCAAGAAATTCATTAATAAGGTGAACAGTGAAAATATTTAAGAATGTTAAAAAAAAACTATAGTGTTAGCGCATATATCATTAATATTATCTAATCCTACTAATTTATATGGTAATTAATTTTTTATTAATTCTATAATTTCGCCTTCTGCAATGAAGATGAATAACTGATTTTATTTCCAATTTAATTATTCCTTTAAGTATGACATTACAATATATTCAGTTGATGACAGCATTATAGCAATTAACACAATTTAATGATATTAATTGTTACTACGACAATTTTACAAACTATTGTTATAACATAATATTTTATTAATGTTTTACCTAAAATAAAATCTTTTTAAAATATAATAACCAAAAAAATGAAATTATTTAGTTCAGAAAGTCAATAAAATTACTTTTTTTTTGTTTTTTTTTTTTGCAATAAATGGCTTTATTCTCAAAAACAAAAACTTGGCCCTCCCAACTACAGTTTGCTAGAACAATGATTTTAAAGATAAATTACATTCTAAGGTAAATCGATATAACTGTCACTACTTGAAAATGTCTTTCCGGAATTTTGAATACATTAAAAAGAGTCTTAGAGAGTCTTAGAGAGCGGAAGAGGCAAGGAAAACAAAGCTGACTGGCTGAAATAAATACTTGAAATAACATATCATAGGAATGGAACATTTGCCTCCTAAACATTACTTTCAAGAATGGGTTGGGTTAAGCACCGAGATTATTTCTAAATTTTTCGACGTTTGGAGAAGAAAAATTCCAAGAATTGCAATATTTAGTGCTTGTACTAGGTATTCATTCGATAACTGTATGAGAACGTTTTTCAGTCAATGAAGGAACTGATTGATATATTCGATTGACCGATGGGAATCAAATCACATTGATAATAAATGTCATGTTGCTAAAAATGAACGCGATTTTTCTATTGCATTTGTTTGTTTTATTCCTATTATCTATGCTTCACTTCGAAAGATAATTCACTGTGAAATTAAACATGTTTAATTATCTATAATTCAATATAAAAGAGATGACAATAAATTATTATGGCCTCAAAAGAGTTCACAATAAACTGTTGTATAACTTTAATGTTTAATGTTACGTTGTTTTTATTCCAAGTAGACTTTCATTCCTATCATATCTGATGCAATTCGAATATTTTCCTTGAATTTATTAATCTCACCTCAAATGTTCGATTTCTTATCTGGTAATTATTATTTATTATAAAACTAAATACTAATATCTTTGTGTTGTCAAATGCAATATGTAAAAGCTGGTAGTTTATCTGAGGCAATTTAATTTCGCTTAAAGTCACGTTTGATGTAATGAGATAATTATTTCTTGACCTTCCGTCTCGAAATAATGATCATGACAACAAACGTTCGTTAAGCTCAATTAAATTAGAACTATTAGCACTCAAATTGTATACTCTTCAATACATGCTAATCCAAAGGCAACTTATTACAACTTGTTCATTGATGGTTCAAAAGAGGGCAGCTTCTATCCGCTCCGTTACAGCGCACTGCGATTGTGGAAATTTTACGAACTAACTGCCGCGCTCGATGGTCACATGCGTGTTGTAGTGCCATCTCTCATAGAAAAATTAAAACTTGTCTTTGGCAAGAGACATTCTGCATCCCTTGTTTACGAAACTAAAAGGTTATGGCACTAATTTAAAGAGAGCAGAGAACAAAGTTGCTCATGTACACTATAAACAATATGAGAAAAAGGAAAATTGTTTTAGTGAACTGCACATGCGTATTCTAAATTTGGTAAATAGAGGAGTGTCACAATTCGTAGCTTAAGATAAAGAGACGATGCTTCCTTACTATCGTTATATGATTTGCTACCCACTCTCTTCTAATATCTAGAACTACATTCTATCACTTCAAACTTTACTGCACTGATATATTTAGATGCCTTTAACAACAAAATCTTTGCAGTGACCCATTAATTTGCGGGAGTAAACAGGGGAGAGCGACCGGAAGTTCATGCCTTAAAAACTTATAATATATATATATATATATATATATATATATATATATGTGTGTGTGTGTGTGTGTGTGTCCATGCTCTTAATGAATGCTACAAAATGCTTAATTAAATTTACTGCCCCAAAATTAATGTTATAACTACCTTATGACTTTTGAAATGCCTCCCTTGTTGTAAAAGGGCAATGAGGACCAAGAAAGTTCTTGTTATCCATTCACACGTTCATCTATGCTACATTGACACCTGGGGCCTGTTTCATAAAAGTTGACAATCGGATAGGTAACAAGTGACAGGCGATAGTTTTGTAATGAAATAACTTGACACGTTTCTCTTTCGTAAAGCATAACAAATTTACAAAACTGTCTTGTCAAATTATCACAAGTGATAATTTGTCAGAAATATTCTGACGGATTTGTTTTATAAAACATAATTTGTTACGGACAATAATGACAAATGGACACATTTGTAAAATTGTCAAACAAATTCGACAGGAAAATGTTTACCAGTGCATGTGCGGTAGCCCTGTTCAATACACGATATGATAATGTTAGCCTTAGTGGTTTTTTTTTATTGATTTATTTATGGACGCTCTTTAACATCTCAGGTCATCAGCGTCCCATTCAACTCAGGGCGTGAAACGGCCGACAAATTTTGCTCAGAGCCTCTCTTTCAGACTTGAGGTTCTTTTTCGTGCCGTAAATGTATGACACGGGACCCACGGTTTTACTTCCCTTCCGAAGGAAGCCATACTTAGGATTTTTACGCCCGAAAAAAGCCATTGGTCCTGGCCGGGTTCGAACCCGCGTTCTTGGGTGTAGGAGATAAGTATGGTAACCACTACACCACCAGGACCGACAGCCTTAGTGTGAAAAACGATAGTGTAAAACCTACATACGAGGGTAGATCCATGTTTCCGGTATAACAATTTTCTAGGTATGATAAAGATAAAGACTATATTTTTCTTTACTTTTACTTTACTTTATTTTACTTTTACTTTTACTTTTCAACTATATTTTACCCGTTATAGCAATATACTTCTCACATCTTTGAATTAACACTTCGATCCCCCCCTCAAGATAGTCAGAAGTCTTGTCTGTAAAATGGACATAAACAGCATCAATCACTCCTTCGTCACATTTAAATTTCCTTCCTCGAAGGTCTTTCTTGAGTTTTGAGAAGAGGAAATAGTCACTTGGAGCTAGATCCGGGCTGTAGGATGGATGGTTCAATCTCCTTTCTTCACAGATTCCTTTGCAGCAACAGCTGTGTGAAGAAGACGCAGTCTGTGCAGTAGGCCAGCACAGTACTCCCTATTTACTGTGATGTTTCTCTCCTTGAAGTCAATGAAGAATATTCCTTCACAGTCCCAAGCCATGATCTTTTTGGTTGCTGAGTGACCTTGGCCTTTAGAGGCGATGCTTCGCCATGTTTACGCCGCTTCACTGGTTCTCTTTTGGCCAAGGGATCATAATAGAGGATCATAGTTTCATCTCCTGTAACAATGGTTTGAGAACTTCTCTTTCGTTGCCATGGCAGAACTGCAAATATGCCTGACAACAGATGACTCGTGGCTGCTTTTGAACTGAGGAAAGAAGTCTAGGTACCCATCTTGCATTAACTTTATTCATGTTTAATTTTTCATGATAATTCGAAGGACCGTAGAAAGACCCAATCTTGCTGCTATTTCTGTAACTTTGAGCCGCCGGTCTTCCATAATTTCTCATTCCACAAGAGCGAAGTTTTCAGGAGTGAGTACCTCCAAGGGCCAACCTGCACGCGCTTCGTCTTCAATGTTTTCTCGACCCATTAGAAATAGTTTGGCCCATTCTTTGACGGTAGAATATGAGGGGGATGCTTCTCCATGTGCACCGTCCAATCGCTGTTTAATTTCATTTGGAATAAGGTATTATTTTGTGAAGAACTTAATAATAACTCCATTTTGAACATGTCGCAATCTTGTACACATAGCCTTCTTTATGCAACTATATCTGAACAATTGAACACAGCGGAGCGGAAGTTACACCCGTAATTATTTACTTAATAGATAGATAATAGGATTTGTGAAGGCGATAATCCTTATCGGCGAGGCCGAAAACTTATCGACCTACCCTCGTAAATACATTGTTACATATTTTCTTCAAATGTTATATTTGAAAAAAGCGATTATCGTGTTTTCTTCAATTCTCCCACAAGTAATCTGGCATTTATTTTGTAGCTGAGTAAATGTTTTGGGCCATTCTAACTTACTGTTACGTTTATTATAAAATACGCGAGAAGGTGAAGAAGGATCCTTTTAATACAGAATATTACAGATAACAATTAGTCATTTCATTAGTTAAGTATTTCCTAATGCGTTGCACTTCGTCAGATTTAATTTACATTACGATATAATTTAATACAAAATCAACACAAGGAATGTAAATTTTAATACTCGGTAATTAGTAAAGAGTCTTGAATGAATATAGCCACTGCTTCTATGATGCTGGTAAAGTCATGTGTTGACGATTTGTTTTTACACAATTATCAGCTTTATGAAACAGCAGTTTGCTTATATCTGTCATATGTTACGTTTTTTTGGAAATTATATTAAAACACTGTCGCTAAATAGCGACAAATTTGCCATATTGTCAGAAATTTCCCCTTTTATGAAACAGGGCCTTGATATTATTTACAAACAACTGGCAGCTATCGCAAGTCAACATTTTATAAAGAAACATTTGGATATTAAGGTCTTATTTTTTCATTTTCATTTTCATTTTTGTTTTGATTTGTTTTGTTTTTTGTTTTTTGTTTTTTTTTTTGTTTTTCATGCGCAAGGTCGTTATTTCTTTGTTCAATATTAGTAACATCGCAATGATTGACTGTAGATCGTTTAGTTAACAATCGAATAGATGTTTCGAAGTGTGACATAATACCAGCGGAATCCGATAGTTAGGTGTACAGATTTATGACAGTAAATTTTTTCCATGTTTGAAGAAGTTTGATGGGAAAACAGAGTTAGGAAAAAATAAATAAAAAAATAATAATACGCGACTGTATTAAATTTTGAAAAATTGAAGAATAGTATGCAGAGATTTTAAATATGACTGAACTTTTTCTGAAATACCAAAACATAATAGCAGTGTGAAAGGCTCTTTTCATTAATACAAGTGAAATTGATTACGGAAAGAATTAAACTTATCATCAGCTCTGTGAAAGTACACACTTTAGTAACATTTTATTTCAGTATGCAACATTTGTTTGATTATTTGTATAATAACAAGCATTTGTTTAAAAATCTACCGCCAAGGGTGACCTAGGTCGTTAAGACACGGATTCGTGAGCGGGAGGTATGGGGTTCGATTTCCGCCATAACTGTCCTTCCTAAATGTTTTTTTTTCCCTCCAGGTTTTCCTCAGTCCTCATAAATAGCAAATGCCGGGGAGGTACCCTAAACTTACGCCTGGAACGTTTCCTTCCTTTAAAAAAATCTTTTCCTTATTTATTATTTCATCTCATGTGTCATCAGTGTCCACCGCCTTGGTGCCTCAGTAGTAAAAACGGGTGTTAAACACTATTCAAAAAAAAAGTTTAAAAAGCTAGCTAGATTTGTTGGGAAAGTCAAGAGACTGCAGAGTAACATACGTTGAAGTTGGTGACGGGAAGGGTGGTAGTATTTTCACAATACAGTAATTCTACAAATACAAGATCTCGGATCCAGGATATAATCTATGCCTACAATTAACAAAATTAGCATCAAACTAAATGACACTTGAGGTTGTGGGCTGACCCCTATACTTCTGGTATTAAGTGCAAAATGTAACTAAATTCCAATGGTTCATGTAGTCCGTCAGGACATGGAATAGACATTAGCCTAATTTTTGTAAGTTGAAGATGATAAATAGAAGTAAAAATAAAAACATTAATGTGCCGTTTATCGACAAGAAATGCCAAAATATGATATATTTGTAAAAATATACCAAAACATGCACTTAAAGTATGTCATTCAGTTCGGTTGTTAATTTTATGTATATTGCTCATTCAATACTGAATAAAATGTGTGCAAATGCATGGATTTATAAGACATAAGACATAAGACCCAAACCTACTCCTTTGATTTCCTGAACTTTGCAAAGGATCAATTGACATAGGCTGTTTGCAGTAAATAAATCATTTCCTTCCTCCAAATTAATATTTTCATAGTTATTATGATCCATGTGCTTACTTCCTTCCTAACTTATTTAAATGCTTTTTATAATAGTGAGAATGTACTGTAGAGAAAAGTGGTTTGCGTTGGGAGCTGAAGTCCATCTTCGAGCATCATCTATTGCATTAGTTCGGTAAAGCGGGATTCAAAGTAGGGCGAAATATGTTTTTGTTCGCTACGTTTCCAGTGAAT